>OX451347.1:5490352-5922218 GCA_949629155.1 Myopa testacea
AACTGCCATGCTCGTCTCGATTCTCCGAGTATTTTTCCTGATTCAGGAAATCCTGAAAATCAGGAAAAATACTCGGAGAATCGAGACGAGCATGGCAGTTACATTCATTGTAACCTGATTCCATTTCCTTTCCAATAGTTCAGGTTTGATCGATGCACACCTCCTCCAAGGTAGCGGTTCGCCACTTCATCCTGTCCACTTACACACCTCTGAAATATTGAATTTTCAAAAATCAGGAAAAATACTCGGAGAATCGAGACGAACATGGCAGTTATATTCCTTGCAACCTGATTCCATTTCCTTTCCAATAGTTTAGGTTTGATCGATGCACACCTCCTCCAAGGTAGCCACTGGCCACTTCATCCTGACCACTTACTCACTACGAAAATATTGAATTTTCAAAAAATCAGGAAAAATACTCGGAGAATCGAGACGAACATGGCAGTTCTATTCCTTGCAACCTGATTCCATTTCCTTTCAAATAGTTCAGGTCCAATCGATGCACACCTCCTCCAAGGTAGCCACTGGACACTTCATCCTGACCACTTACTCACTACTAAAATATTGAATTTTCAAAAAATCAGGAAAAATACTCGCAGAATCGAGACGAACATGGCAGTTATATTCCTTGCAACCTGATTCCATTTCCTTTCCAATAGTTTAGGTTTGATCGATGCACACCTCCTCCAAGGTAGCCACTGGCCACTTCATCCTGACCACTTACTCACTACGAAAATATTGAATTTTCAAAAAATCAGGAAAAATACTCGGAGAATCGAGACGAACATGGCAGTTATATTCCTTGCAACCTGATTCCATTTCCTTTCCAATAGTTTAGGTTTGATCGATGCACACCTCCTCCAAGGTAGCCACTGGCCACTTCATCCTGACCACTTACTCACTACGAAAATATTGAATTTTCAAAAAATCAGGAAAAATACTCGGAGAATCGAGACGAGCATGGCAGTTATATTCCTTGCAACCTGATTCTATTTCCTTTCCAATAGTTCAGGTTTGATCGATGCACACCTCCTCCAAGGTAGCTACTAGCCACTTCATCCTGTCCACTTACACACCTCTGAAATATTGAATTTTCAAAAATCAGGAAAAATACTCGGAGAATCGAGACGAGCATGGCAGTTACATTCCTTGTAATCTGATTCTATTTCCTTTCCAATAGTTCAGGTCCAATCGATGCACACCTCCTCCAAGGTAGCCACTGGCCACTTCATCCTGACCACTTACTCACTACGAAAATATTGAATTTTAAAAAAATCAGGAAACATACTTGGAGAATCGAGACGAACATGGCAGTTATATTCCTTGAAACCAGATTCCATTTCCTTTCCAATAGTTTAGGTTTGATCGATGCACACCTCCTCCAAGGTAGCGACTCGCCACTTCATCCTGTCCACTTACACACCTCTGAAATATTGAATTTCAAAAATCAGGAAAAATACTCGGAGAATCGAGACGAGCATGGCAGTTACATTCCTTGTAATCTGATTCTATTTCCTTTCCAATAGTTCAGGTCCAATCGATGCACACCTCCTCCAAGGTAGCCACTGGCCACTTCATCCTGAACACTTACTCACTACGAAAATATTGAATTTTCAAAAAATCAGAAAAAATACTCGGAGAATCGAGACGAACATGGCAGTTATATTCCTTGAAACCAGATTCCATTTCCTTTCCAATAGTTCAGGTTTGATCGATGCACACCTCCTCCAAGGTAGCGACTCGCCACTTCATCCTGTCCACTTACACACCTCTGAAATATTGAATTTTCAAAAATCAGGAAAAATACTCGGAGAATCGAGACGAGCATGGCAGTTACATTCCTTGTAATCTGATTCTATTTCCTTTCCAATAGTTCAGGTCCAATCGATGCACACCTCCTCCAAGGTAGCCACTGGCCACTTCATCCTGACCACTTACTCACTACGAAAATATTGAATTTTCAAAAAATCAGAAAAAATACTCGGAGAATCGAGACGAACATGGCAGTTATATTCCTTGCAACCTGATTCCATTTCCTTTCCAATAGTTCAGGTTTGATCGATGCACACCTCCTCCAAGGTGGCCACTGGCCACTTCATCCTGACCACTTACTCACTACGAAAATATTGAATTTTCAAAAAATCAGGAAACATACTCGGAGAATCGAGACGAGCATGGCAGTTACACTCCTTAAAACCCGATTCCATTTCCTTTCAAATAGTTCAGGTCCAATCGATGCACACCTCCTCCAAGGTAGCCACTGGCCACTTCATCCTGACCACTTACTCACTACGAAAATATTGAATTTTCAAAAAATCAGAAAAAATACTCGGAGAATCGAGACGAACATGGCAGTTATATTCCTTGCAACCTGATTCCATTTCCTTTCCAATAGTTCAGGTTTGATCGATGCACACCTCCTCCAAGGTGGCCACTGGCCACTTCATCCTGACCACTTACTCACTACTAAAATAGTGAATTTTCAAAAACTCAAAAAAATTGATAAGAGATCATTAAAAAGATTTCTAATTACTATTTCCATGAATAATAATTTCATAAAAGTATATTTTCTGTGATTATTGCAGACATTTTAATAAAATAAGAAGTTCGCTACGTAGCGAACTCTTGTGGATTGCAAAAAATATCGTGCGATAAATTTTTTGTGGTTCGTGTCCGTGCTAAGTTCGCTACGAATTTAACTTCACGCACTTAAAAATTCTTAGCAGAATTTATTGAATATGTACAAAACTATTGCATATGGAAATTTAAAAAATTTAACGAAACTTTCAAAATTTAAAGAAACTTCCAAAATTTAACGAAAGTTCCCAAATTTAACGAAACTTCTCAAATTTAACGAAACTTCTCAAATTTAACGAAACTTCCTAAATTCAACCAAACTTCCTAAATTTAACGAAACTTCCTAAATTCAACGAAACTTCTCAAATTTAAAGAAACTTCCTAAATTTAACGAAACTTCAAAAACTGAAATTTTCGACAATGACTCATTTTTCATATAGTGTCAAAGGTCAAGAGACTGCAATACAGAGAAGTGCCTTTTTTTGCATGTAGCTTAATAAAGTCGGCTTAAAATCATATCAAGAATAACGATTTTCCACTACAACGGATATCAGAGTTGCAGTGAAAAGCATCCCATAAGTTTGCGATGTGAAATTTGAAAGTAAATCAGAAAGCAAGTGGAATTATCATCATCAGGATAATCTGCATGCCACAGTATATCCTGCATGTACATGTACACAAAATAAACAGGACGATGATAGGATAGCAAGAAAGCATGCATGCATGCATGCATACACACTCCACTAAACATACTTGCCAACTACTTGAGTTCTCGGGGAATTACATCGAATATTTGCAACTTCAAATTCACTTTGATTTGAAATAAGGATATGATTTGAAGTAAGGATATGAGGACCATGTAATGTGGCATCGCATAAATTTGCCTAAATTTCTTCTCTCTAATAATGGACGAAATGCATTAAGTTTTCATATTCTATCGTTTAGCTGATTAGATTGAAAATTTATGAACTTGATTGTCAAATTCAGTAAAATTGTTGTTGTTGTTGTTATTTTTGTTGTTGTTGTCGTCGTCGACGTCGTAGTTTTCAGAGTTTGTGTAGAGTTTGCAAGGATTTATAAGGATTTGCTAAGTATAATAGACAAATTTGTTGGTTTTCAAGGATTCAGCTTCAACCATTTATGCAAAATGTATCTTTATTGCATTTATTAAGTTCACTTGCCACATTGAAGTGATGTTGTTGGAATATGTTTGAGACGTGGACCATTTAATCTCAAGTTTCAATCTTCTAGTTTTCGAGTTGAACCTGAAAGCCAACTGTTAAAGTTTAAAGAGTTCCATTATATAGCGTAAAAGTATTAGAGAGCAAAAAAGAGTAGAGAGAAGACCGGGTAAGAAATAAAAATCCCTTTTCCAAGATGAATATTTATTTGTAGTAATAAAAGAAAGGAGAAAAAATAAATTTGAAATTTATTTCCATATAAAAAAACTATTTCGAGGAGTATCGGTTTTTTTTAGAGTGAAAATGGGAGGTCCTCTTTAGCGAAGAGTAGGTAAGTAGAGGAGCTTCTGAATAAAGTATGGGAAAAAAGCATTTAAAATGCTCGAAATTGTGATCTTTGTACCGTGAAAAATTTTCTTATCAATTGCCAACACTTTGCATAGAATACTTAATCGTACGCTGGATGTCTGAATCTCGCTGATTTAGAGTTATTAAAAAAAAATTATGCTTTCCGCCATAATTTGGCAACATTTTTAATATCTTTCAAGAGGGTGTTTCCAACGCTGGTGGATGATGAAAGACCTTTCCAAAATAATGATAGAGTTGGCAAATTTTTTAAGCTTGAATTTATGAGTTAAAAGAATATTAAAAAAAAGAAAAATTAAATCGAGGAAAATAATAATAAGAAAAGTTTATCAACATATTTTGAAGGTGATAAAATTTGAAAAAAGATTACATTTTAGAAATAAATTTAAAAATAAAATAAAAAATTAGTATTATAAATATTATTATTATTGTTACTAATATTATTATTATTGAGTTTAATTATTTTTATTTGAGTTTTTTATCAATTTTCGTGTGCAGTGTATTATTTGGGCTCGAGGTCTATTATTGTTATTATTATTATTTTAATTATTATAATTAATATTTTAGTAGTTATTATATTCATTATTAGCTTTATTATTATTCTTAATACGCATTATTATTATAGTATAATAATTTATTTATTTTGAATTATATTAGATTGAATATTTCTAACTTTTCCTTTTATATTCTCACTTTTTGTCTTACATTAAATTATTCTATGCTGTTTTTTTTTTCTTTTAATTGTAGCCGACATCAATCCAATAACCTTGACCCAAAGCTATTAAAATGCTTGCTCGTAATAATTTACTTGACTTAATTTCAGATTTTTTGGGCCAAAACAACAATAACAACCGTGTTGCGAATTAAGATTAAAGGCTAGTGTAAAAACCACAAAATAAAAGAACAAACCACAATCACCGTAAAAAAATAAATAAAGAACCAGTTATAAAAATGAACACTTGTTTTAACCTCATTTGTTTTCCTCGCGGTTTTTATAAACGGTGTTGATTTTTTTTTAATGTGTATCTAGAACAAAAAAAAACAGCCGCAATAACACAGAAACCACAAGAAAAATAAGTTTATACGAAAGTTGATAGTTAATCATAACTTCACTAACACCATCTAATAACTAATGGATTGACGTTGACTGGATTTTGTTTTACTTTTGTTATATTAAATTTGCTTTATTAATTAAGTAATTAAACTGATTATTTGAGTTACTTTGTTTAACAAAAATGTCTAAAATAAACACCAATAAAAAAAAAAAATTTATAATAAATGAAAAATGCTATAAAAAATATTTGTCAGAAGTGGGATTCGAACCCACGCCCTCATAGAGGACCAGAACGCTCTGAAGATACTCATGTTTAGTGAGCAAGTTTTTAGACTTGAGTCTGGCGCCTTAGACCGCTCGGCCATCCTGACAGACGTATTGAAAGCGCTCAATGAATTATAGAAGCAACCTAAAAAAAATGTTTGTATTTAAGAATATCGGAAAATGAATTATTGTAACAAATGCGAAAATGCATATTAATGCATGTTGATTATGTAAAAAAATATTTCAAATGTAAAATTATTTTCCACAGCTTATTGAAGTTATATTTTTTTAAAAAACATTGAATTAAATATATTTTATTATTACAATGTTTCAATATTTGTTTTATTTATATAATTGAGGATTAGATTCAATAGTATAATATTGCAGATATCATTAATAAATATACATACTTGATCGTAAATACATAGAAACTACATATTTCTATGCACTCAAGTAATAATAAACCTTCATTATTACAAATTATTATTGTTTAATGAATGCAAGAATGGAAATCGAAGCAGGTATCACTCCATTTACATTTAAATGATGCATTTGCATTTAAAAATATGATTTACTTGAATAAAATAATAAAAAAGAGGTTTGTCAGATGTGGGGTTCGAACCCACGCTCCCTCTCGGGAACCAGAGCTTAAATCTGGCGCCTTAGACCGCTCGGCCAATCTGACTTATGATTTATGGTTTCCTAACATTGTATAGGAACTTTCAATTCAAACAACATTTAAATTTGATAGAATCAATGGGGTAGTTGTTTTTGCATTAATATTAATGTGAATATGTATTAATATTTATACTATTGCAATTTATGCGAAAATATTAAACATCTACTAACATTGGAATTTCATCTACTAACAAATGGAAACATTGGACACTTTTCTAAAAATGGTTTTCCACAAATTCAATATGTATATGTATTGTTGCTTTTTATACTCTACACCCGAATGGATAAGGGATGGGAAGTGCTTCCGTTTGTAACTCATTAGAGAAGGCGTGGCAGGTGTGGCAAAGTAATATATTATACGCATATTCTTGATCAGCGTCAGACGATTTAGACTGCCTGTCTGTCGGACTTTCTGTCTGTGGAAATCAGGATTATATGAATATACGAATATGGTATCGTCATGAAATTTGGCATGAATATTTTCTGTTATCGTATACTTTTTGTGATTGAAAATCGGAAAATTGCACCAGTGTTGGCATACTTTTTACAGCGAAAAGTACCTCCTCTTAGTTTTTATTACAGTGGACGTCCAATAGTACGTACCTTCGTTTCTACGAATGTCCAATAGTACGAATGGCAATTTTGTTGCATTGTCAGTTCTATAGTACGAATACAAAATTTTTTTACTACTCGATAGTACGAATAGTGGCAGTTTTTGAGAGAATATGATTGACCGAGATGGAAATTGAGCAAGATAATGATAGCGATGATGACCAAATTGCAGTTCCTTCGAATCCGTTGCCAAAAGTTAAACATGAAGATGCGATAAAATGTTTTGACACATGTATTCAATGGGCTGTTGAAAACAATATTGAAATTTCCCAAACACTTCTATTGAGATCTATTCAAGAAAAGGCGGTGGAAATTAAACTGCAAAACAAAACACGCCAATGCCTAATGACTGATTTCCTTAACCAACAAATATAATGACTGATTTTTTTAACAAATATATTTTATATGTACTTTTAATATTTATTTACATGCATATGAACAAATGTATGCTTTCACACTTATTGATTTAATATGAATTTGCATATTTTTTAAGTTTTTTTACTTTGTTTTGTTTTTAATAAAAATATAATTTAAATTAAACTATTTGAATATGTTTTATCTATATATATAAAAATGAGTTGCCCTATGTTCGTGATTTTATAACTCGAGAACCACTCAACCGATTTTCAAACGAGTACATGCGTTGGAAAGGTCTACTTTCACTGATGGTTTATAAAAAAAAAACATCGAAAAATTTCTACGAATACAAGTTTGCGTAATAAATTTAGAATTTCCTGTATTTTCACACGGTCAACTGTATGTTGCATGTTCACGTGTTGGGAAGCCGTCGTCTTTATTAATTTTTTGTGAAAATGGCAATACTAAAAATGTCGTTTACCACCAAGCTCTGCAATAAATTTTTTTCTTTTTGATGTTCTCACTTTAAAAAATTTATATTATTTTGCACTTCTTTTTCAGGAAAATGTCTATTCTTTCTAGAAAATTTAATTTTTAATACAAAGACGTAAACGTATGTTATTGTATTGTCCAGCAACGCGGGCAGGGTTACTCTAGTTTTATATAAAATAGGGTAAAATTTTTGTCCAATAGTACGAAAAGGTCTGACATTATATAATTCGTACTATTGGACGTCCACTGTATTCTGCTCATTTTTGTCCAATTTTTATAGAAAATAAATACATTTTTCTTAAGCATTGATATGAAGATAAAAGAAAATGATAAAAATAAAGAAGAAAAAATGAAAAAAATATTTGTCAGAAGTGGGATTCGAACCCACGCCCTCAGAGAGGACCAGAACGCTCTTAAAGATACTCATGTTTAGTGAGCAAGTTTTTACACTTGAGTCTGGCGCCTTAGACCGCTCGGCCATCCTGACACTCATAATTGAATGTGCTAAATTAGTGTTAAAAACAAAATGTCATTTAATAATACAGAATTGAGCAAACAAGTCATGAATAAACCAGAACAAACAAGTCTATATTTAAATTTTTGATTAACATTGCATTTAATAAATGTTCAAGTATCTTTTTAATTAAATTCTTTAGTACAATATTTCTCCCCCTTCCACCCTCTACATCTATATTTATTTTTATATACCATTTTATTGAGCTGTCAAAAGTAAGTTGACAGCAGACAGGCAGTCATACGAGTAGTACAACATTGTTGTTTTATTGTTGTTGATATAATCTGTTGATATTTCTTCTAGTTTTTGTTGTTGCTTTTGTTTTCATCATGGGCAAGTATTTCACTGGTACTTTTTGTTGTGTTCTTTTTGCTATTCTTCTTCTTCTTGCTTCTGCTGTCTCCAAGCAACTCGTATGCCATCATAATAGTGCATGTATTCTCGTTTTTTACTGCATGCCACACTGCATGCATGTCAGACTTTCAAAACACTAGTAACACCATAACTACAACAATGACAACAAACATAAAAACTAGAGCAACAACAACAACAACAACATGAAAAATGATGACAGAAATAAAAACAACCACGACGCCACGAATATTCCACAAACCGACCAACCAACCAACCATCATTGTTGTCAACATTACAACAACATCAGCATTAATTTAATTACAACTTATAACAAAATATTGCGTGACAAAATATTTATTGTTGTTGTTGAATGCACTGTTTTATAGCGTGTACCCTTTTATTTGCTTCTTCTTCTTCTCCTTCTTGGTGTCATGTGTCATAATAATGATGTCATAATATTTTTATCTATCTGATCTGATTTTCTTTTGGTCTTTTTTTTCGCTGTCATTTAATTGACAAACATTTCATGGACCATTTTTAATTAATGATAAAATATTATGGCGGATTATCCGCGTCTATAATCTCAAGTATCTGGGTGATGTGAGGTTTTGATCTTCAACTCTTAAGTGGAAAATCATTTGGCATACGATTTTTTAGAAGATCTTTTAATAGCTTTTTAATCTTTAAGCAGATATTTAATTGGATTTTGAATTATTAGCAGATCGTTCATTAGTCTTTGATATTTTAGAAGATTGTTCATTTTTCTTTGAAATTTTGAATGTTTTTTCGTTGACTTTTAATCTTTTAACAGATCGTTCATTGATCTTTAATCTTTTAACAGATCGTTGATTGGCCGTTAATTTTAGAAGATAATTTATTGGTCTTTGAACTTTTAGAAGATCATTCAATGGAGTTTAATTTTTTGGAAGTTTAATTCGACTGGTTTGATTCGGTAACTCAAGAGATATTAACTACAAAGTAGTAGAGCTCTTAGCTTCTTTGAAAACTTAAAATTTCTTGAACTTAGACATTTAATTCAGGCTTAAATCAAGATTAAATCGAGTTTTGTGATAAAAATGTTGTTTCTTCAAAGTTTTTTCTAAAGTTTCATTGGAATCCGTTGAACTATTTTAAGGATTACGTGTTAATTAATGATACTTGTGTTGTGGGCGTGTGACAGTGCTTTCTTACCTTTGGTTTTATTCATCCATCGTTTACATCCATCATTCATTGTTGTTGGCAGTTAATATTTCCAAACAATTAAAATGGCGATCGTATTTTTTCCATCACTTTTGTTGGAAGAGTTTAATTAAGTGTAAACCCTTTTTTTTCACTTCTGGGGTTCGCTATTCACTTGAGCCCAACACAATACCGAGTTATTTTAAATGGCCAACAACAACTCGCCTTATAAACAATATTTCAACAACTTGAGCAGCAATTTAAGGAGCCACAACATCGTCGTAGTTGTCGTTGTCGTTTTTAATACCCAATCTTTAGCTTAAGCTTTCATTCTTCTTCTTCTTCTTCTATCTTGGTTAACTTCCTGGTTTTCCTTTTCTTCATTTATACGCACAGGCATTCGTATATATTGTCTCCGGTTTCCAGAGATCTTCCGGTTGAGGCGTATTACAACAACAACTTACAATGTTGCACTTGCCTTTCTAAGCTTTTAACTGCGTCTCATTTTCTATGAATCGACTGGGTGACGCTTACATCACTTCACCACACTTCTATTTTACAGTAAAAATAATTATAATAATAATAATCTATTTTCTTGCTAAGGTTTTGCTACTTATTTTTTTATGGTACTCTACTCTCCTCTCCTCTCCTCTACTCTACTCTACTCCACTCTACTCTTCTCTACTCTACTCTACTTGTACTCTACTCTACTCTTCTCTACTCTACTCTACTTTTCTCTTCTCCTCCTTTTCTCTTTCCTACTCAAAATATGTGAAGACACATCGTATAGCTAATTTTAACCTTGAAATCTTTACAGAGCTTTCTTCTCTTCCCCATCTATCTTTCTCTCTCTCTTTTTCACAACCCTATGTGCCCATCTTTTGTCAAAGAAGCCTTTCGAACAGCGGAAAATAAAACCTAAAAATAAATGACACAAAAATAAGTGATAATAAATCCTGGTTCGCATCCGTTACTCGTGTCTATGGATTGTAATAAAATATGGTGTTTTTTATTTTTACTCGCTTTTGTTTTGAGTCTACGGTTGAGTTGCTACTTCTTCGTTTATTTCTTTTTCGCCCTCCTTCTGAGACTGTTGGGATTAAACTTTTGTTATTAAATCGTCTTCTTTTCCCCCCACTATATCACTTTTGTTTCTTTTTTCTTTGTTGTTTTTTTCCTTTGTTGTTGGTTTTTGTGTTTTTTTTCTATAACGGTTTCCAGCCTTCCGTGTAGCGTCTTCTTAAAAATGTCATGACTTCTTTTAAGCTTTTTCAGTCAGGTTCATGTCCGCATTTGTTTTATCTTCTTCTTCTTCTTTTCGTCTTCTTTTTCTTCTTTTCTTCTTCTTCTTTTCGTCTTCTTTTTCTTCTCTTCTTCTTCTTCTCCCCTTTTTCTCGTCATCTTCTTCCTAAGTTTTGTCTCTTTTTTCCATAAATGAGACTGATGGCACTTCACACATCCCTCATAATGAGCCCTGCTGTTTTTACGTTCTGTTGCCGCATTCGTTTTTATGTAATCTCAAATGTCACTCGGCGTCTCTCACTTCAGTAGCCACAGAAAGCTGAAGAATTTTAAGTGGTACCCTGTGGTTACTGTAGCAGGGTGTAATGAGAATATTTTCATTTAATATTTTAAATAAACTAACTTAAAAGTTTAACTCCTTCATTCTTTCTTCCTTGGATCTACGATTTATCACTTTCTTTCGCTTTCTACGTCTTTTCTCGCTTCTCCTACTCTCTGCCTTCCTCTCTTCTCCCCCTCTCCCACTAACTCCCTCATCTTCTCTCTTTCATTCTCTCTCTGTCACCATCTTCTCCCATGCAATTTTTGCTCATCTCTTCGTTATTCCAAACACGTTTCTATATCTTTATATTGGTCTCGCCTTTCGCGTAACTGGTGAACATATTTGACGACATTTTTTTTAATCCAATTATGGGCTGACAACATAAAAGTCAACATAAACAACAACAAAAACCACAATAATAACAATAACAACAACAACAGCAACAACAACAACCACGACGACGTCAATGAAATACTGCAACAACAAATTGTGACATTGTCCCCGCTGTCCATTTAAACAGTCTGTGAGCGACGCTGTCTGTACGTGTTCCTTGAACTTGTTAAATAATAGCGACCGAGTTCATACCTCAGTGGACCATATTTTCTAAGAACCAGTTAAACAACAACAACAACTATTGTTGAATAACAGTTTTGCGTTTCTGAAATTTGTAATTTTATAAAGTTTATAACTAAATTAAACACACACTTTTTCATTTCTCATTAGTACGATAGCGATAAGTTCCTTAAATCCTCGTGGGTAAAAAAAAATGACTAAACTTTGGTGATGGTAAGCTGATGGCAAGGACGATTATACAACATCAAAAGGTATAGAAAGGTAGATGCATATGGATACAAGGAATTTTACGCTCGAAGTCTCAACGAATTCCATCTGTTGGCCGCTTTCTCCGTAACTATTTTGTCTGAATATTTAAATATATGACTATGTAAGTATTCATGTATATATTCATGTAGGTATTTATTACGTTATGCAGATAACTTTACGTAGTTGTCATCATCATGATATTACGTGTCACTGCATTAAGTGCATTGATAACGTTATGTTATCTGAGAGTCTGGCTCACAGTCGGATAGTCAGACAGACAACAGACTCAGATAGGATCAGGAGTCTCTGCTTTTCTTGTCAATTTTTGAATTAAATACTTTAACTCCAGTTTAATTATTTTCATTACTTGTGTCAACAGAACCAATGAAGTCAGAAAAAGAGAGATAAAAAGTGCAATTAAAGTAATTAACATCGATATTATTGAGCAGTTGTTGCAGATATAATTATTCAATTGAATGCAGTTCGTTTCAACTGTTTTAACAACAACAATAATGACAGTAACAATAATGACAACAACAACAATGACAGCAACAATAATGACAGGAACAACAATGCCAACAACAACAACAACAATACCAACAACAATATTAACGACGACGATGGGGAATACTTCACCATAGAAAGGTTTTATCGATGTTGTTGTTGCTTTAACATGTTTATAAGAAATATTAAATAAACCACTTTTTTCTAAAAGTTTTTTTATAAAGATTTTAATAAATCATTCCATATTTTTTATTCCATACAGAAAAATGTTTCCTTTTACTTATTAAACCCGCAAAAAATAAAGCTAATTTAGTTATTTCAGAATATTAAATATTATAATACAATATATAAATATTTAAAAACCATTTCATAACTAAAAGCAAAGCAAAAACGAAAGCACAGCAGAATAATAATCAAAATAAAAAAAATAAATAATAAAGAAACCGCAGAAACAACAGCAGCAGCACCAACAACATTCAGACGCGTTAATTTAGGCTATTAAAAAGTTTATTTGGCCAATGAACTTGGCAAAAAACAAACAGAAACCAAATATAATAAAAAAAACATATAAATTTTTGATAAATTGAAATTTACACACCATCACAAGCAAAAAAAAAAAAAATATTTGCTTGTTGTTGTTTATTGTGGTTGATTGCTTGACTGCGCATTGTAAATATTTTGATGTATGAAACGACAACAATATTAAAGAATGAGGTTAAGAAAAAAACTCAAGAAAAATATTAAATAAAAGATATAGTGAAAAAGTATAAAAAATAATTTTAAATATAAAATTAAAGGATGTTTAAAAAGTGTTATTTTTATATCAATCAACTAATAAAAAATATGATAAATTTATTGATCGGAATATTTTTTAATTCTTTCAACAGCAGGAGTCCACAATTAAACAAAAACAACAACAACTGTAACCAGTACAACAACAATAACAACAGTACAACAACAATAATTTCCAGCAACAACAATATGACAGTGACAAATGATAATTTTTTGTTCTTACTTATCTTTGGCTCCATTCTGGTGTCGAATTTTTGTTGTTGTTTATTTTTTATTATTTTTTTTTTTCATAAATTGTATATCTTTGTTATTTGAGTACTTGTTGTTATTGTTGCTGTTATTGTTGTTGCTGTTGTTGTTATTGTTGTTTATGTTTGAACAACGTTTAACAATCAAGGAACCCGTTTAATGGACAAGCGAATCAGTAAGCAAGTCGATAACCGTAGTTGGTGTTGTTGTTATTCGCCAATGAACTTGATTTTTGTTGTATTTTGACCTCGAATTTCAACGTTGGTTATAATTTTTTTTTTCTTGTAGTTTTTTATTATTTTCCTTTTATAAATAATAACCATTTATTACTGTATATAAGAGCAATTTATTTATTTAAATATTATTTATTTTTATTCTTTTCTTATATATTGTGTTCTTATTAAATAATCATATTTTATTTATATTATTACAATAGATAATCGTATAAAGTTGGATTAATTTACATAATTTACAAAATAAAAACCCTATTACATTTGAATCACAAGATACTTATAGTAAAATCTTCATATTCTACATAATCACAATAACTATAGATCCAGTATACTATAGATCATCACACACCCAATCTTGATTTCCATTCGCACAAAACCAGCATCCAAACAGCTGTCATTAATCTTTAGACAGCATGGAAAGAAACCGCAATCAACAACTGTCACTAGTTTCCACCAGAGGTTGTTGTTGTTTTTAAGTCACCAGAAAAAAAAAACAATATTTCCTTAGACCAAAAAATGCCCAGTTTTCCCAGCTTTCAGCTTTCTCTGTTCAGCAAAAAGCTGGACTTTTCTCGTTCGCTTTGTAGTGTTCATTCTTCAAAGTAGTGTTATTTTTAAAGCTTCTTCTTCTTCCATCGCTATTGTTATTGCTATTATTATTATTGTTATTATTATTGTTGTTATTGTTATTGTAGTGCGTCTCTGAACGAATTTGAGTCTGAAGAGCCAACAAACCCAAAGCGGCCGATATTTCTCTATCGCTGTAAGCATTGGTAATGCGTCTAAATTCATCGGTGAAAATTGGATTTATTTTAGAACAATTGATTCCTTCAGTTAATGTGAATTTAGTAGAATTCATTTTTTCCTTTACGATGTGATGTGATCTGATATTCAAAATAATATTCTGACTGTTCAAATGGAACTGATCGATCGTTTGCATTTTCACTATGTTTTATACAGTCGTAGGAACATAATGTACCCGGGAATCAATGTACCGAAACATCTATCTCAGGTACTCAGGATTCTTTGTTGCATTTGGATCAGGTAGAAATTAAAATTTTTCTAGAACATCTTCCAAGGGTTACAATTTATCGATAAACCCAATTCTCTGCCTGTGCATTTACTCGCAAATTTAACTGCGAGTACGTGTCAACCAATTATAATCTAAAAACATCTTAGGTAAGTAAAAAGTTCTAAATTTCTTAGGTAGGTAATTTGTTTTAAAAGATTAGATGCAATTTTCTATCCATATTCCTTAATAATCTGGCAATTAACTCAATTAAGATTAAGGAACGGTTTTGAAGGAGTTAATAGTCTGTAAATAAAACATTTATTGCAATATTTGGGATTGTACAGGCTAGAATCTATCCATTTCTAGAAGTGTCAACACTAAAAATATACCCATAAATGTATTAAACAAATACGTTTGCGATTCAACTTAATGATTACTCATAACAACGACTACTCAACATAAAATCATAATTTAAAAGAAATAGAATTGTATTCTGAGCTAAAAAAAAATTAACTTTCATCACCTCTTTTGTGAACCTAGGCTATATCTATCTCATCTACCATATATCTATATCTAATCTTTATCTATCTATCCTCATCACCTCTTTTGAGAACTTAGGCTATATCTATCCGATCTACCATATATCTAATCTTTATCTATCGACCCTCATCTATGTTATATCTCATTTTTATCTATACATCATCTATAGTATGTATATAATCTAGATCGCTATGTCCATACTTGTATTTATCTATTCAATACAAGGACAGTTTACAGTTTACATCTATATCAGTATCTGTAGACTGAATACTATATTCAGAGACTGAATACTCTTCAATTAAATCATAGCAAAAAAATCACTAGCTGATAACAACATAGAAATCATGAAGTTAATAATAGTTCTCAAGGTCGAATATTCATTGACGTAAAAGCGTATATAATTTGTATAGATATCTATTGTGTATAAAACAAGAAGTGAAATTTTATTAGAAAGCTTTTCAATGTTTACACGTTTTTACGTATAAACATCTACATATATCTATATATGTCTGTACATATATATGGCTATGTTTATCTATACACGAGTATATACATACCATTATGTTTTATCTATTATACAAAAAAAAATTAATTTAAAATGTTTAATTTTCTAAAATAATTTATTCAAATTGTCTCTATCTGACCTTCCTAAAGTTTTCTGTATACATTTCTTACCCTAAATTAAATGTTTTGCATGTAGATGTTTTCTATACTATACTTACTTCTAAATTCTCTCTCTCTCTCTCTCTATTCCCCTCTCACTCTACTTTTTTATTGCTGCGCAAAGCTAATAAAAACGTTTTTCTGTTTAACATTTAACATCAATTTATGACTTTCGCTGTCGATTCTACGGTAATTCTGTGAACCTTGAAAATAACTTATATATAGACAAAAGAAAAAAAATTTCCCAATTTATGGACTCGATAGCAACAGATCACGATTGTTTTCAGGTCGAAAAGTTTAGAATTAACGTGAAGAAACTGCGGCCATAAAACAATATATATGCGAAACTGAAAAGGAAGGGGAAGGAAAAATCAGAATAGAAAACGAAAGAAGAAAGGGAACTGAAAGGTTAAAGAAGAAGAAGAAAAAGTGGAGGCCGTAGCCTTTAAATTGAAAGCAATTTAAGGTGAATTGTTTGTGCCATTAGCTTGAAAATTAGCCGCCATTGTTTATCTACTTTGAATCGAACGCCCTCTAGTGTCACACACAGAAAAAAGGGGTTAATTCGCATCCAAAGTGATGGGAGCGTAGTGAGTGGGGGTTGTTATTGTGTTTATTAAAAGAGATTTATTATTGGACTTGAATTAAAGTTGAAACGAGTTAAAACGGGAATAAAATCATGTAACCATGCTGTATATACTCTTTCAAGTAATGGAAGAGAAAGAAGAAAATTCAAAAAAGAAAACTAATAAATTCAATCCGACTTTAATTCAACTAATTTAATTTCACTTCCGAGTTACTAACTAAATTTCCCTTTGAAGCAAATGTTATTGCTTCAAAGTCTAGCAATTCTACTATCGTGTTTAAGTGTAATTAATTATGAGAACTTATAAAAAAAATCCCCATAACATTGTACTTTGCAATATGATAACACATACATATCTCTCTCTATAAAAAAGAGTTCTTCAAATAAAAAAATAGCCAAGAACAACAATAAAAACTATCGGACAATAGAATAACTTGATACTTTATAACTAAGGAAATAATCTAATAATTAGCAAATATTATGAATGAAAATTTGTATGCAAAGAAAAGCGTGTTCACTCATTACGTGGGCATGGTATAAGTTACGTTAAGGTCAATGAACGTTATAAAAAAAAAAATAAAAAGAAACAGAGATAAAAAAGCGTAAAAGAGTAACAAAAGTAAAACAAAAGAGTAATAAGAAACTAACAGAAGCGTAACAAAAAATACGATAAAAAAAAATACAAAGCTAAATGAATATTCAAGGAAATACCGTTACTTGAAAAAGGTATACAGAAATATAAGTTAGTCAGTTGAATAAAAGATAAAAATAAACGAAGATATCTGTAACGAAGATGCATAGGATACAGTTAAAATCTTAGATATAATACTGTATTCACAGGCGATATATCGTATCTTCTCTATCTATCTATCTGTCTATCGTATCTATCCTTCATCCAGCCGCAACTGTCTCTCTTCTCTATCTTCTACTACAAATCTTACCCACATCCAACTACCTTCTACCCTCCCTACCCAAGTCTAACCTCCATTCACCCTCCTAACAATCATTCGGCATGTGAACACCAGAAAGAAAAAGAAAACTCATAGATATTGTAAAATAATATTTTACACTTTGTAGAATGGATTTGTTTGCGTTCCGTGTCGTGAACATGAAAGGCTTTGACAACAACATAAGCTAACAGCTCACACAAGGTACCGTTAAGATCAAGCGTCTTAAAGTAGCCCCGACTTCCAATTACATAACCTAGCAACTTTGGTGAGGGTGTTGTTTGCGGTGTTTTCTTCAAGAGTACTTCAAAAGTATATGCTTTGAAAGGGACAAAGCGAGTGATGAAAAAAGACAGAGTGAGAGACAGGGGGGAAGGAAACATGGAATTAAGGGTAGCAAATTATAGGGCTGGATGAATGGATGTACAAATATACGTACATTATAAGAAAAGCTTCTTTTAGAAAGGTAAATAGTAACATCTGGGAAAGAGATGGATATAAAAATGGAAATTTTAATCTTTATAATTTAACAACCACGTCTCACAATGAGAGTTTTCAATATTCTCCAAAGAAGGAGCTCTAAAAGAAAGGTGATAAAAGGAGTTAAAGAAATAATGAATCCTCAGAATCAAGAATAGGGTCCAATATATAGAGATTGAAAAGAGCGGTACTTCTTTGAAGGAATACGGTGATAATGGTTCCATTCCAAGTATTTATTACAATTAAATAAAATTAAATTAGAAAACTTAAAAGAAGAAAAATAATTTTAAAAAATATAATCATCATTTAAGTAATCATTGATTGTTCTTGTAGCTAAAATAAGTATCAATATTATCAACATTATCGCTTATAATGTCAACAGTATAGTTAAGTGTGGTTGTTATTGTTTCTGGTTGGTGTTATTGCTGTTGTTGCTGTCTTTCTTCTTCTTCTTAGTTCCACTTCCTGTTCTCATGATGCCATCGAAAGTTTTACAATAATTTTTCACTCATTTTATTCACTACTCAACTCATGCATATAATAAATAATGAATAACAACAATGAACACCAGTTTCAAGGCATTCATATTTAAATGAAAATAAAAAGAAGGGCATTTCTTCGTTATATAGCATTATGCATAATTTTTTTTTATTTATATTTATAATTCTTGTTTCCTTTATAGACTTAAAACTGCATATTTACACGAGACGATGACGATGACGAGGACAAAGAAGATGTTGTTGTTGCGACTGCTGTTGCTACGACAACAACGAACAACAACAACAAATGCATCAAAACAACAAATGCATCAAAACAACAAATGTATATAAAACAATGGTGACAATAACAACAACAAAGCATATACAAATATACAAAATATACGTATACAGCAGATGTTGCTGCACTTTAACACATTCAGAGCTATAAACAGAATGTAGAGCAGCCAGTTTTTTTTGCTGTTGCTGCTTTTATTGTAATTGTTGTTGTTGTGTTTTTTGTGCTATTATTATTGTATTTTTTCTCTTTTTTATTATTGTATTTTTATGAATTTTTTTAATTTACATACATTTCATTACAGTTATTCATACAGATGAAGAGCAGCAGCAACATTAACAAAAGCAGCAACAACAACAGCAGCAGCAACATTAACAAAAACAACAGCAGCAACAACAACAGCATGAATACTATATCAGTCAACAATATTTTATATTTCTGTAACATGACATTCTTGACATTCTTTCATTTTTAAAAATAAAAAGCAAAAAGCAGTCTATGATTATTCTGGTACACATCTATTAGGGTTTGTGTTAACTTAAATTCTTAATAGAGAAGGTATAATCTAAAGTGGGCGAATCACGCCTCTTTTTTCAAGATTAATTAATCTGAATACAGGATGTTTGGGAATTAAATGTTGTCATCAGAGTTGACTGCGATATGCAGACGCTGTTTGAAAAACCCTGCTTTCGTCTTTGTATAAAAAGTAGGCGTGGCCGTAGACCAATTTTCATCCATTTGTAATACTGAAGCGCTCTAAAAAACAAAGGATAACTACTGTATATACTCTTTTACCTTCGAGTGTAGAGTATAATCAAACATTAATAAATTATCAATAATCTTTACATTAATCATTTTAAAGATAAGATTAAAATCTTAAAGCTTAACTCACTTAACTCAGATTAATCAACGTCAACTGCAGATTTTTGCTTTCCAGTCTTTATTCGTATGTTTTCTTTCTTTTTCGCTTTTTGCATTCTTTCTTTCTGGGTCTTGTCTCTTTTATTAAGTATAGAAGAAGATATTATTTTTGTAATACATGCATTATTTTTCTAATGATTAATATGAAAGTTGTTTAGTGAACAAGTTAAGACTTTCAGATACTTTCTGGAACTACTTTTTAATTCTTTCTTTTTTACTCTAGATTTTTTCGGTTTGAAGAAGAGTTTAAGTTAATAAACTGAGTCTTAAAGTTAATAAAAAGCAGAGGAACAAGAAGAAAAGAAAAATAAAAACAAGAAAAGCAAAAGGAATGTAAAAAAGAGGAGTTTTCCGCAAAATTTTTTCATTTAAAAAATAAAAACTCAAAAAAGCAAGTCGTTTGAGAGCAGAAAAGAGATCATTTAATTAATGATGATGGGATCATCATCTGGGGCATCTGTCTGAATTCCGTTTAGATACCAAATTATTAATTACCTACAACAACTAACTTCATTATAAACCAATGTTTAGGTTAATTAATAAAGCAATGATTGTGATTCTCAATGATTAATTACGATTGATAATATCAATTAGATTCTAATAAAACTTCAATTAAGTTGACCGAACTACAAACAAAAAAAGGATCAGTCTTGATTATTTAAGCCGACGTTGAGACTTCTTATTTTCCTTCAGATCAGATTTCTTATATTATAATCGATTCAATTAAAGAAGGAGAGCGAATGGACTGAAAACTATAAAATTAATCCTTTTCTTTTCATCAGAATATTAAATAAATTCAAGTGCAATACAAGAAATTTTGAAGCCGAATAGGAAAACAACCACTTGAAAGTTTACGAGTCCTACAAGTAGGCCGCCAGCTCATCTGCATAATAATAAGATTTCCATGAAGCTGCTTAACTGTGAAATTGTTGTTAAATTGCCACGTAAGCTATGACTTAAGTGTTCTACTAAACTTCCATATCCTTGTGTGCAGTGGCAATGAGGTTGCGGTGGTTGTTGCCATGTCCTGGTTCCATTTTCTTCAACTACTATTCAAGGGTGCTTAAAAATAAGTGTTGTAACATAGTGCTGGGAGAAGGAGGAAGGAGAAAGGAGAAGAGGTAACGAGGTAAAGGAGAAGGAGAAAGGAGACGAGGTCTGAAAATGCAGAAGCTCAGAACTTTTTGAACTACATTTGAATGTACTTGTGTAAGTAGGGAAAAAATGTGAAATAAATTGCATGCATAACTTAAATGTTCTTAAATTAATGAGTGAGTGAGAGTGGAAATGATAGAAAATTAATGAAAAAGAGGAAAGGGGTAAATACATATTTAGAAAAAGAGAGAGTTACCTTCAAAAAATTAAGTTCTTAAAACTAAAATAAACATTTGGAAGCATTTTAAAGACAATTTATTTTTCATTACATACTTTTAGGCAAACAAATTAATCACATTACCATTTATTGTATCAAAGGAACAAAGAAAAGGAAAAGGATAAAATGTAAAAGCCAAAATAAAGCAGACAGTAGTATATAATAACTTATGGTTTAATAATTAATATAATCTAATTAGTGCTGCATATTTTTAGGTTCTTTAGGAATAAAATCATTGTCTGCATCAAAGACTTGTTACAGTGAATGAAATGAAAATCTTCCCTTCCAGGCTCCCAGGTTTCTTTGTCCTGTCTACTGTCGCATTACACAAACAATAAGCTTAAATAATTAACAGTGCCTTAAGTTATGCAACATACACACACATTCACATCACTGAAAATATGCAAATTAAGCCAAAGCAACCACCACCGTACATCAATCATTCGTCTGTCCCAGGCAGCTGTTTGAAGAGAAAAGAAAAAGCAGACAAACGAGAAGAGAACCAAAGAATAGATTGCTTTACGTGATGTTAACCCTAAAAGTATGCTGCGCCATGTGAAAAGAATGGAGGAAGGAAGGAAGCAAGTCGAAGCAGAACGGGAACCGGAAACGCATATGGATGTAGTTTGCAATTAAGCCGTTTAATTGACTGCGACACCGTGTGTAGATACAATCGCTTTGTTGGATTAGCATCGCGATACAACAAATGAAATGAAACTGAGGATGGCCGGAGATGGTGGTCGGTAGAGGATATCGCCAACCTACCATCCGATGTGACGTTTGATGTTTGTAAATAAAAGCATTCAGATGATACTCGTGGATAAGCAGATAGCATATAGCGGAAAAGTGCGCGAGTTGACAGTAATGACCATGATAATGTCCAGAGTAAATAAAAGCGGCCATCATTGCAAACGGTAGACACTGCGGCAATCGATAATCGAGGGAAGGTCGGGGGGTTGTGTTAACCGATGCCAAATTATGCAGTATTTAAAGAGAAAATTCCAGAGAACGAAGTGAAATAGATTAACTATTTACTCAGTTCACAGAGATTAGGTTGAAATTCCATGAATGCCATATTTTTTACTAAAGTTAGTTAACGGTTTTAAACTAAAATTTGACTAAATGACTGCACAACTGTTTAATTTTTTATATTTCAATGGACATTATAGATGAAAACAACGTGACAAGAGAAGTGAAGACTACCAAAGGGAGGGGGGGGGAACACCAACAACAACAAATCCATCTCAGCAACAATAACAACTGATTGCAAGCACACTAAATGGAAAATCAAACAGATGCAAGTGGATGAAATACCGGAAAAGGAAACGGAAATGCAACGGGAAAATTATATGTGTGCTCAAGAAGGAGCAACACTTGTTTGGAGAAAGGAGAGGGAGATAGAGAGAGAGTAGAAAAGAAGGGAAGGGAGTATAGAAAGAGAACAGAGAATAAACTCTTTCGATCAACTCGTTCTGAATGAAAGAAAAGTGCGGAAAAGCATGAATGCGGAGTCAACAACAACTTCTTCAGTATGTTGTAAGGTGGAGAACACTGAAAGAGAGAGAGAGAGAGAGTGGGAAGAAGGGAGAGAGCAGTGTGTAAGGTTGGAGTGAATGATTGTCCTTTCTTGTTGCTTTCGAATGCGTCAATATTTATGCATTTGAAATGTGCGACTGAAGAGAGGAGAGAGAGAGATAAATAGAGTTAGTGTGTGAGAGAGAGAAGGAGGGGACAAAGAGGAATACAGAGATAGAGTAGACAGAGCTAAAACATGAAAGAGCGGAAATGTTGAAGTGCGAAGGAGCTGAAGAGCCGGGTTGATCCTGAAGATGAAGTGTAAACTTGCAGAATAATACACAATGCTGCTACCTCTGAGTTGTTGTTGTTGCTGACGTGGGCAATGAGAAGGATAATCAGTGCTTCTGAGAACCACAACATGAGTGACAGTAATCAGTTGAACGAACTAAACAACTGAACAACGAAACAACTGAACAACTAAACAACTGAATTGCAACGATAAAAGTGATGCAATTACTTCAAAATATATAATATTTTCCCCTTTAAAATCTGATTTCCATGAAAGCTCATAAAATTTATTCCAAAAACATCCATATCCTATATTGATTCCAATTCAGTCATCTTCTCACTCCAGAGCACGCTTATTATTTATGCAAATCACGCAAAAAACATGGCTGGCTTTTAGGCGCACTTCACTGATAACTCAAACAAATAAACATTTAAATGATTGCTACTCGTAAAACGCATTGCATAAACGCATTGAAAACGCATGGCAATGAAATGGTTGCATTGGAAATTTATTTCACGACCCGTTTTTCCGTGTTTTTGTTTCGTCCTTTCAGTCGTTGTCGCTTTCGGAGATGCAACTCTGCGTGGCCGATTTGTAGGCGGTCGTCAAAACAAATCAGTTTTAATTAAAAGTCGCTGCAGTGTTGTTTATAATTTAAACAGCAAACAGAGCCAAATGGAAAGCGTAACCGCAGCTTCAAAACACTGAGAACTCAGACGAGACTCAGACCCATGACTACCTTCCTGCTTCCATCCTCCTGCCACCATCCTCCTGTCTCCTTCCTTCCTTCCTCATTTCATGTCCACCGCATCATTCGCGAACTCACTCACTCTCCACCATTCACACCAGCCTCCAAAATTAACATGAAGCAGCGCGATTTCAGATCCCGTTATTGTATCAACCGCGTGTTGTTGCTTGCCATGATGCTGGTTCGCAAGTGTTGCCATCGCCGCAAATCACTGGTCAACATTATGTGCCTCGCCAGCATACTACAGTGGTTGATGGGGAAGCAGGAGCAGGGGGGGAACTCTCTGCATATTTTCAGGAGTATCCTTAAATATTTAAACACTCAAACTATGCTTAACTAAGCTTCATACAATTTTACAAACTCTCACAAAGCATCGTTAGTCACTCGAGTGATTAACTAACAATGCTTTGTTTATCGCACTGAGATTATCAGAGTACTTTTGGGCAAATTAAATGCAGACATAAATTGCTAGAGTCCCCCCCCCCCTTTTAGGGGTGCGAGTAAGCACTCAACTTGTATCTCGAGAGAGTAAATGTTGTCTATGGATCGCATCGCGTTTTATGGGGCAATGGAGAAAAATAAAGCAAGCTTTGAGGGATACTTTTTCAATCTACAGCAAAGTATAAATAAAAATGATCCTGATTAAAAAACATTTCACTAAATAATTCATTAATATTTCATTAAATAACATTTCATTAAATAAAATTTCATTAAATAACATTTCTTTAAATAACATTTTATTTAACATTCATTAAAATAAAAAAAATTACTGCATATCGTTAGCGATATTTTTTGTAACCAATTAACAACTTTTATTACGTTTAAATAATAATAAATATAAATTGTAATATAAATAAAATTACACAAATTAATGAAACAATGAAAGGCAAATGAATGCGAATAAAAATTTTATTTTATTTAAAAATGTTCTAAATTTTTTGTGGTGCTCATTTTATTCAGTACAGAACAACTCTGAATAAATAAAAAATTCAGAGGTTTTCGGGAGGAAAAATGCAATCATAAAATACACCGAATACTAAAAAAAAAATGTGTAAAAAATTCCTTCGTAAAAACGGATCATAAAAGATTCAAAAATAAAAGTTTTGCACACAAACTTAACCAGCTTGTGTGATAAAAAATACGTTTTTAAAGTCGAACGTAAAACAGAGCATCCGATCGAATGAAGTAGAGGGATTTATTTTTCGCAGTTCTGCCATAAAAAATACCACGTGGTAATAGAAATGAAAAAACATTACGTCACTGTACAGTGTTGAAAAATGTTCGAACTCTTCAAAAACACATACAAAATTCGTATAAATTTAAGCTTGTTTGTGTGCATTTTTTGTGTTCTTTATTTCGGTGTATTTTTTAAGTATTTCGAGGACTCGCTTTCATTCTAGTTTTGTTCGATTTTTTTTTGTGTTCGTTGTGGCCAATGAATTCTATTGTTAAAAATAATATAAAAACATGCATAGAGAATGCAATTTTTACATAGAAGGGAATTAAGTTTTATTTTTTTGTTGGGTTTTTTTTGTTGTTGTTGTAGCTACCATTTTAAGGTCGTTGAATAAAATAGTGAGCAACAAGAACATCACAAAAACATTTCATTTGTGTGTTTGGAAATAATAACAAAAAAGAAAATAGAAACAATTTGTTAGAAAGAACAATTTTACACGAGAGAAGAATAAATAAAAAAAACTGAAAGAGGGAACAAATAAAAAATACTAAAAGAGGGAAGACTAAAAGAGAGAGAGAGAGAGAGAGAGAGAGAAATAAATTCGAGAGAAAGAGAGAGAAATAAATTCGAGAGAAAGAGCACAAAAACATTGCTGTTGAAAATTGGCTCTTCAATGAGTTTGTTTTAATGCATTCTTTATTTTGTGTTTTTCCCGCATCATTTCGTCTTTTTTTCTATTTTCCTTTTTCTTTTCTTTTTTTCTATTTTCTTTTTTCTTTTCCATTCTCTTTCTCCTTTGAAAAATTCCTTTATTTATTCAGTATTTCATTTTACGCTCACCTTTTATTGTCGTTCTTTATCCCTGGTATTCGATAGTGTTTACCACAAAATAGTCACCATGAATAAAACGGTGTCCATTGAAAACAATAAAAAAAAAACAAGAGTGAATCACGTTCACCCCGTCATGCATGCATGAATCCGGTCGGTGTCATGGCGGATCGGAAGTCCGGAGCTGAGCTTCGACGTGTACATATGCTGGAATAAAGCATTTCCGCAATGGTTTGTTTAGATCGGGCTGTTGTTGTACTAATTGTTATTGTTCTCGGTGTTGTTGTTGTTGTTCTCGGTGTTGTTGTTATTGTTTTCGGTGTAGTTGTTATTGTTTTCGGTGTTGTTGTTATTTCTCTTTGTTTATTCGGTCCCTTGGTATGGCATTTAGTCCCTTAAGCTTTGTATTTTGACTTTTAATGCTTTAAATTAGAAAACAAAGCAGATGTCAGGCAAATTCGAATCTGATAAAATCGACTCTGATAATCCATCCATCGAAGTAGTTATATTTATGGACCTCTCTGAGTACTCTATAACCTCTAACTTCGTATCATTGTTTTTGTAACATTATATAACCATCAATTGTTAATTCTGTTTTATTAGCATACTCTTTCCTTTATCTTAATCTCCTTTAATCTATTCTGAAGGTCAGAAAACTTACTTTCTGCTTCTGCGAAACTGTGAGGAAATGTGATTAAATTAAAAGCGAATGATGATAAGTTTTTTCCGTTTTTATTCCACCCGTTAAACCGATTTACTTGCTTCGTCACAAAGTTTGCATTATTTGCTTACGTAGAGTTCAGGATTAAGTTACGAATGTCTGCGGAAAACTGTTTAACCTGATACAATATTAAAAAAGTTTCTTCTAGTGTGTTTCGTTTTCCTAGACGCATATTTAATGTCAGTCACATCCACAGCACACCACAAGTCATTAAGTCATTCTTTTGATTGTGCAATAAGTTTTACTTAACGAGTAGATTTCGCATATATAATATTGTATATGTATATTTCATAATAACAACAACTATAAAAACCTAAAGTAACGAAATAAATTTATGCTCATAAAAACGAAAATGCATGGAATATAAGAAACATAGCATTAAACCAGCAAGCATACAAACAAGCACAAAAACAAGCATCCTTCCAAGGATAACAAAATGATGCTGGTGGTCATGGAACCACGAAGAATAATAAATAAGTGTATAAGAACCAAAAAAATATGAAGTTGAAGAAATAAACCACACTCAAGTAACAGTACTCGTATAAAAGAGCACCGGATGACATCTTGTTTAAGAAGCAAACTGAAGAAGCAAAGTGAAGAAGGGATGGAGAGGGGAAGGAAAAGGGGAATGAGAAGAAGAAAAACGAAAATAAAAACAGAAAATGAGAGAGAGAGAGAGAGAAAATGAAGGGAATAGAAGTGAATGAAAGAGAAGAGAAGGGATGCGCATGTGAAAAGAAAGGAACTTCATTATAAAAGTGTGTACGTGTATAGAAAGCTTACGTGTTCACCTGATGGTTACCTACTTACTTACTACGTTATGTCGTAAGTTACCCACAACATCCGAGCTAGATACCAAGTACTGTTGTCAATATCAGCTCCTCAGGAAACACAGGACGGCTTACCGCTGGGGAAAAGCACTGGATACGTGTTTCGTATAGACGACTGTCAGAGACATGCTGATTCTGTGATTTTTTTGTGTTTTTTTCTTTTTGGCTTTGAGTATTTGTATGTTCAATAAAAAGTGTGAAGGACTGGAAGAAATACCTTGATACTTCTGTTTGAGTGCAAGAATTATAGGTAGATTGTGTATTTTATGGTTAAGGTAAATATTATGTCGAGTAACTGAAGGGAAATAAGGAACTATTTCCTTTTTCTTTTTTCTATACTATGCAGAACTATACTTTTCTACTACTACACAGAAGAAAATAATGTTGAACTTTATTAGTTAAAGAAAAACATGTACAGAATTAAAATATTGGCGATTGTATTAATGTAGGAAAATATTAGGAAAAAGTGTCTAAATATTAAAGAAAAAAAATTATTGGTTGTTTACTGTATTTTATTTTTGTTTCCTTATTATTTTTAATTATCTGTTAGTTTGTAACGCAATAAATAATAATAATAATTATCACGATGACTTTACCAACCATATAAAAGTTTCATAACCATATAAAAGTAATTATTTAAGTAGCACGATAACCTCATTTGAAGGTCGTCGTCACCGGAGATAGAATAATATATGTACATATTGGGATAATGCAATGTGGATAGAATTTTGATTAATCCGACAGTCACTTAATTTGGTAAATGCAAAAATATGTATTCTCATTTCAAAGTATTTATTAGTGAAACAGGTTTATAAATAAATAAACAAATAATTTTTATTATTTGTAGTTTGGAAGAAAGAATTGATGAAAATTTAAGGAATGAAAAATTAAAACGTGACCCACCAAAATTTAATATATTTTGCCGTCGCCGTTATTTGATACATCCAAAAATGAGGATGACCGATGACAGTAGATAAGTTTTTTTATATACGTACATATGTATATATTACATATATTACTTGCAGAAATTCTTGAACGTTTTTAAACCCAATTCTTCAGCTAAATCGATCCTTTGTTCGGAAAACGAATGCAAATTTTTCCATGTTACAAAACGTTCCACGTCATAAGAATGAATGTTAAAAAGGTTTGCTTAAGAATGGCTATTGAAAAAGGTGGGTGTTAGGAAAGGTGGATGTTTCAGATGGTGCGTGGTTGAAAAAAAAAATGGTTTTAAATGAAGTGGGTCCTAAAGTAAAAGGGTGTTAAAGAATGTGGGTCGTTCAAGGGGGTGTTAAAGAACGTGGGTCTTAAAGTTCAAGAAGTTGGACATGTCAGAAGCTGGGTTGAGGTTTTCTGCTCAGACTACTTGATCCATTGGTTGGGCGGGTTTTTTTATAGTTGTTGTGTTTCGTTTTATTCAATAAATTTGCATATTCGATTTTAAATGTATTCGTATAAATATATTGAATTGTTGCTGCGACAAATATATCTCACATGGGACATCAGACTGCAATGGCATTGCGAAGGATACTGTGAAGGATACAGCGAGGATAATGCAAGAATAGAGCAAGGTTACTGCAAAGATATCTAAGTAAAATAGTTAGAGTGCATTTTTCTATAAGATACCAGTGACCAGTACAGTCCACTGTGCTGCATCCAATCTTGAGTGTAATGATGAGGATAGTAGTTGCAATTGAATTTCGAATATTTTATCGAATGTCTGCTAAAAATAATTGTCAACTTGGGATTGAATTGTGTGCATGTCAGGGTTTTTTGTGGTAAAAAATGAAACATTGGCGGCTGATTGAATGACTTGGAAACAAGTACAGTGTTCCCATGTGGAAGGATGTGATAAAGAAGAATGAGATATAAAGCAACACTTTGGTTTTTCAACCAGATCCACACAAGATTTTATTATAGTCTGTGAATATTTTATTTATAAAAGTTGAGTTGTACAGAAAACTTAACATAAGTTGTTGAAAACATAAACGACTAATTTCAGGATTACAAATTTAAAATTTTCAGTATTTATCTGAAGAAACTCGTATATACATATACTAGTTCTCATTCTGCAAAATTTTTTTAATTTCCTTTAGAATTTAATTCTGTTTAAGTGGTTTTATTTCTCTGCACAAAAATTTTCTCTTTGTGCCGAATCTTCTTTGTTCTTTTAACCGACTCATCTTTATAATAATAAATATGTATTTCAATGGTTTTTATGATGTAGTTTTCTTTCTGTTCGTTTTTTTCTTTTTTGGGTTTCTTGTCGTTAACGATCAACATTAAAAAGACATTTCAAGCACATGTTTTTCCATTCATGCATTAAATACAGATGTTGCTATGTCGGTGTTGTCGGAACAAATGTGTCAAAAAACTATCCATACGTATGTATATATCTGTATAGCATCTTCTATTCAAATAGATCAGGTCTCGACACGGAAGATGAAGAGAGAGAAAAAGAGTCTGTTAGAAGAAGAAACAAACAAGAAACAAGCAAGAGCAGAAAACATAATAATTTCCAACACAGCAATTTTCTAAAATTAGCACTGCGTAAACAGCGAATGTATTTCGTTTTTAAATGTCAAATAATTTTTGCAAAGAGTTCAACTGAATTCCGGTGCTTAAATTTTTGTATAGTGGTTTTTTATAAATAGTGGTACAATTTATAGAAATCTCAACACATTTCATTGTTAAATACTTATGAACATCTATGAATTGTAATCAAAGAAAAAAAAATTCAATGATTAGTAAAAAGGAAGAAAATAATTAAAGATTTTATTGATTAGTGATTTGATTAAGTAGAGATTTGATTAAATGGTGATCACAGAGAGAATTGAGTGAATGATAATTAACGAATACTGATTACAAATTATTGTTGTCATTATTCTACGGTCGCAATTAAATGTAACCAAACCAACAGGGATAAAATTCACTCCATTGTACGAGTATCGCCCGAAAGAGATCTCTTAGTTGATGAATAATTAATAGAGATTTCAATAAAAGCCAAAGGACAAAAAGGAAATTATAATTTCTGTTGGAAATGACAAGGTATAAGTTAAAACATAACCAGGTGGGGGGGACGTTGCACCATTCTAAAGGGTTTTGACATTTGAAGGATATTTGAAATTCCGCTTCGGTGTGGTTTTCTTGTAGAACTTAAGAGATACGACAACCGCAGACAAAACCGCAACTTAATTACATATACGTTGACGGTAATGCAAATACTTGTCACTTACGAACGAGTATAGAAGAACGAGCGAGTAACAGGACGAGAGAAGAGATTAGAGGACAAGAGAAACAAGATAGAAGAGAAAAGTAAAGGACAGAAGAGAACATGAACATTACCGTGAGGAGAGACCGGAGAATGGAACACTATACAGTAGCGTGAGTAGAGTCCGAAGAATGGGACACTATACAGTACATAATAGAAAAACAATCCCTATTTAAACAGGGGTTCAGATGAGAGCCACAAAAAGTGGTAACCACACAAGAACAGTAAAAATTCCAAAAACTTCAACAATTTCAACTTTTTAAATGCTTTTTACCTACTCGTAACTAATGTTTGCTGTACGAATACATAAACGAAGTAATGAACATAATAATACACAAAAAAGAGGGTTGCTGGATTTTGAGAAAGGGGCCAAAGGAAAGGACGAGAGGAAGGAACAAGGAGGAGACGGAACAGAAGATTGTAGGTTGGGACTCAGTCTCATTCTTGTTGCTTAATCACTCTTCTAAGTAAGTGCTTAAAAGTAGAAGGACGTCCCTTTAAAATTTAGCTCTCATTATTCGGGCTTTTTTTTGGTTCCGTACTGTTATTATTATTTAGTTGTTGTTGTTGTTGCTGTTCTTGTTAATGCTATTGTTGTTGTTAATGTTATGGTTGTTGTTAATGCTATTGTTGTTGTTACTCTTTTGTTCTTTGCATTGTATTCCTCAAATGCATTTTTTTCCATTGAGTAGGATGATTAAGGATTTAAAAAAAGGATTGTATCGGTTACGTGGTTAAAACTTTATAATTCCCGCTAAAAAATGTCGAACTCTATAGAAGTAGTAACGCAGTTTAGAACATCGAACTATACTAAAAAGTGGCAAGTGTTGTTCAATGTTTGAAAACCTCAATAAATTGTTGAATGTTTGCTATTTTGCGATGAACATCATGAATTCAAATCACTTTGCGGCTTTAATCACAAGTTAAGCGATTTCTATACCGATTATTAAAGGGTCAGTTCGATTGCCACACCGAGTCGCCTTCAGTGGCGCCACGTACACCACACAGCTACTTCATGAAGCAATTAAAAAATATTGCATACTTCTAGGAATCAATAATTACGAATTGAATGGACAGAGTTCATTAAAATTTCAAGCACATCGATCGATAACCATAATTTTACAAAAGAAGAAGCAAAAACTGCAAATAGGAAGAAAAGATTGAAAAAAACAACAATAATTCAGAAAAAAATAACAAATAAAACATATAATAAATAAAATTACATTAATTATTATAACAAAGAAAGGAGGAAAAAAGAAAACAGTGAACAAGTGAATGAACTTTATTGCAAAATCCGCCGACAATAACAACAACCAGAGGCATTTTTTAGGTATTTGATTAATTAACTTAAATGAGTGCCATGTGACGCCAATAACAACAACAACAACAACAACACTAATGAAAAACGTGAGCCAGAGTTTATCACTTGTTCTTTTTTTTTACACGTCTGTCTGTCTCTGTCTCTCCATTTTAGCGTCTGTTTTTTAAACGCTGCCTAACGTTTCCTCGCCGAGTCGATTATCGTGTCTTCTCTTTTGTGTGTGTGTGTGTGTTTGTGTCACGTGTCATGCCGCTTGTGACTGACGAGCTACTTGCTTGTTTAGTACAGCAAGTACAGTCGTGTCGTGTCCAGTCCATTTCTCCAGGTCGATCCTGTTCTGTTCTCCTTCTGCACTGTTTCTGTCCTGTCCAGACGTGCAGGTTGTTTGTTATCCGCAGTGGGTGTGGGTGTAAGTGGGCGGCGGCGGCGACAGACCACAGACGTTGTTTGAATTATCGAAGGTGGTTCGAGAACATTATCCGTCGTCGCTGTCGTTGTTACTTTGAAGACTTTCCTCTTCATTCCATTGTTTTTATTGTCAATACTTGTCTCTCTGGCGCCGTGTTTGTTTGTCTGTCTAAAATGTTTGTCGATTTTGTTATTCACAAAGTGCTTAAACAATTCTTCTCTGTCGATTTACTAAGAATTACCACCGACTTTCATTGTGGATAAGTTTTCAGAGACGGAAAGAGTTGATTTCTGCTTTTTGAAGAAAATATGTTGCGTTACGAAATGTTTATTTGAAGCACTTTGTTTAAAATGTTTATTGAAGCTGTTTTCACATCTTTAAATTTGTGTAGAGTCAAAAATTTGAAAGCCCAAATGAAAAGTTTTTGAAAGATTAAAAGTTACAACGAAGCTGTTTGTATTTAAAAGAAAGACTTTCACTGATTTGAAGAAAGTGTTCAGAGGTATTTTACCGAACTCATAATTATTATTATATTATTTAGCTTCAAGAACTTAAAATAATATTTAAACACCTTTTCCAACATACAGTTACTTTCGACTTACAGTATTTATTGTCCCGTTACAATTATAATTACCGTATTCGTATTTATTCAATTTTTGTTATTATTTAATTACTTATTGCTTCTTGTACCGTTTTTTATTGTATTGATATTGTTTATGTAACTCTTTTTTACTTCATAAAAACTCCTTCGCGGCAAAAGCACTTGCAGCTGTCAGTGTCAATCGAGTGACAGCAGTAGCGCCATGAAAGGAAGACATAAAATAGCCATACATCATGGCTAAATATGTTTACTATACGAACGTATGTCAAGTGGCAAGAGTAAAAGATGTCAAGTGGCAAGAGTAAAAGATGTCAAGTGGGAGAAGGGAAGGCGAAGCGCGAGGGGCGAGAAGACCAGAAAAACATCCACAAAGACGCCGAAGGAAAGAAAGTTTCCTGGGCAAACTGGTGAAAAATTCCAGTGAAGCGTTTAAAATTGAATTGCATGAGTGTGGATGGGGTATAAAATATGAGTGTGCATATTTATGGCTCTCCAGTGGATGTGACATGTTGTGAGTGCATTAAATTTATGCATGTCACACGGGGAGGGAGGGCGGGGGCGGCAGTGAGTGGAGATGATTTACGAAAGGATATCAAGATAAGGAGAGGATGGTTTTCTTTGGTTTTCGCGTTGTATTTGCATTTCAGAGATATTCACAGAATCAGATTGTTATTCAATATATTCAAAGGACTGAAGAGCTAGAGTACTAATATAATAAAAAGGTACTTACTTTGATTAAGTATGACTTAATGCATAATTTGAATGACTTATTTTCAAAGAAAGTTAAATAAACTAAGAAAAATATATTATGAATTCTAAACGAATGCAAATAAACGATTGTAAACTTTGTCTTTGAGCTAAGCTTAGACTACGCTAAGTCTATGATGAGTTGTGTCTTTGTTGAGTTGTGTCTTTGATGAGTTGTGTCTTTGCTGAGTTGTGTCTTTGCTCAAAACGAGTTTAAAACTTTAGACATTACTTAGGAAATTTTTAACTTCATTTAAAGATGTTTCATGTACATCTGATGACCTTTTCTCTTAAATATATGCATATATATAATATATTGTTGACTTGCAGAGCGTAATTTCAGCCTTTTTTTAAAAAAAATCTTGTCATCACTACGAAAAGGACGAGGATAAGATTTATCACATCCGTTGTGAGTTACTCGACGCTAAATAAATGTCATCCTTTAGCAAATGATGACATCATCTTATCGTACTCTTAGCGTCAGAGTTGTACCACTCCTGCTTCTCCTCCTTCATCCCCAAACAAGTAACAACAACCCCTCGTTCACAAGATAATTATTTCGTGAAGGTTGAAGAATTTGCAGTGAATAATCTATGATGGAATGATTTGTATAAACACATCCAAATCAAATACTGAGATGAGATAAGGATGAAATGAGATAATGGCATGATGATGTCATGACGCCTGAATGATACGCAATAAAGTTTTGTCGTAAAATAAGTATCTCATTATTAAAACTTCATAAACATCAGTTACGGAAAATTATAGTGACAAAATGTGTATTTATGACAAAAAGCTTTTCCCGAACACCATCAACAAGGAGAACACCATCAACAAAGAGAGAACACCAACAAGAAAGCACACGTGCTGGACAAAAGAATGTCATATATAAGTACAGAGGAATACAGAGAAAAACAGTAGTATTCAGTATATCACATTGTATACCCCCCCCCCAATCACTCAACTCAACAGTCCTCTACAAGAGATTCAGCCTTGGGTCATGCTTCATGTCGCGTCGAGTGTGATGCTGCCAAGCATCCATTTTGTAAGCTTTGAGCAGACATGCGATTTTCAGGGGAGAAAAACAAGGTACCAAATTAACAACAACAACAACAGCACAACCACCTTTTTTCTCTCTCCCCCCAAAAACAAGGACAACAAAAAAAGGCACAACAACCACGAAGAGGTTCATACGAAGCACGCGTGTATCAAGGACCAGTTTTGATAAAGACATTATTGAATTTATGGTAATTTTTCAGTTGTTGAAGAACTTTTGTTCGTTTTTTCACCAAACCGCCGAAGGGAGAAATGGAGCAAATGAAGGGAAGAATATATCATATATATATAACAATATATCATATATATATAACAATATATCATATAACAATATATCATTTAATTGTTTTAATTTTTTAGAACCTTCAGAGATTTAATCGTTCAGAGGTTTCGGGTCTAGCTTCTGTTAAATGATTTGTATGCTACTTTAGTTAATTGATTTAAGATAATACAAGGTTTGGGAAATCTGAAATGTGGTAACAGAAGAGATCTCGTCTATTAAAGATAAGAGACAGAAACCTTATGATAAAACCGAAAACTAGGTAAGAAGATAAGACAGAGACAAAACAGAGATACCATCTAGAGACCAGACAGATAGAAATCAGAGACCAGAAACAGTATAACTTGCACCAGACGGACAAAATTAGAGCAGACAAAAGACCAGACAGAGACAAAACCAAAAAACCACAGAGACAAAGCGGAAACAAGCTGTATAAGCAAACCTAATGATAAAAACTGAAAAAAGAGAAGAATCTACTAAACCACTTCCTTTTTTTAATTTATGTGCATCTTTTCTTTTATTTAGAATAGTCTTTTTTGCTTTCAGGAGAATTTTTATGAACCCAAGACGAAGACAAGATGGTGTTTTCTTTTAATGTGAGACAATTTTTATTACATTACGATTGGGTTGGGTTGGTGTAGTCTATAATATTGCAGTCTTTTTTGCTTCACTTCCAATGAATGGAATGGAATTCGTTTTATATCCCTAATACCCACACCCGGGTTAAGTAAACCGTTACGTAATTTATTATCTGTTAAAATTTTTTATATGTTTATTTATTCGTGTAATTTTTTGTGTCATGCTTTTAAGGCGACTCTTCTTGAAGTGTATTTTTATTACGTCATAATTGAGAACCGTTATCCATAATACAAAAAAATTATTATATGTAAGTAGCTACAAATAAATATTCTTTAAGTACTTAGATCCATAAAAGTTGGTTTTTTCTTAATTCCAACCTAACATTGGGGGTTTGTACAAAAACATGGGTTTCCATTACATTGATCTGACCTTTAATGCAATTAAAATTCAACCCACACGTAGACCACTTAAGCTGAAAACTTCTTCAAAGCAATTTTCAGCTGTTCAGCAGTTATACTTAAGCCACTGGCACAACTTTTTGCAAATTCAGCCACTTGTAAACATCTCACCAGCCTCGTCAGCAACATGGGCTGCTCTGCAACTTTGACATCGGTACACCAGCGACCTGTACGTGGCTAGCAAATTACTTAAATACCTCTGTTCGTGCTGTTCGTGGGAAGAGAGGAAGGAAGCCTTGCAGAGTATTCGCAAAACTTTTTACACTATTTAGCAAAATTCTCCCCTCTTTCCCAATCCGCCCTACCAACATGTTTACCACATACTACATGTTTACATACATACTACATGTTTACATACAAGTTACATACACACTTTGTTGCTTTTCGTAGAGCTTTTTTCCCTAAAAGATGTTGCTTGCCAAAGCCGCTTGCAGACATGACAAGAAAATAAAAAACCAGGAATGCATTTTGTAGGCGAAGTCTTTGTTGTAAAACGCTTAAACAACAACAACAACAAGGGCACTAATAGACTTTATAGAAATTACAAATACACTCAAACCTTCCATAATTTCTGTTTGCTTTGTACTTTCTTACTTTGTTTACGCTACTTACGCTTTTTACTCAGTTTTAGTTTCGCTTTTAGATGTAATACACTTTTGAGATATTAGAAAAGTTTTAACCGCCATATTATTTAACCGGGAATATTATTTTGAGAATTTAGACAAATCTATATCGAATATTCAGAAAAATTAAGATTTAGAAGAATTTTCGGATGGAGGTGGAGGTATTTGTAAAGAAAAAAGTACCTTGATTACGAGTAGCTTTCTACATTTTAATTTGAATAAATGATGAATTGCATTGTGGTTATATGAGGGTCTTGTGACCTGAATGCTCTTGAGTTCAGTTTAGTTTACCTCAGCTAACCTCATTTCATTAATTTACAATTTAACTTTCACACACAATTTATTTATTTCCTTGTACTTCATTAAAGATGATTTTTTTAATTTTCCTTTCATTCTTTATACTGGATCTTTTAACAAGAGGCGTCTTCTTAAATCAACAGAAAAACACAACATTTTTGTGAAAAGTAATGATATTTTAATTTTAATTCAAAGTACAAACTCTGAGATTCCTAATTGAACAGAATATTTTCAAAAAATCCAGCTTGTAGCCTCTAACAAATGGTCGATCTTTTGTTGAAGTTGGTGATGAAACGTTTTCGCATAATTACAGCTTTATTTCGGAATATTTTCACCGCGTGTATAGTGAATTTTCACCTTAATTCGTTGTGCGAGTGTCTATCGATTAATATTTCATCACCTGTTGTTTTTTACTTGTTAAATGATCTCACAACGACAGCTGAATGTTGACAGTTCAAAAATTACGCGAAATTTAAAATGACACCTCGTGTTGAAAAACCCACTAGAAACAATATGAACAGTATACAGTATTGTACAATAATAATATATACATTAATAAGGTACATAAACTAAAAAAGAAAGAAAGAATCAACAGAACTTAGTTGGAATTTTCTTGTCTTCCAAGAATTTACGACTACATCGAAGTATTTATAATTTCTTAACTTATTTCCAAGTGTTTGTAAAACTTCTCCATATTATTTCCATATAATATTGTAGTGTTTATAATTGGTAACCAATCGAATGTGGTTAGTATTCAATTTCATACTAACTACTATTGTTATGAAGTGTTGCAATAATTTGACGAACCTGTAAAGAAGAAGAAACGAAAAATATATTATAAGTAAAAAGTAAATATTGAAATAACACACAAATTCAAGAAATTAGGTAAGAAAATAAAAGGGTGAGGGGAGGGGGCAGTATTGAAAGAAGGTGGGAGGGGGGGGCCGATATTGCTAGTACCGCAACCCACGCATTTTCATGATAGTTCATCATAGATCTCATCTCCGCTTGTCTCTACTCTTTATTTCTCTATCTCTCTCTCGTCTCTCTCTATCTCTCTCGTCTCTATCTATCTCTCTCCATCTCCCTCTTTCTCTCTAATTGCCTATCGGTCTTTCTCACTCGCTCTTGTTATTAAATTTTAATTAAGTTATTATTAAATAAGTTATACAAAAGTTCGTCGAAAATCCTCTCCAAAAAAAGAAAACAGATGATTTTTCTTCAGTGACGAATTGTGAATTTTTTTTCTTTAGAGTTATTTTTGTTTTTTTATTTTCTTGAATTTCGTGATGGAAAAATTCAGTTGCGCGTTGAATTTGAATTTCATGGATGAACGTGCGAGAGCGCCAGCAGCTAACTTAAGTGAGCTCAAGATTCGCTGCATCATGAGACAAGTTCAGAGTAGTTATTGTTGTTGTTACTGTTATTGTTGTTGTTACTCTTACTGTTGTTGTTGTTGTTTTCTTACAACTATGATGATACTCACGAGGTACGTGTACATGAAACTGGTTCGTTTAGTTTTTACTTTTTTAATAGGTCAGCAGATTTTGTATTCGTAGCATAAAAATCGTGAACAAGAGCGATAACATGGATGGATGTATAATGTATGTATTATATGAGAAATTATAATTCCACTTTATAGATTAGATTGAGAAAGTAAAATTAATCTTAAGCAGTTTTACTAGTTTTCCTCAAAAAAACAGAGAAGCTTTTCCAATTTTAATTTCGTGATTACAATCAACTCTCATTAACTTAATCGAAAGTTCAAAATGTAACATAAAAAAACTAGGAAAAATCATCTTATGAACCGTGGTCACAAAAATCACAGTAATAAAATTATAAACAATAAAGAAATTGTTTGAAAATCGAGCCACTTAATTATAAAAACTGATGATCGTATCTCGTATCTGTAAAATCTGATCTCTGATCTCTCAATTATATTATATGTATATGCATACTATATTGAATAGATTTGAAAACTGATTAAAACCAAAACAATTTTAAAGCAAAGCATTCAATTTTATTCTGTCTGTCCATTCGTCCATCTGTCGATTGGTCCATTCATCCATTCGATCACCACAGCGATTATCAGCTGCAATCAATCCACTAATAGAAGCTATACTGCTTCACTGAATTCCATCGATAAACTCTGTTTAACTAAGAGCTTAATACACATCAAGAATAAAGGAATGAATGAGCTACTGAAGAATGATGGACAGTTTGAGAGATTGAGGTAGCTTTTTACAATACAGTTATATTTTTTCCATTAATTTTTCGTTTCGTTTCGCTTGGCTTGCGATCGGCTAGAAATTCTAATTGTTTTCTAATTAATTAAGTAACCCAATTCAATATATTTCAATGAAAGAAAGAATAACAAATAACACAGAAAAATCCCAGCTAAAAAGAAGCAACAAAGAAAAGAATTAATCATAAATTCGAAAGAATAACGATAAACTAAGCAAAATTAAATAGCGAAATGAACATAAATGAAAATAAATAATAACAAAAATCGAATTGAGTAACCATAGATTTGAATTGAGTAACCATAGGTATGAATTCAGTAACCATCTTAGAGATGGTACTCATAGATTCTAAATTGAAAAGGTTTTTTTAAAAATTCATGATTCAATAATAAATTTCTTTAAGAGTTATGCAATAAATCATTACTCAAAATTAATTATAGTTGCTTTAATAAAGATGATTTCAATTACCATTTCTTCAAACTTTCGTTTTATTTTTTGGAAAATTGATTTTAAGTTTTTTCTTTCTATTCAGTTGAGTGGAACTAAGAAATAGCTTTCTGGCCGCCTTTTTCTTGTAAATGAAAAATCATAATCAATTTAACTAAACGGTTTTCTAATAGCAATTGTAAAGAACCAGCAATCGAGCATCAAACAAAAATGATGATGACGATGAAACTGATGATGATACTGATGATGTTGATGATGATAGTGATGATGACAGTGATGATAATAATAATTCTGATAGAAATAAAAATATTCTCAGCTACGAATAAAACCAGTTTTTCTCTGCAATACACGATATGGACTCACGGCATAAAAGATCGCACCGTAACGCAAATCATTAGCTAGTTACGTAACTAATTGGACCAGAACCGTTTGTTAGCTTAGATAGATAGATAGACAAACAGATAGAATCAATTTATTTGAAAGTCATAGAACCGTAGAAGTAATGAATGATTTTTATATACTTTGGTTTGTTGGTTTGTTTAGAAATTCAATGATTAAGTACGTGTTTGGAACCTTCGATGCGATTCGATGGAAACAAGATTATTTTTAAAGTGGTCTCTATAAAGATAAATTAACTATCAGAAGATCCAGGTACTGTACAATCGAGTAACCAATACAATAGAGCAGAAGAAGATACACGAATGATCCGATTAAATCTTTACAGACTAATTAATTACGTTTATAAAAGATTTAAAAAGATAATAAAACAATTATGTTTAATTACAACCTTTCACCATTTGCCTGATCATTAAATATTTCCCACTTATTATCTAATTACATATCTTATCCATTCTCTATGTTCGTCATCAACATTCTCTGATCTCTCTTCTCCAGTTCATCTGTAATCATCATCATCATTTAAACATTACACGGTAAAGAGTACACACTAAACACTAGACAGTGTACACTAAACACTCTAAACACTACACACTAAGCACTACACTCTAAACACTTTAATGACATCACAATTTGTTCCAATTACGTTCATATACTCATGTCAGCTTTATTCGTATAGTTTTCAATCTTTCATCTGCGTGGTTTTGATTTGATACGCATTCTTTTTCAAAATAATACTGCATTGTATAGCAACACTTCTTTAATAGTATTTTTCCTTTTATTCGTTGTTGTTGCTGTTTTACTTTGATTTCGATTTCAAGTTCGTGTAGCTACTGTTTAGTTGCATTTTGTAACATAAAGTCATTTAACCAGTTAGTCATGCGTTTAAAGCTAAATGACACGACATTTTTTTATTAGTATCTTTACACTCTTAGTGTCTTTAGTTAGTATCTTTACACTCTTTCGTGAACTCTGAATGAAAGAGCATCCATTCAATGAGGGCGGGGGGCGGGGGAGGTTTTTGTTTTCAAAACTTTTGATGTTTTACATATTACTTAAGTTCAACATGATTTCTGACATCAAGTGGTCCGTATTGTCTTTTATATCCTGAAAAAGGCAACAGATCTAGAATTCTGAAACCTGCTATAAGCCAGATTTTCATTCTTTATATTAATTATGAACCTTAAATGAGGCTTGTTCTACAAGTGGAACCTTTTGGAACCTATCTGGAGCTTCCGCAAGGATGTTTTGCACTTCAAATGAACCAAATGTGTCCAATATCTATTATGGGGACCATTTTAACATCTATTAAACCTCAATTGATTCATATTTTGGACTTTATATGGGTTATCTTGGACCTCAATAGTCTTTGCTTGTCTTTTAAATGATCTTGGACCATATATTAGTCTTTTGCTTTCAGATAACTACGTTCGATTTCAGTTCGTTCTATTTTCGATATCATCTTGTTTACGAAGTATAATGTTTTACTATATATAGTTGCTTTTTTATCTTAACAAAGAAGTGTTTTATAATTGACTTTGCATAGCTTTTGATATATATGTTTAAAACTTATTTAAATCAACTAACTTATTGAAATAATATTAGGTGTACAAATAAGTTTCCTCAAAAGATGACCCCACCAGAAGGTTATGGAGAAATTGTCAGATGTAAAACGTAATATCCCAAGTTTCGTCATCCGGCAACACCATAACCTTAAAGTACTAGTGATTCCGTATCAGCATCACGTAGTTTTTTTCCTGCAAACATGTCAAGTTTTGTGCCGAATAAGCATCATTTGCGGGAACTTCTTTAATTTGAAAAAATCTGCAGCTGAGGCGCATCAATTGCTTCTAGAAGCATATGGTGAAGCTGCTTTAAGTGAGAGAAGTTGTCAGGAATGGTTTCAAAAGTTTAAGAACGGTGACTTTGACGTGAAACTCATGCTATGTATTTGGTGGGATCAGCTTGGTGTCGTGTATTATGAATTGCTCAAACCAAGCGAAACCATTACTGGAGCTCTTTACCGAACACAATTGATGAGATTGAGTCGGGTACTTAAGGAAAAACGCGCCCATTACTATTCCAGACATAAAAAACCGAGGAAACTTATTTGTACACCTAATAAATAACTGTAATCTACCGTTAAATTAGTACATTTTTAATAAACGTGTAGTTATTGTTTTTGCCTAATTATTTAATTGAAAGTGCAATTTTTTAATTAAGCAAATCAAGAATATGTCAACGGATTCAATGAATCCGGCGACATCTGTTGACTGACGAATACAACAACATTTGACATTTCTGTGTCATTTTCATTTACTTGATTCTCTTTCTATATCTCTTTATTTCTCTCATTCTCTCCCTGTCTTTAACCCTTCCTTCTCACTCATCCTAAAGATCAACTGACTGACTCTTTAGATTAGCATATTTTAAATGAAGATAATTTTTCTGTTTATAGTTTTTTATAGTTGATGCTTTTGTTAACTCATCTCAACCAATTAAATACGCCCACAATTCAATGAAATAACGTTGAAATAATAATTTCTGCTCTTATCAGGAGTGTTCCCATGTTCATAGATCAATGCTAAAATAATAAAATTCACAGCAATACTTCAATTCTACAAGTACAATTTTAAAAGAATGTATTAGTTTATTTTCTTCGAATTCTAGAATTGTATTCAGAAGCTGTAAGCGTCTTAAATAAAAATGTAATTCAAGATTTTGTTTTAAAATAAGTACTAATTTCGGAAAAATGCATCGTTTAGTCATCAAAGAATGTTTATATTAACTAACTCTAATAATATAATTGTTAGGTAACGCATTTAAATGCAATTAAAATATATGATAGGCTTCATTGCGAAAAAAATTTAATGCGCTTTGATTATAGAGCAAATGCCGTTATGTGTCAGGATGGCCGAGCGGTCTAAGGCGCCAGACTCAAGTGTAAAAACTTGCTCACTAAACATGAGTATCTTCAAGAGCGTTCTGGTCCTCTCTGAGGGCGTGGGTTCGAATCCCACTTCTGACAAATTTTTTTTTTCTGGTTTTCTTCCTTCTTTATTCTTACAATTTTCTTTTATCTTCATTGTTATTGCAATCATTAGAAAAGTCTATTTGTTTTCTATAAAAATTAACTCTGCGGTTTGTTTGTTTGATGCAGATAATCTTTATCTTCATCCCCATTATTTATATGAACATTTTTTATAAAGAGTTATACAACAACATTCTTGCGCATTTGATATATAAATTCGACCTTTAAAGGACATAAAAAAGTATTACAAAGAAGCAACAAAAATTCCTTTCTGGAATTTTAACACCCAGAACAAAAGGTATTGTAATTATCATTGTTATCATCATCATCATCATCACCATCATCATCATCATCATTATCATTATCATCATCGTCATCATCATCATTATCAGTATATCACAACAAATATTTCACATATAACTTTACCAAAATGCAACGACAAATAAGATGACCCTTTTTCTAGTGAACACATCTCAGTAACAATGGTAACTAGTATCTGATTCTGGAGATTCTGCCTGCTATTAAATGCATAATAACAAAAAAAAAATCTGACCGAAATGGAATGTTTAGTAGTCGAAGTAGCAGCGATACGTTTGCCTCCAAAGAATCAAGGAAAAAATACAGAAAATTCCTGAATAAAAACGTGCGAAGCAACGATAAAAAAAAAGAAATAATTGACAAAAGAACCGGTTCCGTAATTTGAGATGCCTTGAAAAAGGAACCAGTTTAACATTTTTTTTGACTATCGAATACAAAACAACATAAAGTAAAAAAAAACACAATAAATAAGAAAAGAATTAAAAGAAAAAATGTAAATAAAAAATAAGATAGGATTTTTAAGCATCTTTTAGCAGAGATTTATTTGGTCGTTTTTTTTGTTTTGAAAATGTTCTAAGTTATCAATGAAGATTATAAAGGTGAAGAACAAAATATAGGCCAAATATAAGGATATTACTTTTTCCAAACCTGGTACGCCTACTTTAATGAGTTTGAAATGGAAGAACAAAGTGAATATATCCCTACATCATACCATATCCATTCGGGTGTAGAGTATAAAAAAACAACAATATATTGAATTTGAGAAAAACTGTATTTAGAAAAGCTTCTTTCCAATGTTAGTAGATATTTAATATTTTCACATAAATTGCAATGTAAATATTAATACATATTCACCATTAATATCAACACAAAAACAACTACCCCATTGATTCTATCAAATTTAAATATTGTTTGACTTGGCTCTTCTTATGCAGTGTTAGCTACAAACGAATCACAAGTCAGATTGGCCGAGCGGTCTAAGGCGCCAGATTTAAGCTCTGGTTCCCGAGAGGGAGCGTGGGTTCGAACCCCACATCTGACAAACTTTTTTTTATGCTTTTTTTTAAGTGATTAATTTTTTTAAATGCAAATGTAACTTCTGAATATAAACAGAGTAGTAGTTACATTTTTCTAATCAAAATGAATTAATGTATATTTTTGGTTCTAATTACATACTTCGTTACAATATTTCACACTTTGAGTCGATTACCATCTCCTCTTGATGTAGCTACCTGTTCGAGTGTAGGGTATAAAAAATTATTACTTAACATGCACTAAGTGCCAACGGAAAATTTGTTGTAATTAATAAATATTAGGGCTGTCAATTCAACTCATCACTTAAAAACTTTATAGAGTATTTACACGTATCTACGCTCATATTTAATCATACGAAAGTGCCACTAAAGATCCACTTAAGACATAAATTCATTAGTCTGAAAATTTATATAAATCATTTGCCTTAAATAACCCGCTGTCATCATTATCAACTTCATCGTCGCTAAATGAACACCAATTAATAAACTGTATGTAATTTGATACGAATCAAAGTGTCAACTTTAATTACCCATTTAAACTGTTAACTAGCAATTAACAAACCAAAAAATAATCCCTAATTTATTAAGCTTCTAAGAACCTTATCGTATCTTCTAAGAACCACTTAGCTTTTAAACATGTGAAAGTCTAATTTATATAGCTTCTATTTATAGAAGAAATTAATTTTTTACTATACATATATTATATACATATATACGAGTATACAGACTAACTAAATACTACATATGTACATACTATCAGCAATATTACAGCTATCATTATTTTTTTATATACATACATAAATAAAGCTTTAAATACTGTTTACAAATTTATTTACAGATAGAAGTTCTTCATCTCTTTGACTTTTAAGCGACTCTCTGTGTCTGTCTCTCTTTCACTCTCTCATTCTTATTTCTTGTCAGCGTTCTCTTATATACGTCATAGAACACAAAAGTTGAGGGTGTCAGGATGGCCGAGCGGTCTAAGGCGCCAGACTCAAGTGTAAAAACTTGCTCACTAAACATGAGTATCTTCAGAGCGTTCTGGTCCTCTCTGAGGGCGTGGGTTCGAATCCCACTTCTGACAAATATTTTTTTCCTCGATTTTTATGGTTGTTTTGATATACTGGTTTATTTTATGGATTTTTCTTAACAAAAATGGAAAGAATAATGCTAATTAACTTAAGTATAATTATAATATAAATAAAGGGTTTTCCAATAAGAGGTGTAATTTTGAATAGCTATGGTCCTGTAAGCGTGGTCGTGGTGGCCATTTGGCTGATGTTGTTTTTCATTATTAACGGCATACCTTCCTCTTTATTACGAAATAAACATGCGATAATTTATCTCAAAAACTGGCATGTTTCTTTGAATATCAAAATTACACCTCTTATTGGAAAAACCTTTATAATAAATTTAATATAATAAAAAGGTTGAGATGCAATCAATAACAAAAAAGCTACTTATTATAGTATTTTAATTAAAGTAAAACGAAAATAAATAAAAAAAAATAAATACATTTACGAGACATCAAAGTCAACTCGTTATTTTTGATGGTTATAATTCACTACCACTTTCACACTTTTATACTTTGTAAAAACTTGTTTTTTGTGTTTTTTTTTTTTTGTTTTGTGGTTATTGTAATTTCAGTTTTTCTGCGGCTGGTTTTGTGTTTCTAAATGCACTCTATAAAAAAACACCGTTTATAAAAACGAGGTGAGAAAAACAAATCAGGTTAAAATATGCGTCATTAAGAAATTAAGAGCTTCAAGCAAGTGTTTTTATTTTTATAACTGGTTTTTATTTACATTTTTACGTTTTTTATTACGTTTATTTTAACACTAATCGTATTTTAAGTTGCAAAATTTTTGTTCTTGTTACGAAAAAATCTGAAACTAAGTCAAGTTAATTATTACAAGCAAGCATTTTAATGAGTTTGGGTCAAGGTCATTGGGTTGATGTCGCAATTAAATTAAAAAATAACAGAAAAATATACGATAATAACGAAATTTTAATTGAGAAATAAATTAGAACTAAATTAAATATATTAATAATGAGTAACGAAATAATAATGATAATTAATAGAAGTATGGAAATAATAATGAGATTTTATAATTTTTTTATAAAATTCTTTTGTTTTTGAGAGTTTTTATAAAACAAAATGTAAATCGAAATTAAAATGGAAGAAATACTTTTCTTATATCTATATTAAATGTGAACGATTTCTTCTTTTAGCTTTAGTTTGCATTCCTACATTCTAAATCTATATGTCAGGATGGCCGAGCGGTCTAAGGCGCCAGACTCAAGTGTAAAAACTTGCTCACTAAACCGTGAGCTTCTTTGAGAGCGTTCTGGTCCTCTCTGAGGGCGTGGGTTCGAATCCCACTTCTGACAAATATTTTTTTTAGCATATTTAATTTTCTTTGGTCCATTTTTATTATTTTATCATCTTTTCATTTAAAGAAAAGAAACTTACATGCTTTCTACATGCTTTACAAACATGCTTTCTATTTGCTTATCTCTTTTAATATTATCATATTATTATTATATATTTAATATTATTATATATATCTTTCATATATGGGTATATCTGTGTATATACATACATATAAGAACATTAAAGCTTTAAATAAATCTAATGCAATTAAATTCTTCATCTGAATTCACCTGTCAACAGTCACCGACGCGACAGCGTTGTTGTTAGTCTTTTAATTCCTCAACTGTACTAGGATTAAATAAATTTAATTGACTATTAATGTTCTTGGAATCACTGCGGTGATCTATCAATAGATTGTCCAACGAACACGTATGCACGGAAATGATTAACACGAACTTCCGTTGAGCTGAGTTAAAAATACTCGTACTTCACTTTTCAATATTTTTATTTTTTCAAATTCAAACTATAAAAAACCAATAAATTAGTTATGTTTAGTGACTATCATAATGAATGACAAGTAGATAGAGAAACAGACAAAGAGACAGACATATGAACATAGTGGACAGAAAGAAAAACAAGCAAATCGAGGGACATTTTGCCATCCAACCAAAGTGACAGATATGCAAAAAGAAAGAGAGAAAAAAATAAAAATACAGGTAGATAGAGAGAGAAAAAGAGAAGGATGAGGTGACAGACAGATAGAAAGATATTCAAACAAGACAAATAGCACTTTAGTCAGATAAATGATAGGCAGGCACTAAGTTAGTTAAAGAGAAATAGTAGTAATGACAGGGACACGCAAACAACTGAAAGATTTGCACAAACGAAATTAAAAAGTCAGAAAAAAGTAGTGTGAAAAAAAGTATTCGAAAAAAGCACAATTACGAAAAAATAGTAATAAAAAAGTACACAAAAAATGCTAAATACCAACACGTTTTGAATACAAATTGACGGAAGTATTGAGAAGTAGAAGGGAAGTGGTAAAACACAATGATAAGGAGGGAAGACAAAGAGAGAGAAAGGGGTAGAGAGAGAGAAAAAGGGAGACAGACAATATCCTACCACCAGTAATGAACGAAAGAAAGGGTAGACCCCGGGGAAACACCTTCAAATCGTTTATAGTATATACGAAGAGTGAATAATATTGTAAAAAATTGGAAATTGGAAGCGTTGGGTGAAGGTTTGTAAAGAGGGTTCGGATGGACTACGATACGGAGACTCGGTTGGTTGGAGACGCAGGCGGTAGCAGTGAAAAACTCTATCGAAGCAGAGACCATTGATGATGGCCTCGAGCCATCGCACCTTCGCCAATTTCATGCAATACTGATATCGGCGACTGCGAGGGTGCGAGGTGAAGCGATGCAACGATTGACCGATGGACTGCGATGGAGCTTATTGAAGGTGCTGTCTTCCCCTCTACCTGACTTTCTTCCTACCGTCCTTCCTTCCTACCTTCCTTCCTTCCTACCGTCCTTCCTACCTGTCTATCAACCTGTATACTCGTAACTCTGTCCTATGAGTTGTTTCATTGCAACAACCAACGAGTACGTGTTCTTTACGCTTGTTGTTGTATATTTTGACCAGTGGTCTGTGGCGAGAAAGAGAGAGAGGGGAAAAGAGAGAGAGAAAAACCAATTGTGTTGCCTCTTTTCCGGCGTTTGTAAGTGTTTTTGGTTTTGCATTGTTTGTTGTTTCTTTACTGTAGTATTTTTTGATGGATTTCATTCATTTAGTTAGGAGCTGTGTTGGGATTTCTCTCAATCCGAATATGTTTTTTATACAGACTCTTCGAAGCTTCGAAAAATCATGAAAATCATCGAAATCGAACCAAAAAAACCATTGATGCATGCTTAATAATCGCTCTTCTCTCCGTCTGTCGGTCTGACTGCTTGTAGGGATGTTTGTAGGTCTGTCTGTCTGTTTGTCTACATAAAGCTAAAGTGTTTTCAGATTTTTCAGATTGAGTTCATTTGCTATTGATTTAATTGGATTAAAAGAGTAATAAATTGGGAAAGTTTTTAATCAATTAACAAATTAAGAGCCATAAGGTAAATAGAATGAGTGAGAACGATAAGGATACACCTACACACCCTTACTACACCCTTTATTTAGCTTGTTTTAGTCATACAAAAAATTATATAATTTTTAAAGTACACCAAAAAAAAGCAATTGTTTGAGCTCATTTTGCATTTCATCATCGTTTAAAAGTGAAAAAACAGCGAAGACTCACAAAAGACGAGTTGACGATGCGTCATGAAATGTTTTCTACGAGTACAAAAAAGTACATTCTTCAAAATATGCGAGGGTGGCAAAAAATGGCATCACCAAGAGCAATGACAACAACAAAAACAACAATAACAACAACATCAACCGAAAATATAAAGCAACTACTTCTAATACAACTCTTATTATTCTTCATCCTCTTCGTCTTCATTCCGTTTTTCTACTTCAACCTCTTCTTCTTCATCCTGTTCTTTTTTTCATCAACTTCTTCTTCTTCTTCCTCTACTCCCTCATATTTAATTTCGCAAGAGTTCGCAATACTCGAGAATACAAAAGAACACAATACAAAGAAATTATTTACAATATTTCTTTTGAAGATATCGTGTGTATATCGTATGTATTAAGAGGGAAGTACGTAGTTTTTAACAATAACAATTTGTACGATTTTAATAAATATTGCCACCATGAAAAATAGGTTTCATTTTTGATCATTAAGAATATAAATTATGATCTTCAGAATGATCATCTTTATTTTGATATGGATCGAAATGACCCGAGTAATCGTGATTCTGATACCGTTAATGATCGTGATTCTAATAACCGGTACCGCAATATTTTTTTCAAAGAAACCTTTCAATATTTATTTATTTTTTTGTTGTAATTTGAGTTTCTTCTTATTTTTAAAAAAGTTTCCTCTGTTTAGAAAAAAGAAAACAGAGTAACCAAACAATAGTATGAAAAGAATCCGAAGAAAGAAACGTAGTCATAAAAGCAAACATGATTAATGACACTTTATTTAAGAAAAACTGTTCAAAAGAGATTTATTTTTTAAAATTAGAGACTTTAGTTTAAAAATTACTAGTTTGAAATAATAAATTTCTGGAGATGAGCGAAAATTTTAAATGAAGTGAAACGAAAACTAGCTTTTAGGGTACAAGGTACAAATTAATTATTAATTTGAATGACTTTAAATAAATTGCTCTCTCCCTCACGTTTTTATCTTAAAAGCTGCGACTCAGCTGTTTTCTTTTAAGTGATGATTTAAAGCAAAAATAATACCAAACGTTGTGGAATATTTAAAGCACGATATAACAGAGCAGTCAGTAGAAACAACAACAGTAAAGTTGGTAATAAATCACGCTTAATTGCCTCCAGGTTTGTGACTTATCCACACACACACACACACACATATACACGAATAAACACAGACACACATACACACACTCATACACGTGAACATTGACTGTATACAGGAAGGATATAGAATTTTCCATTTTCGAACACCAGCTTCGTGGTTTATACAGTTAAACAGGGGAAAACAAGCAGGGAGGAAGGTAAAAAGGGAGGTGAAGGATGAAGCAGTCAAGCAGACGGACAGTAAGGACACCAGCAACAATGCCAACACTTGCAACATTAACACTTCATCTGCTGCTGATCTGTCTGATGGCTTCAATGTTGCTAGTATCTTTCATTTAGTACTGTTACTGTTGGTGTTGTTGATGGTGTTGTTGTCGGTGTTGAGGTTGTTAGTGTTGTTGTTGTCGGTGTTGAGGTTGCTGTCGGTGTTACTTTTGCTTGTAATGTTTCTCCGATGTTCTGTAGTAGCTACTGATGTGATAAGCAATGAAACTGCTGCTGCTGAATTTATTCAAGGATCATATTTTATTGGTGATGTACTCGTATATGAAAATCAACCGCGACGACTTTCTCTCGCCATCGCTACTCCAGCCCCTCCCCATACCATCCCACGCAAAAGTTTCGTGAACATTTCATAAAGGCACAAAATTGTTGGAATTTACGATTTTAAAATTATTACGGTAGCAAGAACAACTACAATAACTGCAACAACAACAACAACATTGCAATAACAACAACACTGCAACAAGAACAGCAATACCACAACAACAAAAGAAACAATACCAACAACAACAAAAACAATATTAATGTTGAAATGGAGAAAAAATGTGGAGGAAAACTTTCTGAAAATAAAAAACAAACGGAGACAACGAAGGAAGCACCCAAAAAAAAGCACCAACCAATTTTTTGAGTTGAGTGAGCAATTTAAAGGCCCACGTTTAACATTGTTGTTGTTGTTGTTGTTGTTGTTGTTGGTGGTCATGATTGTGAAAACAACCCACCAATCAGCCGACCAACATACCAGACATTGTTAAAAAATTAAAATGAAAACAACAACAAAAACCAAAACCAATGGATTTTTGGGGCTGTGACGCCAAATTGCACAATTTATTATATGATGTGGCAACATTGAAAATCGCTTTGATTGCATTTTTAAGAATTAACGATGAATTCAATTTCATATGAAATACCAAATAAAAAAAATGAAATAAAAATTCCAAAACAAAGCGAAAATTGTGCTTAAAAGATATTTAAATCTTTTCCCAAAAAAAAAAAAATGTAAATTTTTATGGAAATAAAATATTAAAGTATATGCAAACATTTTATCGTCATTTATTAACTGTTTAAAAAAATGTAAAAAACAACCCCATAAAAAATTGTTAAAGTTTTACTTCAAATGTTTTGTTTTCCTTGGAAATGCGTTTAAAATTCACAACAAGTTTTTCATAGTTTATTCGAAAAACTTGGATTTGTCATATTTAATTATGCACTACTTTCATAACTAATCTTAATCATAACCTTAATCTTAATCCTTAACCTTTAATCTTAATCAATAATCTTTAATTTTAATCCATATCCTTTAATCTTAATCTACACCCTTTAATCTTAATCTTCAGTTTCTAATAAAAAAACGGAAAAATCAATGCAGATCTTTAAATAATCTTAATCATATTTTTAACTTTAATTTTCGTTTTAAAATGTGTTATATTTTTCGATAAAAATGTGTTACACCCTCCTCTACAGGTTTTCACCCTGTACATCATTCATTTCTAATCAGAAACCGGAAAAAATACTACAGAATTATTGAGATTTATGCAAAAACAATAAACAACATGCATCAACGATAAGAACAGCTGATGCCCGTTCATACTCGGGGCCTGTTATCAGTAAACAGAAACACTGATAAGAATTTCATTAACTAATTAATACTGCCTCTAGTTTGTTTCAAGTACAAGGAAATAACAAAATAATAAATACAATAATAAACAATATAATTTGAGACGTTTCTTCCCGCTACCCCCTCATTTCCCATTCCATTTCTTATCAACTTCATACATATATTTAACACTATACTGTTGATGTGTTCCCTCTTTTTATTATAATATTTTTTTTTTACTTTAAGAAGTAAAGTTTTACTTTAAAAAGTAAAACAGAATCTTTTAACATCTTTTGAGACTTTTCTACAAAAATCTAGATTAATGCTTTAATTGACATTAACACTAACCATCTGACTTCACTAATAATCTGTCAAACTAATAGTTGAACAGATGTCAATGTGTGCTGCATTGAAAGTGTGGTCTGTCCTTAAGTCGGCCACAACCACAAAACAGTTGCTGTTAAGAAACATTGTTGAGTGTTGCTACTCTACTACTATACTGCACTATACTGCTATATTGTATGTACATGCATATGTTCCAAAAGAGGTCAAGCCTTTGGGGGTTGAGACGCTGAATTCTACTTTGGAAAGCCTGCTTTAAACTCCATCTTTCTAGTAAGGTTCTTTTCTTCGTTTTCCATCAGAATTTTTAGTTTTATTCTTTAAATATTACAGAGACACGGCACGCGGAGGTAAATACATATGATAATAAATGCAATCTTAAGCATCTAAACGACAGACCGCGCCCTCTATGATGGTATATTAATGAAAATAATGGTATATTTTAATGGTTTCGTTCTATCATCAAGTAACTTTAAATAGTTCTTTAATTGGTTTACTTTTATGCCTTTATTTTTATTATTATTGATATGATTTCTTATAATTGCTTTTATTTTCTTTTTTATTTTTCTACATTTTTTACTGGATTTGTTTTTAATCTTTTTTTGATATTTCGTTTAGAATTCATAGTAAGTTTTTCTTCTTTAAGAATTTCAATTTCAGAAATAAATATTTGTATTATTTTTTCTATTTTTTATGAATACAAAAAGTTGAGAGCAATTTTTAAGTGGCATTAAAAATTAATGGTTATATTAAATTCTTGATAGGATAATAAAATTTTTATTACACAATGTTTATAAGTAAACAGAAGAAAAATTAAAGAACTGATCTCTGTTTGAACTGAATGAAGAGCTTTAGTTTTAAAAACTAATCGATTGTGGCAAAAAAAAGTAAAGAACGAAAAAACAAAGCCGATAGACAGAAAGCCGAGAAACAGGAGAGATGTGAGGAACATGAGAGATCTGAGAGACCCTAAAAATGTGAGAGATACGAGAGATGTGGGAGATCTGACTGACTTACTGATTGACTGACTGATCCGATTGATTTGACTCACCTTCAATACACACCACGTGATCGCGTATCTGTTGTGCGATCTGCGCATCCGGCAGCGGCAGCAAATCGATTAAATCGTAGATCGCGTAAATCGATGGATGAACGCTTTCGAAGCGTTGAATCTCCTGGCGTATCGCCAGCGAGTTACTAATCAGCGGTGGTTGCGGTTGAGGTTTCTGATGGCTGTGATGATGATGATGATGGTGTAGCTGTGATGATGCTGCTGATGGCTGGTGATGATGCTGATGATGGTGATGCTGCTGCACCTGCGCTTGAGCTTGCGGTGGCAACTGCATCGGAGGCCGCAACGCAGGAGGCGTTGATTGTTGATTGTTTTGATTTTGATGATTATTCATGGTTTTTGTATTTTATTTTTCGTTGAATTAATTGAATTGAATTTCATGAACAAATATTTTAGAAACGAATTTCTTTCTTATGCTTTGTTTAGATTATTATTTGATTACTTTTTTTAGATTACTTTTTGTGTGATTACTTTTTTTTAATTACTTTTTTGTGTGATTATTTTTGGTTATTATTTTCTGTTAATGGAATTTTTTAATAATGGAAAGCTTTGAGTTAAAAAAGACATTAAAATAAATATTTTATATTTAATTTTTTGTTAAATTTACACATTTTCTTTTTGTTTAAGGAATATATTTAAATTAAAGATTTTTTTATAAAGTTTTATTATTATGTATTCTTAGTAATCATTCTCACATTAAAATATTTATTTTATTGAAATGCACCTTAATTTAAAATTTATTTAATAATTTAGCACTTAAAACACTTTTTTAAAATTTTTTTTATTAGTAATAATTAATGCATAATAATTAGCAATTCATTTATATTAAATTTCGTTAATTATTTAAGCACAATTTTTGGTAATTAAAATTTATAGACAAAACCTGAAAAGAAACAAATTATATATAATTTAATTATAAAGTCTAATATAATTAAAAGTTTATTGAACTTTTGATTAAAAATCAGGTTGATGCAACTAAATGAAATATATTTATATAAAAATAAAGATATACAATATAATACACAAGGCTTATACACAAAGGTATATAAATGTATTATATAACTAAATATCTGAATAATTAGCTCTATATACAATAAAATGCCATGATTTTTGTTGTTCTGCTCCACTGTAGCTGCTCTGCAAGGCGTCGACATGCCGCTGTTGTATTTATTGTTGTTATTATTATAATAGCTGAGCATAACAAAAAGAAAGCAACAACAAAAATAATGAAGAAAAAATAACAACTATAAAAACAACTTTTTGAATTACAAGCAAAATGTGCAGCAATCGCAACGAAAGAAAACAGTAAAAGAAACTGTCAAAAATTCGGATTTTTCAGCTGAAGCACAACTGTTGTCGGTTAGGTTTCAGGTAAAAGAGATAATAATACAAACAACAACAACCACACAGAAACAACAATGAAATCAGGGAAATAACTCAATAAACTATTTTAATACTAATTAACTGAATTATTATTTTAAGTACTTATTTGAATTTATTGAGGGTTTGCTTACATTTAAACATGTAACACACAGAAAGTATTGAAATTTTCGCAATTTCGGTTTTTGGTACTTTCTTTTTTTTCAGTAGTTTCTGTTACGCTTCTGCCAGGTATTTTTTTTTTGTTGGGTTTCTTCTTTTCTTTTGCAGCACACTTGAAGAATATTTTATTATTATTAGAAAACTACTATTTTATTTGGATTATTATACGTCGATGACGTTCCGTAAAATATTGTATTAACATTTATATAAACAAACTAAATACACTGGACGCGTTCTCTCACTAAAAAAATAAACGAAAACCGACAACGGCCACGACACACAATGGAACAAACACAACACCACCCAAGAAACGTACACGACGACTCATCAAATCGTACTGATGATTTGTTGGAATTTATCGAATTGGGAACTCGTGCTCTTTGTTGTACTAAGAATAACGTTACACAAGCAGTGAAATGAATGCAATGGAAAAGCGGGAAATAAACAAGAAATGTCATTGCGCAACGGAATGAAGAAATATGTATATTTTGTTACTTGTTTGCTTTATCGATTGCGTACTTCACCGGTTTGTGCCTATGGTATTTATGTCCATTGTGAATAAATGCTCACGCAAAAAAATTGTACATGAAAGCATCGGCGGCCGGTAGATGTACTTCCGAAACGTCAAGCTGTCAAGTTTTCCTCCGGCTACCATGTATAAATTGGTTTAAAAATTCGCTTAACACTGTTCGCAATATTATCATACATATTTTATATTTTTACTAAGAAAATACAAATTCAAAAACATTGTTTAACTACATAATAACTGTATATATTATATTTGAGTTTTTAATTGTCTATGAAATTTTCAAGTTTTCTAATGGGTTTTACAAGAAAATTGCTCTGTTTTATGTGCCTTCAATCCACTTAAAATGTGTTAAATTTTATTATAATAACATACTTCAAAATATAGTGGATGGAAGAAAAACACATTTTCTAATTCTCTGTAATTTGGTTACTAAATTGAAAACGGATAGAATATACAGCATGTGATAACAACGAAGGAGAAAACATGACAACAAAAAATATTTGTCAGAAGTGGGATTCGAACCCACGCCCTCAGAGAGGACCAGAACGCTCCTGAAGATACTCATGTTTAGTGAGCAAGTTTTTACACTTGAGTCTGGCGCCTTAGACCGCTCGGCCATCCTGACACGTATTTAATATATCTTTATAAACGTTGCAGATCAATTTAAATCCACCCAGTATTCATTTAAATTTGATTTAAATGTGTTAACTAACTACAGTTGAACCTCGTTTATCCGGTTTGTGCTCCGACGGGCTCATTACGGAAACTCGAAAATTCCGGTTATAAGAACCAATAATAATGAAAGTGGTCTCATTGATTTCTTGCTTTCACATTCATAAAAAATTCATATATTTGTATTCTTTATATGAATAACTATTCCCTAAAATATTTAAGTATATAATAAAAATATACTTTTTAGTTTTTATGGCCTTTTATCTTCAAATATTGTATACATCAAATTCAAAAACATTGTTTAAATAAAAACTGTTCATAATACATTTAATTTTTCAGTTATTTCTGAAATTTCTAAAATGAAATGAAAGTTTTTCTGATGCCTTTTACAAGAAAGGTTTATTGTGCCATCTTCTACAATTTTACAATGATTATCAATCATTACAATCCTGTAATGATTATTATTCACCCTAAGAATAGGGAATTCAAATGAATAAACCAACATTTTATAAAATTTCCTGTTGAAATAATAATTATTGTAGATTGTTTTTTTTTCTATTTTCTTTTTTTTGTAAATAAAGGAATCAATTTTTTAATTTTTGTTCCACATTCAGAATGATTGACAACCCACATCATTTGAGCAAAACTCTTGCACAAGACGGATCGAATTACATGCAAAATAATTGATTTTTAATACAATGGAGTAAATACAATAAAATAAAAAAATTAAAAGCATTCAAAATCATATCTCATTACATTTTAAGTGATTTTTAATCACTTTTGCATTCAGTGTTTATGTGGATTTTTTTTATTAAATGCACACGAATTATTACTTGGTTATAACAAGAAATTTTAAAAAAATTAGAAAAATTTTTTTCGCAAAAAATTGTGAAAAATTTAAAGTTTTAAAAAATTATGAAAATTGTAAATATTTTTATTAAATTTCAGATCTTAAAATATATGAAAATATATATTGTTGAAATAAGCACATAATATTAATTATCATTTTAAATTGAGCGAAAATTACACTTTCTATACAATAACAAATAAAATTATTCTTAGAGTTTCTTTAAAATGTTTTGTTCTAAAAATACGACTCAATTCAATTCGTTGATGATGACGTCACGAGCAGAACAAGTAGCCATGAGTACAAGTAAAGCATAACATCAAGGGTTGGCCCATGTCAGACTAAACCTCTCGAGGCTGTACTCACTCTCTTTGTTTCATGCTTTTTTGGTTTGGAATGCTTCGCGTTCAGAATGCAAAATGATATCAAATGAGTAGAGAATGCAGAGCTTCTTATTGCAGAAATCCAGCGAGGTCGGAAATATGGGATACTAGCAAAAGCTTAAAGCAAAACTGAGTGCAATTTATACTAACGGTACCAAGACGCCCGACGCTGACACTCTGAACAAATTACTTTACACGATTTTGAGGACGCGCACAATTTTTTTAAGTATGACAGCGACTAACTTCAGGAGCTTTTTTTGAGGCGTCCTCAAGAGGCTACGTCTGACATGGGCCATATAGTTTTAAGAAACTCGTTGGTTTTTTCATTGGATTAACTTAATGGTTTATATAGCAAAGACTCAAACCAAAACGACGACCAAAGTATGAAAGCAACGAAAGCTTTTTGTTTCTTTCTTGACAAATCGATGACGTCACATATGTTTCTTGGCAAAGAGAAAGAGTGGGACGTAGAAGAAGCAACAGGACGAATAGAGAGAAAGATAGACTGAGAGGGAGGCGAAGATAGGCGGCAGATGGCGGTTGTGGGTGAGCGAGTGGGATAGATTGAGAGAGGTTTTGTTGTATTCAGTTATCTGTCTGTGAGTCTGGCTTCCTTCCTGCTTTCACCTGCTGGTGCCTTATTCAGTCATCCCTTCAACCCTTCCCTTAGCTTCTTTCCCCCCTTCCACCCTCCCCCGTAAATCGTAATCCAGCCCCAACTCGTTCAATGCTTCAGCGTATTGAGCATCGTCGCCTTCACCGTATAAATAAATACCGTTACGAAGCGCTGCGTGGCCGCATTAAGCCTTGTCTAGTCAAAGCGTTTGGTAGTCGTTACTTCAACAGAAACAACCAACACAACACAATTCAAAGGAAAGCGCGATTTTAGCATTCATTCGTTTCATTCACTGGCAACGTAAAAAGAGCACCCAACAAAAATTATTTCGCGCCGAAAACTCTTTTGTTTTGTGCAATTTTTTTGTGTGGAGGTTTTTAAAAATAAAATTTGAACTTTAATTTCACAAAAAGTTATTAAAATTTATCAAAAAAAAAAAAGGAAGCCAAAAAAGAAATCAAAACAAATTAATCAAAAAGTCAAAAAAAGAAGTAAAACAAAAGAAACCGAAAAAATACTAGTTTTTCATTTAGTTGAAGTTAATTGAAAAAGTTTCATTTTTAGGAAAAAATTAATTGAAAAGAAAAACAAAAACGAAGCTCGTAAAATTGTTAAAAGTTCATGTAAAAATTTCAGCTCAGATTTAAATGTTGTTTTAAATGCTGATTTAAATGCAGCAAATTAATAAAAATTCAAAAACTCAAGCTTAATTATTTTAATTATACAAATAAACAAGTGAGCTGTTTAAAAAAACCAGCAGAAATCATTTATTAACAGAATTAGGTAAGTTTTTTAAACAAATAAAAGAAATTCATAAATTATTACATACAAATATAGAAATTATTATATATACATAAGTACAGAAATTATAAACATATAGATGAGTATATTTTTTTTAAATTAATTAAAATTAAATGAACAAAATTGTTCATAAAGCACTATTTTCAAATAAAATTTATGTAATTTAATAATAAAACATAAAGATAATAAAAAGGAAAAAATTTAAAAAGAAAATAAATAAATATCTGTCGTCTAAGAAATGTTTTTCTTTTTTATAAACTTTGGTTTTCTTTAAAAAAAATTAAAAGATTGGGAAAATTTTGAAAAAAACTCTAAATTTTTAAAATATAAGCTGACAATCGTCGATTTTTTGGAAATTTCGTTGAATTTATGAAATTTTCATATATTTCTGAAAATTCATAAACCTGATTTGAGTACTTTTTCTCTCTCGGTTTCAGCAAGCATAAAAACATCGAGTAGTATGCTTGTAAGTAGCTCATGAATGAGCTCATGCTATACACTATACGCTCATTACTTGCTATACACTCTAAATTCTTTCATACCAAATACAATTTTTAAGTAAAAAATTCAATTGAAAATTCATGTTTTTGCGACCTTCTTTTAGAGTGTTTAAAATGTTTCTGAAATCGAAATTCTTTAAAATAATAATAATAATGATAATAGAAAATAATAATATAAATAATAATAATGATAATAACTATAATAATATTAATAATTATAATGATAATAATAATAAAGAAAAGAAACTAAACAACATCAACAATATTATCAATAAAACCTTTAAATCGATGGTGAAATTGTCCCAATCTATTTTCATTTACCTTGAAAAGAATTCTCACAGATATATTAATATACATAGATATATATACATATATATAACAACAACAACAACATTAACAATTAGAGCAATAATAAAAAAACAACACTAATAAAACCAACAACAATAAAAGTTTGCTTTGCCTTTCATTTATTTATTTGTGTTATTTTTAGTGTTGTTGTTGTTATTCTTGTTGTTATTATTCTTATTGTTGTTATTTTTATTGTTGTTATTATTATTGTTGTTATTATTATTGTTGTTATTATCGTTGCTCTGCTTGTTGTTGTTTTCATATTACTAACACCTCGCTAATCATGTGCTTTCATTCGTTCAATAAAGAAAATCAATAAAACCAGAAGAAAATCCCGTTTATTTTTAAATAAAATTTTAAAAAATTGATAAATAAAAAATGTTCTTTATCGATCTGAAAAATATTTAAAATCATAGCATACTTTTGGATAAGGTTTTCATAGTATCTACCTATCTATTGTATACCGTCGTACACCGTAATAGATGTTTCCTCATAAAACCATTTATTTTCCGTTACTTGAGTAAATTTTCTCATATCTGAAAGTATTTAAGCGTTATTATTAGGAGTCCTAATAATAGGAGTCCTTTTCCAAAAGAAATCTTTTTTTGAGATAACTTTTTCATCTCCTGTTTTTTTATAAACTTTGGATTTTAAAATACCTTGTAAATTCGAAAACGTGTAAAACGAGTACCTTATAAAATCTTTGTATAAATTGCATTAAAATATGATGATATTAAAAGTAGTCGGGCTTACTTTTAGGTCTCGCCGTTGATTACAATCATAAATAAACTATGTTTACTATAACATAACATAAATTTAGGCTGTCCCTCGAATAGAATAGTCATAAATTAGTTGGGTAAACCAGAAAACAAACCCACCCACCTCGCCATATTATATATCATTCTATGTCACTGTATTAAAAAAATACGCTAATAAATTAGTAGATTAAAAGACTCAATTAGAATGGAACAAAACCGGCGGAAAGGAGCAGAAAGCAGATAAACAAGTGTGAACATTCGAGTGTTTTTTTTTCTCGCCTTTAATTTAGTGTCCGCCTTTTTATTATAGAGTTCTACCTTTCATTATAGAGCCTTTTATTATAGAGTTGTACATTTTCGCCTTTTATTATAGTGTTTTATCTTTTCGTCCTTTTATTATAGAGTTCTACCCTTTGGCTTTGGCTAAAATTTAGTTAGTCAATTCTTCCCATGGAGGTGGCTTCAGAAGGAGGGAGAGGAAGTGGGGGGGGGGGGGGGGTTTAAAAAGAGTTATATTCCTCTATTGTGGGGTGGTGATGACAAGATTCCCGGTTGTTTTATAGCTCCTTTAGGAACCGGTAGTGAAGAGTTTTCACTTCACTTTTGACACAAACGAACACGAAAGCGAATTTCTTCTTTAATTTAATGTAGATTCAAAGGATTGTACACGAAATAAGAATTAATATTAATAAAAGACGTAACGGAAATGAATTTTTTCTCCAGAATGTAAATAAAGAGTAGAATTTGAATAGTATATTCGTCTCTTAGGTACATTTAAAGATAGTTCTTTATTCTTCTCTTTAATCTCTAGCCTGGATATCTAAAGTTGTAGTTATTCCTTCCATCTCCGAAATCAATTGCTCATTATTAAATGAAGTTAACTTAAATGAAGTTAACTGAAATGAAGTTAATTTAATTGAACCTCGATTTCATGGTCTATTAATTTAAGCAGCATCTCTGATGACTAACCCATTAAATGCTCCTGGCTAGTAATCCAGATAATTAATGACTGAGTCCAAATCTAAAATAACTAAACATCGACTCCAATGAGTGAAATTTAATAATTCACAAAATTCAAGTTAGTTTCTTAATTAATTTCAGTTACATTCGTGAAATTGGACTATGATTGATTTACATACAAAAATTCAAAAGAAAACCTTTTATAGAAAAGTTAAAATACACTCATTTTACACTCTATTTAGATTTATTTTGGCTTCTTTTTTTGCGCTTCTTTTTCGAAATTTGTACGTCTTTTAAAATGTTACACTTTGAACAATTCTATGATAGAAAAGAGCTAAAAGAGATAAAAGAGCTTAAACAAGAGTGTTCCACGCACAATACGTAAACACACTGAGTATTTGTAGGATACTGAATTATATTTCGTTCTTTCTTCGCTTATATACTATTTTACAGCACAAGTTTACATCTTATAAAATATGCTATCAGTAAATATGTTACAATAAATATGGTACAGTTTTAGTGATAAGAAAGTAATAAAAAAGGTTGGATATGACGACTGCCTGACCCAAGATAAGACGCTGTCCCAAGATTAGATGTTGCTGCAGAGCTGTATTGCTGGCTCAACCGATGATAAAAAGGGTGTGAATATTAGACGCGAGATGTTTGAGTGCAGCTGGATTTTATGTGTTCTCCCTTTTGCCTTATCAGGCACCGTTGATTAACGTCGGCGATCCTTTTCCGTCAACGCCTCGTAACTACTTATCTTATGTTTAGTTTGTCTCTAAACATTTTGCCGCCCAGCAAGCGTAGGTGGAGCGGTGAAGTCGATTTGTAGATGGTTTGATGACCTGCAACATTTCTGCTTTATATAGAAACAGAGAAGTATTAGTATTATTATAAAAACTAATATTAATGCAGAGTGCCCGCTGGTTGTATGCCATTTTAGTGTACGCAGTTCAATGTGAGATGATTTCAATTCTTTTATTTGTTTGCCAAGTTCATCAATCAGTTGAGAGTTGTTGCTCATTACAGTGTCGAATGGCTTGATGTTTGCCTCAGATAAATGACTTAAGTTTTTGGTCCAGGATGAGGATTGAATTCTTAATTCCTCTTGATGTTCAAAACGTTGAGTAGCCGTTAGCGCAATTCCTTCGTAGAACGCTGAACAGCCCGATCGTAGTTTCAGCACGCCTTGCGATGTAACCTTTAACCAATTTTGCTGGCCGGGAGTACAATCAATTTTTAATATGTTCTTGTCAAATACCTTAAATAGCCAATAATTTTCCTTTGATAGGTGTGTCCACAAATCTCGCCTTCTTATCTCTTCAAAGAGACAGTCTGCATTGTCTAACTTTTTCAGAGTTGCGATTTCACAGGATCTTCCTGTTGCCGGTTTCCATGGCCAATTTTCACTGCACATAAAATGGTTTTCTTTAATTTTTGTACATTTGTTAATTTCAGGTTGAGTTAGCAAGGTATAGACACTCTCATCCATATTGTATGCAATATACTCAGCCCTAAGTCTTGGTATTAGTGTCCGATTGGCTCTATTGATGGGAAGTGGGATCAATCTATACAACTCGGCTGATTTATTATAAATGAGCGGTATCTCAGCATTTATTACTAGGCGTTGGTTCATTATAATTCCTTTTGCCTTCATGAAGGAATAAACTTCCCTTAGTTCTACCGTCGAATCACCTCCAGGCAGTGCTAGATTACTGGGAAGATGCGCCTTAATGTACTCCACTTCACCCTTTAATTGTGCTGGTGTGAGGAGGTTTGGATTAATATGTCCGTGATTGATATCTATAAGAATGTTGATAACCGCAGTTTGGACTCTATAACATTCGTCGATCATCATGTTCAATCGCGCCGCCATTACTTGGAATGATAACATTATTCTTTCTTCATTTTGTTGTTGTGTAATTTTGTCATAAAAAATCCTTAAATGATCATCCATCCTGCGAGCATTCCTGCTGACATCATCGGTCGTCTGTTTTAATATATTTACCGTTGAGTCAACTATAGAAGTCTGATGTTCCATTAAGTGCTTCAAATCCTTTTGGTTTTCGAATACATTTTTTATATTATCTTCTATTTCTATTCTGTCGTCGGCGTCCATCATGCCAAACAACATGTGGTAGAGTGACCCAACAAATTCAAATGGTGCTCTGGGTTTTCTATTCTTATTTATCAGCAGATCGTTGTTTTGTCTCAATGTTCTATACCGCTGACTCATTGCTGTTGCAGTTTCTTCGCAGATTTCTCTATATTCCTTTAGATTAGCACATTGTTTTCGCAAGACTTCCATAAACGATTCTATTTTACTTAATTCCTGCGAATATGGCTTTAAGTCGTAATGTATTATTAAATTCCAATACGAGTTTATTCTATCTATTTTCCCTACTTTGTCACTATAAACTGCAGTGTTATTGGGAATTTCTGTTAATATTGCACCTATTGTGCCATACACTGTTGCTGCTTTTGACTGTCCTAACAACATTAGTAAGAAAACTAGAATTAGAAGTTTACCATTGGGTTTCTGCTGCTCGATTTTGTGGCTCTTTTGGATTGTTGTCAGGTGAACTTTGCTATCCTTCTTTTCTTCGAGGTTCTCTTCTTTTGACCATTGCAGAGGAACTAGTTTATGAATCGGGCGCTTTATTACACTGTTCTCTAATTTTACTGTGACCACTCTGACGTTTTTATCCTTTCCTTCATGAGTTTCTATTACTCGCCCTAGTGGCCACCTTGATGGATGAGTATTTTCATTTTTCAGCAAGACAATTTGACCCTTTTCCAAATTACTCTGTTGAGTTCTCCACTTATACCTTTGCTGTAGAGTGGTAAGATACTCCTCCTTCCATCTTTTCCAGAAATCTCTTCTTATCTTTTGAAGTAACTTCCACTTATTCATTGATGATAGGCCATCATCTTGCGATTCGGGACAGTCGATCATCGGTTTTCCAATTAGAAAATGACCTGGCGTCAATACGTCAATGTCATCGATTTCATTAGTGATGGAATAGAGTGGTCTCGAATTAAGTACCGCTTCAATTTGGCATAAAACAGTGCTGATTTCTTCGAACGTCAACTTAGTATCTCCAATTACTCTATTAAGGTGATACTTTATAGACTTAACCCCAGCTTCCCAAATTCCTCCGAAGTGAGGAGCTGCCGGGGGAATAAATTTCCACTCTATTTTATCTTCAGCCAATATTGGAGCTACTTCTGCAAGTTCCTGAATTGCTTTTTTAAAATCCTTGTCTAGAAACCTGGATGCTCCGATGAAGTTTGTTCCGTTGTCTGAATAAATGTATTTACTCTTGCCTCTTCGTCCAAAAAACCTCTTTAGTGCTGCTACAAAAGCCTCCGTTGTAAGGTCGCTTACTGCTTCTAAATGGATAGCCTTAGTTGACATACACACAAATATAGCTATATATCCCTTGTATGATTTCTGTCCTCTCCCCTTTGAAGTTTTCATATGAATCGGTCCTGCAAAATCAACTCCTGTGGCTGTAAACGGATATGACAGTGTGACTCGTGTCTTTGGTAATTCGCCCATAATTTGATTACTTGATTGGTGGCGATAGCGGACACATTTAGGACAATTCCGAATACATTTCTTTATGGCATCCGAAACTCTTAAAATCCAATATCTTCTACTTAAAGTTATCTTCATTAACCCATTTCCACCATGTAATGTTAACATATGGATGTGATTAACAATTAGGGAAGATAACGTCGATTTATCTAGTATTATCGGATGTTTCTGGTTATATTCTAAGCTGGATCTTCCGATTCTACCTCCAACTCTGAGAATACCATGTGCATCCAAAAAAGGATTTAATGAGACAATTTTACTGCTTCTGTGTACCTGCCGATTTTGCTTTAAATCTTCTATTTCTCTCACGAATTCCTTATTCTGCTGATATTGAATAACTATATTTTTTGCTGCTTCCAGTTCATTTATTGCGGTCTGTAGATGGATAGCTCTGCTTTTTCTAGTGAATCTAAGTACATACCCCACTATTCTTTTAAGTTTTGCATAACTTGATATCCTCGGGATCAAATCATCTAAAAAGTGATACAAGTTCGATGTTTTTGTTGTAGTTATAATTGCCTGCTCTATTGGTTGTTGATGTATATATTCTTCATCTGACAGCCATGCTGGACCTTTCCACCATAGGCCATAAGCCGCTAATTTTTCTGGAAACATCCCCCGTGAAGCCACATCTGCTGGATTATCATTAGTTCTGACATGCTTCCACTCCGCTTTTGGTATAAGTTGCCGAATTTCTGCTACTTTATTTCGAATGAATTTGTCCTTATTTTTGTTATTCATGATCCAACCTAATGTTATCATCGAATCAGTCCAGGCAATCATTTTTACTTCTCGTTGAGTTATTTGTAAAATTTTCTTCATTAGTTTTGCTAATAGGTGAGCTGCGCACAATTCTAATTTTGGTAATGTTTTCCTGTTTTTTACTGGATTCACCTTACTCTTTGCTGTCAGTATTGATACGCACCTTCCAACCTTAACATATATAACCGCTCCGTATGCTTTCTCTGATGCGTCAGCAAATCCATGTAGTTCCCACGGCACTTCGCTCGACACTTGCACCCATCTCGGTATTCTCATTGACTCGGTAAGAGGAAGTTTTTCTATTATTTCTTTCCATTCTTTAGTGAGTTCTTCGTTGAGAACTTGATCCCATTCAATTTCCATTAGCCAGAGTTTTTGAATAAATAGTTTTATTACTACTGTAATGGGAGTCAGCCAGCCTACCGGATCAAATATTTTTGCTAAGTTGGACAATGCTTGTCTTTTGGTAATCACTTCGTGGCGTTCAAATTCTAACTTGAATAAGAATTCATCGTTACCTGGATGCCACTGTATCCCCAACGTTTTGGTTGATTCCTGTTTATCTATACCCAGAATCTCATTTTCTTCTCCATAATTTTCTATTATAGCCTTAGAATTTGATACCCATTTTCGTAAGTGCAATCCATACTTGTTTAATTCGTCTGCGGTATCCTCCTTTAATTTAATGCATTCTCTTATTGTATCTGCTCCGGTTATTAAGTCGTCCATGTAAAAATCCTCTCTTATAACCCTGCTGATTTTCTCATTTTTGCATCTATCTGCGATTTCTTTTAATGACATCGTAGCTAGAAATGGTGCACAAGCCGTACCGTACGTTACAGTTGTGAGCTGATATTCTTTTATTGGCTTGTTTTCGTTTTCTCTCCATACGATGGTTTGAAACTGCTGGTCTGATTCTGCTATCTTTATTTGCCGGTACATTTTTTCTATGTCTGCATATAGGGTGAACTTCCATAATCTCCACTTAACAATTATATCAAATAAATCCTTTTGAAGTCTTGGACCCACCATTAGTACATCGTTTAAGCTTTGACCATTTGAACTTTTTGCTGATCCGTCAAATACAACTCGGACTTTTGTAGTTGTACTCAACTCTCGAATTACTGCGTGATGAGGTAAATAATATTTCTTTGAGCATGTACTCGTTACTTCCTTCATATGGCCTAAATCTTGGTATTCTCTCATAAACTTTACATATTCAGCTTTTAATTCGTTATTATTTTTCAGTTTCTTTTCCAGATTTATTAATCTTGCCACAGCCATTTTGCGCGATTCTCCTAGTTGATAATCTTCTTTGAACGGCAATTTTGTGATAAATCTACCGCTGATATCTTGCGTGGTGGTTTTCTTGTAATATTGAATACAGTGGTCTTTTTCGTTGACTTTGTTTTCAGGAATTTCCTCAACTTCCCAAAACCTCTCCAGATTCGTTGTTACTGCTGCTGTAATTCTGTTTGCCTTCCCTGCCACTTTGAGAACACCAGATAAAATCCAGCCCAACTTTGTTGCTTGTCCTAGTACTTTATCGACCTTTCGAATTCCGACTTCTAATATTTCTTGATATAAATCTCCACCAACTATGATGTCTACCCGATCTGACTTATTGAAATACGGGTCCGCAAGGGTGTAATTTTTCCAGTCTTCAATATCATATTTAAAGGATTTATCTGGGTGTGCTCCTGATAACTTTTGTAGAACTAACGCTTCTGCTTTGAACTTCTCACTGCTCATAAATCGTGGATGAATTTCAAGAGTTATCTTGTATTTTGATACTCCTACTAATGATTCTCCTAAACCACGAAGTTCTGTTCTTATATTTTTTCTTTTCAGCTGTAGCAACTGTGCCGCTTCTTCAGACACGGCTGTTTTTTGCGATCCTTGATCAATTAACGCCCTTAGTGTTAGAAAACTGCCATCTCCTGCTCGTACTCGAACCTGAGCTGTTGCTAATAAAACTGTTGAAAACTTATCTTCCTCTGTTAACATTGCTGAAGTCTTTTCTGATTCCTTCGAATCTTTCTTAAATTCATCAATGTGTAGTAACGTGTTGTGACCTCTACCACACTTCTTGCATTTATTTGTTGTTTGTGAACATCTTTCCTTAAATTTGTGAGTCATACATACATAACACAACTTGTTTTTGTTGACAAATTGCCTGCGTTCCATTACGGTGGTGGATAGAAATCTTCTACAAGTTTGAATCTCGTGGCCAGCTAGAGTACAGAAATCGCATACCTTCTGTGTTGTATGAAATGAATTTCCTGGCTTATTTTGTGCCTTGTAATTGCCGCTGTTACCTTGTTTCTTGCCTCTCACTGCTTCCAATGCCTGATACTGCTGTTCAAGAAAACTGAGAACGTCTTGAAGTGTTTGAATTTCCTTGGTTTTCTTAACACTTTGTTCATATAAGCGAAGTCCATCGCGATCAAGCTTGCGTACAATTATTCTGGCTATAAATGGCTCAGCGTCATCTATCTTAATATTAAGACCTTTAAGCGCCTGGACACATTCATTTGTTGTGTCTAATAATTGTTTAATGCTCGACGCTGATTCGCTGTTTACTAGAGGATGATCCAAAATTCGATCTACCTGAGTTGTGAACAGAAGCCTGTTATTCTCGAATCGCATCTTTAAAATTTCCCATGCTGCTTCATAATTAGCGTCAGTGATTTTTAAGTGTTGAATAAGTCTACCAGCTTCTCCCTTCACGTAATTTTTCAAACGGTACATTTTTTCTGCATTTGAAAATGACTGGCAATCATGTACTAAATTTTTAAACAGATCATGAAAGGACGGCCATTCATTGATATTCCCGAAGAAAATTGGAATTTTTATGTCTTCCAATTTTATTTGATTTTTATATTTTGCTTCAGTTCCTGAAAGTGCCACCATTATCTTCTTCAGTATGACCCGATATTCTTTGTTTATTTCTAAATATTCGTCTTCAATTATCTCGCTCTGAGTTTCATTATCACTTTCTTTTAATAATTTTTCGTAATCTTCTTTTAATTTTTCTATTTGTTCTTCCAACGCAGTTTTTGTAACAATCAGTTCCGCTTTTTGACCGTTGTTTACTTCTGCTAGAGCTTCATCCATCAATTCGTGTAGATAATATTTATTTTTTTGAATTTTTTTGAATATTGGCTTACTAGTGTAGTTGTTTCCTATTGGATTCACAACTTTTGCTCTAGTTTTCTCATTTTCGGTTACCATTCTGCTTGATTGAGGGTCGCTTTCGACTTCCACTTTCTCTTCAAGTTTTTTGTACGCTTCTTCTATGATAATTCCAATTGCTTCAAAATACTGTTTTTCAAAGTATGGTTCCTCTGTAACTCCTTTAGCCAATAATTTGGTGTGATTAGCTTCAAGATGAAGTTTAATCCGTTCCAAGCGTTTTTTCGTTTCTTCCACTTGCGTTGACCGGATTCTCTCTTCAAATATTTTATCCCTTATGGATATAGCTTCTTCACCGAGCTCTTTCTGCTTCTCCAGAATTTGTTGTTTTTCTTTCGACATTTTACTCGTTATTATTATTATTTTTTTCTTAATATTTTTGTTTTGCACTTTTCACTGTCCGATGTCTAAGCCTCGGATACGCTTCCACTTTTTTCACTTTCCGATGTCTAAGCCTCGGATACGCTTCCACTTTTTTGCACTTTCCGATGTCTAAGCCTCGGATACGCTTCCACTTTTTTGCACTCTCCGATGTCTAAGCCTCGGATACGCTTTCACTTTTTTTAACTCTCCGATGTCTAAGCCTCGGATACGCTTTCACTTTTTTTTAACTCTCCGATGTCTAAGCCTCGGATACGCTTTCACTTTTTTTTAACTCTCCGATGTCTAAGCCTCGGATACGCTTTCACTTTTTTTTAACTCTCCGATGTCTAAGCCTCGGATACGCTTATATTTAGTTTTCTCGCTCTCTAGCGACTGGAAAACTTCTTTGTCGGTTTCTAAATAAAATCTAAGTCTCTTACCGCTGGTGGGGGAAAACTTAGTTTTATTTTTTAGAATGACCAAATTCTAAGTCTGGTTCAAATATTCTCAGAGTCTCTTACCACTGGTGGGGGAAAACTCTGACAAATGCTCGAAGGACCAAATGTTCCACGCACAATACGTAAACACACTGAGTATTTGTAGGATACTGAATTATATTTCGTTCTTTCTTCGCTTATATACTATTTTACAGCACAAGTTTACATCTTATAAAATATGCTATCAGTAAATATGTTACAATAAATATGGTACAGTTTTAGTGATAAGAAAGTAATAAAAAAGGTTGGATATGACGACTGCCTGACCCAAGATAAGACGCTGTCCCAAGATTAGATGTTGCTGCAGAGCTGTATTGCTGGCTCAACCGATGATAAAAAGGGTGTGAATATTAGACGCGAGATGTTTGAGTGCAGCTGGATTTTATGTGTTCTCCCTTTTGCCTTATCAGGCACCGTTGATTAACGTCGGCGATCCTTTTCCGTCAACGCCTCGTAACTACTTATCTTATGTTTAGTTTGTCTCTAAACAAAGAGCTTAAAAGAGGTTAATCGTTGTTTAAATATAACAGAAAAAAACAAAGAAAACAATAACAAGAAAATTAAGAAGAAGAGACTATAATAATAAACAACAACAACAGCAACAAATATAAACAACATTATTGTTATTATTACTATTATTATTATTATTTTAATATACGATCACTGATAGAACATGATTAAAATATGTAATAATAAAAAGAATCAAATTGACACAAATCTAAAGCCGATAGAAAGACAAGAAAACCCAGAATAAAACGAAGAAAAAAAAGAAAAGAGAAAGCAAAAATTATATAGGAAATAAATAAGCAAAAAGTGCAGAAGAAAAGGAAGAAAAAAAGGAAGTCAGACGATAAACAAGAATCTTTGAAACTGAAGTACTTTTTAGGCTCTGTTTTTGACACGTTACGGCTTCAATAAACAATTCAATGATCGAGTGTCCGATGAAGATAATTAAGTAGAAAAAAGAAATCATAAAGTCATTAAAAAATAAATCGAATAAAATTGCACTTCAGATAAAGCTTACAACAAACAAATATTTCTGTGTAGAAAAATTAATATCGAATGAAAGTCTTCAGAATATTGAACAAATAAGAAAAACTTCCAAAAATGTAGAAGTACAAGATTCTTATATAATAAAATAAGCGAGTGAAATGGTGGTGAATGTTAAAAGTAAAAATTGAAAAGATGTTTGTTGGGTTTCTCTGATTGTTTGTCCAATTTTTGGTCCATTGTTGTGGGTCAGTTGAGGTATCTGAAATCATAAATTCAGCCACAACCCACCCCAGCCCCTCAACCCCTCCTCCCCCCTCCAGTAATAGTCAGGCTGTTGCTACTGACAAATAAGCCAATTTAAGCTGATTGCCACACAAGTACTCATCAGAACAAGAAGAAGAAAAAGAAAATGTTGAAAAAAAACATATCGAGCTACAAAAGAATTTTCAGAAACCTCGAATCACAAACAGATTAAAGGATGATAAATAAGTAGATAAGGAAAGAAAAAAAAAAAGGAAGAAAAATTAAGCACACAAAAATTTTATGATAGAAAGAAATAAAATAACTTTACGAATTACGATTTAAGTTAAGAAGGCACGTCAATAAAATAAGACGAAGGTTTCCTTGAAAAAAGAGTGGCTACTTTGAAATGGTCCACGTTCGTTCCTTTTTTTTGGGAAAGATGGCACACTTTTAAGTCTAACCTCTTTTATTTTAAGTCTTTGTGTTTAATTGTGAACTTTTTGAACTGCATTTCGATTATATGCACTTTTCTATCGAAATCTAATAGAGATTTTAGTACAGATTGAGATTTTGAATACAGTATAAAAATAACACAACAGAAACAACAACAACAACAACACTAACACCGTTTTCTATTGAGATAACAAGAACAGCAGCAACAGCTGCACAAACAACAACAACAAAAACCTACAACAACAACAATAAAAAAGAATAAATACCGTGAAATTTCATGTGAACATTAAAAAGTTTGCAATATTTTACGATGAGTTTTTCTGCGGTGTGTTGAAAAACTGTTCTAATCCATCAAACAAATACACTAACATGTACACATACATACATGCATGCAGACAGACACACATACATACATAAAAACGCACATACATACATAAACATACACACGTGCATACATATGTACATACATGCACACAATATACTCTAACATACCCTATACTCTTCTATAGAAACACAAACAATGGATGAGAACGCGACAATCAACACCTGTTGAATAGATTCCTTGTCCTGCTGTTGTTGTTGCTATTACACAGAGAAAAATGGTACGTCCTAAGAATAATCTTATAAACAAATCTCCATACTGAGCCATTTTACTGTGAAATCTTATTAAAACACTCAATTAATATGATTTTTATAACACTCAATTAATATGAAATCATAGAAAATGTATAAAGAAAAATTTATTCAGATTTTCCCTATGGTTTTAATAAGCCGTCCTTCTTGACTGAAAACCGTAGAGAATTCTGATTACTTTTCTTCAATTTTATGAGGTGTTTTTCGCTCTGTGTATTTTCGATTATATGCGGATGATATGAGTGTGTTTAAATGTGTGTGTATGTGAGTGTGTGGGCGTGGGTATGGGTGTGCCTGTGTGTCTGTATGAGGAACAGCGACAAATTGTACTGAGTTTTGTGACTGATGCAAGTTCCTGTGAGATAACAAATATAAGTATGTCTATGATATGAATACAAGTATGTCATGAGTATTTCAGATAATTTTATACGTGTATATGTATATGTATATGTATATATATGTAAGTGGTCCATGTGAATATGCATCTGTGCAAATACTGGAATGTGTGTGTTTTTGTGTCTGTTTCTGTAAACAGAAACCATGTGCTGCTGTTTCGGCCTCAACTTCTAACTTCAAGGTTACTGAATTCTTAGTTTCTTTTTAGTGATAGTGCTGGAAAGAGTGAACCCCTTTTTAGGCTTTATAATTTGCGCTATATTCTTGTTATTTGTATTTAAATTCGATAGTAAACTGTTTTTAGGGATTTTATTTTTACTTTTATTTAAGTGATAAGATTTAATGAGTTGCGTACCTGATAATAATAATTATTTGGCTCTCTTGCAATCGCTGTCTCCCTCTCTCTCTCTCTCTCTCTCTTACTTCCTCTCTTCATCTCTCTCGGTCTCTCTCTCTCTCTCTCTGGTTTTATTCCTCTCTTTCTCATTCAGTACCACGTGTCGTATGAGTGATTTTATTTAATAATTTTTCAAAACTTAAAAATATTATGTTTATAATAGGAATTCGAGAAAAACAAAAATTGATAAATATAGAAAAATATTTGAAATATATTAAAAAGTATTTGAAAAAGATTAAAAACTAAATTTAAACAGTTTTAAGTAACTTTCAATACAATAGATTTAAGAAAAAGTTGAAGACTCTAGTCTCTCGATTATAAGAAGCGTTAATACTTTATCCACAAGAAAAGAAATTCTCATATTATAGAGGAATTCTCTACTGATGCTTAGAACCTTAATTAAGGACTTCATTCATTCGGTAGCAATTCGCAAAAGCAAATTAGACTCAACTCTCTAAATTAAACCGAACGAGTAGCAAGAAAAGACATCAAAAGGCAACAACAACAACAAAAAGGGAACAACAACAATAACAAGTAACGAAAATCAGATGATACAAGTTGACTAACATAATAACAACAACAAAGGAACAGCAGCAACATGAACAACAACAGCTGCAATAACATTATCATTAACATGGAGAGAGAGATAGAGAGAGTGTGTGAACTCCTTCGTTATGGTATGAAACCACGTTAATCCACACAATGACAATAATGACAATAAAGTGTGTAGTAAGTAAATAGATATCATGGGTGATAATTATCATCAGTGTCATAAGCACGAAAGTGTCATCAGTGGAATTTGAATGTTGTTGGGTGACATATGATTGGATTGACAGGAGGGACAACAAATATTAACACTACAGTCTCTTCCCTCACTCACTCTCTCTCACTCCTTTGCTCTCCCTCTCTCTCTCTCTCTCTCTCTCTCTCTCCATCTCTCTCTCTCTTCTTATTAGAGTATGTGTGAAGTTTCCTTTATTTGTAAAAGTAAGAAATGTTGATCTAGGTTTAGGAAAAACAGCACAATTTAAGCCAACGAATGTTAACAACAACAAATACTTCTTAGAAACATCATCAACAACAACAATAACAACAATAACAACACTAGTAATAAAAATAGTAACTCCAGCTAACCGCGAATAATCAACAAGTTGTAAAGAGAAAAATTTGGAATATAAAAAGCTAGAAAAAGTCATTTAAAACAACAAAAACCGAAATTCCAAAAAGAGACCGAAAACAAAAGTTTTCCATGCAAAGACTAATCTAACAACAACAACAACAATGTTGTTATAACAACCAGAAGGAATAACAACCACATTACATCAAAGCCGAGTTTTCACTGAGTTCAGAATCGCATCGAAGAAGGTCGCGATTGTAATAAAAAGAGCAAAAAAAAAACAACAACAAAAACCACATCGTAAACAACAACAACAACGCATAACTGCCCAGCAGAAGGTTAACAGACTTGCTCTTTATTGTTGTTGTTCAGTTACAGTTAATTGAGCATCCATGGCCGATGTCACACTTGTGATTACGATGCGTGCATCATTCACGTTGATTGGTTGGCTCTTGTAACATGCCACAAATGAACCAGTCAGCGTGAATGATGCACGTATCATGATGAATAGTGTGACATCGACCCATGATAGAGCCAAAACCTACCACATGCTATATTTTTTGTTGTTCTTGTTTTTTGCTTTTTTTAGTGATAGTGAAAAACTACAGAAGCAATCAAATGCTTTAATCTTGTGAGTGGGTGTGTTTACATATTCTAACTGTTCTTTTTATATTATTATATAAAAATGTTATATAATATTGTTATATTATTATTATTATTGTTATTATTATTGTTAATATTATTATTGTTATTATTTGTTTATTGTAATGATAATGTTCTCGTTGTTTTTCTTGTTATTATAATGATAATATGTCCATTATTCTTTTTTCTTGTTATTCAGGGCGTTATTATTGGGCATCCCATTCAACTCATTATTGTTGTAGTATTATTATTATTGTTTTTGTCGCTTTCTTGTTTTTCACACAGTTGTGTTAATTCTCATCAATGTTTTCATCATCGTCGTCCTTTCGTCATGGCAGTTATTTCTTTTAATTTAAATGTTCGTACGAGTATCTGCGGTTGTTGTTGTTATTGCTTTATTACTGTATTACTTAGATCTCTAATACTGTATTACTACCTCTCTATATCTCCCTATATACCTCTGTCACAGTACCTCTGAACCAATCACTCTCTGTCTCTCTCTGTCTCTCTCTCTTTATCGATGTCCTTTCAACTTTTATCAATTGTAGGACTTTTGGTAAACTTTCCCTTTATTATTGTTGTTGTTATTATTGTTATTTTTATTGTCGTTGATGTTGATGTTGATTGTTTGTATACTATACTGAAGAATGTGCTCGCTCTTGCGTAACGAAACACTTTAATTAACTAATTAAAATGTGGATCTGTTGCTGTGAATGTCATCAATTCATGAAAATGAAATCGTCCTTCACAAGGCAACGTAACGCAACGTAATGTAACACCACGCAAGACAACAACGCGTCGAGTCGCGTCGCGTTGAGTAGCGTCGAGACGTCATGCGAAGTGTTGCGTCTGAGTGAAGGTCCTTAGCGACTGTATTGTTGATAGTAGTATAGTTGTTGTTATTGTCATGGTTGTTGTTGCTATCATTATTGTTGTTGCTATAATTATTGTTGTATTTGTGGTTGTTGTTGTTGTTTCTTTATGATAACAATTCGAACACAATTCGAAACGCTTAACTAAGTCACAATGATTGAAATTGAAGTTGAAAGTGGTCTGGAAACGACAAGCAAGGATATGAAGGAATGCTCACTCATTGATTACAACAAGTGGATGAGTCAGTGAGTGAGTCAGTCAGTGAGTGAGTGAGTGATGAATTAAATAAACGAAAGAAGATAAACAGAGGGTCACAATGTAGAGGGTCTATTCAAATAAAGAAGAAGAAAGATAATAATAATAATAGTAGGAAAAACACTTGACGTACTTGAAGATAAAAAAACTAACACCAACAAAGAGAAGGGTTTTTAAACCGCAGAATAGAAATTAAAAGTTTTTCTTTAATTTATTTTATTTGCAAATTAATTATTAATTAATTATTATTAACATATATTTACATATATGTAGTATAAAATAATTTTTTATATTTAATATGAATTCCATTCCTTAATAATTTAATTTTATATTTTTTGACAGTCGCTAAAGTTGACAGTGACAAGGATGAATTTGAGAGTGACAACGATAAGGTTTTCGATGGTAATGATAGAGTTGATAGTGACAACGATGATGATAACAGTGACATTAAAGGAATTGAAAAGGGACAACTATCAAGTTGATAGAAACACCGACTAATTTGACAGCAAGAATGGCGTTTTTGACACCAAGAATAAGGTCATTGACAGTAATACATCGACGAAGTTGACAGTGAGAACGATAAAGCCAGGAATGACAGCTAAATTCATTTCTAAATTTAGTTTGATTTAAAAGAAGTTAAAATTAAACCAAAATTTTAAGAATCAATTCAGTTTTATTTTAGTTATAAACACATTTTTTCTATTAAATAAAGAGATGTGGGAAAATAAATTCTGCGAATTAGGAGTGCACACCAACGCAAATATAAACAACTATACACAAACACACCAGCAGGAAACGTAATCGGCAACACGTGTGTGAAGAAATAAGAAGAAAAAGAACATGAGGAAGAAGCATATGAAGAAGAAGAAAAAACAGCAACAACGATAATCAAGCCGCGTGTTGCTGTAATTGAAATTGCGTTTCTGTGGATGTTGATGACGTAGTTGTGGTTTTTCTTCTTTTTTATTGTTGGTCTTCGCGTCGTCGTTCTTCGTCTTGTTGCTCAGCATCGTGTTTTAATACTGTTGTTGTTGTTATTGTTATACGAATAGAAACACACTTTTTATGTGATTTCCTTCATGTGGTTTTTCCACTGAATTCCAGACACACGCTCTTTTTTATTGAATGGTGGTACTCGTAATTCTTAAAATAAATTGTTTAAGGAAAAATAAATTGATTTACAATGATTAAAAAATCTCACTGAATCAATATTTCGGAAATGTTGTAAATTTATTGTTATTTTATTACATTTTTTTCAAATTTTCAATATTTGAAAATGAAATCGCAACTCGATTGACATCGCACCGGAAATAATATAAACCACATGATATATGTACTCGCATATAACAAATATATCAAAAACAAAAATACCAAAATTTATATCCTCATCAAAACTCATAAATCATCAGAGTGCAAATAGTTAGAGTGCACAAAAGGAAGGAAGAGTGCACACAAACTGCAAAAGAAAGAAAGAAGCAGCCAACAGCTCACACATCCTCACCACCTTCGTCTATCTCTTTCCCACTCATACTACGAACAGACACTCATCGTTGCATATCAATGGTTCGACGTTGACGTCGACGTCATCCGCTGCTGCAGAGCCTCATGCCGATGCTGTTTCGGATGCTGTTGTTGTTGTGGTTGCTGATGATGTTATGGATGCCGATGCTGATCTCGATGTCGACGTCTTTTTCAGTGCAATTGTGACGATGAACTGCATCAGAATAACGCATGATTGCTTGGTCTCTTGGCCGCTTGACTGCTCGGTTGGTTTCTCGGTTGTTTGGTCATTTGGTGGCCGGGTCGGTCCGTTCTGAAGGTCAACAATAATTCTTGATGGTCAATCAAATGCAAATAACGTTTTCCGCTGATTGCTAAACTTCCGTTTCGAGTGCAGCGAATGTAAATATTAATAAAAACGAAAAAGAGAATAGATCAGGAGTGAAGCAAGAAGAAACACAAAAAAACATAATGATATTTTATCGCATGCGATTTCCATGTAAATATGCAAGGAGTTTGAATAAAATGACCCGGAACTAAAGGAATATTGGAAAAAAGTGGTTTGCCTCCACGAAAAGACGCTCACGAGGAGTGATAGTGATGATGATGATAGTGATCATGATGATGCTGGTAATATTGTTCATATTGAGGTTGGTAATAATGATGATGATGAGCTGCGTCCGTTTGGTGTTGTCTTGACTGGGAATCAATCTATTCCGCTTGTGGCTAAAAAGCATCAAAACCAACACCACAAAAAAAAACGTAGAAAATCTGAAGGTTGCCAAATTTAATTCACTTCACGAGTAACGCGTTTCTCGTGACGTGTTCCAACGAAAATTCTTATTTTTCGGTAGCCTGCAAATTAGCACCGAACTCGAGTTCATGAATTTTAAATTGATTCCATTTTAAATTCCTTAGAAACGATTTCCTTTTTACATTTCTATAAAATGTTCCTTAATATACAAAGAGCTTAAAAATGTTACTTGAATTATTGAAAAGCTCTTAAAACTAATTGAAGAGAAGTTTATTATATTGAAATTGAAGAAAACGTCAATTTAAGGAATTAGTAATAATTCAGCATTTATTCAGCAGCTATTTTCAACTCAGCTTTTATTCAGCGGTTACTTTTTATTCAGCTTTTATTCAGCGGTTACTTTTTATTCAGCTTTTATTCAGCAGCTACATTATATTCAGGCTTTTATTCAGCGTTTACTTTATATTCAGCTTTTATTTAGCGGCTACTTTTTATTCAGCTTTTATTCAGCGGCTACCTTTTATTCAGCGGCTACTTTATATTCAACGTCATTATATTCAGCATTCTTCTATTCAGCCGTATATTCAGCATTCTTCTCTTCAGCCGTTCCTTTATTCAGCTTTTATTCAGCGGCTACTATATATTCAGGCTTTTATTCAGCGGCTACTTTATATTCAGCTTTAATTTAGCGGCTACTTTTTATTCAGCTTTTATTCAGCGGCTACTTTATATTCAACGTCATTATATTCAGCATTCTTCTATTCAGCCCTTCCTTTATCTATTAACTGTTATTCACCACGCTACAATTAAATTGTTTTTTAATTAAAATTTTATTGTCATTATAAAAATAATAGTTTTTTTAAACACAGCTGCATCGTAAAGTGATTCGTAAAGAAAACGTCATTCAAGTCATTCAGAAAAATCAATAGTTTTTTGCAGGAAAGACATATTTTAACTACTCTTTAAGGAAAAACACTTGTCAAATAACAGTACTTTAGTATTCTTTCTTCTTTAGTATTCTTCCTGCAGATAGTTTGTATTGTAGTTTGTTTTGACTGCTATAAAATATTCATTCATTCACTTTTTAATTAAAGGTTAAAGTAATTATTTGCAATTAAATTGCAATGAATCAGAAATAATGACAAAAAAGTAAAGATATTTTCTGTGATGCAAAAATGCGTTCTTAAAACTTTGTATTTAATTTACTATTAAATTTATAATAGAAAGCGTTAGATTTATAATAGTAAACAATAAAATCTACCATATTTTTTGGGAAATTATTCTTTTAACTAATTTTAGCATCTTCTTTTCTTCTTCAATAAACCAAGTCTTTTGACCAATATTTAATGACCAATTAAAAATAATATTTTCATCTACTCAATTATTATAATAAATAAAAAATATAGAAATAATAAAAGATAGAGATTTTATTCTTTACCTTTTGAAAAATAATCCTTTAAGGTTTCTTTATTTAAATCATAAATTCAATTTTAATCACTTTTTTAATAACTCGGTTGTATTTTTTATGGATATTTAATGGAGCTATTTTTATGGAGTTCTATAATAAGATTTCTGTATATAAAGAATCTGTAGAAAGCTTTTAAGAGATAATAAAATGAAGAAGTTAGTTCTAAAGTTAGTTCCATCGGCTGGTTTCTTTTGAAATAACTTAATCAAATATTAATTAACTATTTCATTATATTAATTATTTTTAAATAAATTACTTGATTCATAAAGAAATCAATTCATGGTAAATTTTGTTTTTGTTTCTTGTTATTTTTTCTCATTCATTTCTTATTATTAATTTTGACTTCTTTTTCAAATGCTCGTGTTTGGATCTTTTTTTAGATTTTTTTACTTTATTTTCATCAAGACGTTGTTGTTGTTGTTTTGTATTTGTTATTAGTACCCTGTTATTGTATCCTAATAAATAATCTTGGTGTATTTTCTTCCCACGAAGAATTTTATTCAGCTTTCGGTGTATAAAATAATGAATTAATTATAACGTGCAAAATTTAATGAGTTAATCATTAGCGAACAATTTAATCCTTTCCGAGAAACTTTCCACATAAACTTCAGTACAAAAGAGAAGAAGTGAAAAGAAAAGGAAAAAATAAACTCTTGGAATTAAAAGAAAAGCAAGTAAAAGAATTCAAATTAATTTTAAATTAATAATAAATAAAAGATGAGCTTTTAATAAGTTTTCAAATGAATATTAAACGACTTTTCATTTCTTAAAGAACAAACTTAAATTTGAATTTCGAATTGAATTGAAAAATTTTGAAAATTACTGAGTTTTTTCTGAGTGTACTGAACACGCGTGTCACGTTTTTTGTTTTTTGTTTGAGTGGATTGTGATGTGATGTGAGAATACAAAACATCATAAACACAAAAGTTTCGACAAAACTGTCGAAGACAAATCTTCTTCTTTGTAAATCAATCAGGATTCACTCACATCACATGACATTTCGTCAGGAATGTCGAATTCATGAACTGGGATGAGTTTTTCGGTTGTCTTCTATTTTTATGCCTTCAGCGGCTGACAAACTTTGAACTTTTATGGAATAACGGAATAACGATACTGTGACGCCTTAACTGTAAAAACTTACAGTACGTGTTTACGTTTTTCCTTTTAAAATATCATTAATTTTGCAAGAATGAAAACAATGCAACATATTTTGAGGAGTTCGGAAGTTTTTGTTTAAGAAAAATCTGTTTTCTTTTAATGGAAACTATGGAGTACTATTTTCGGGTCCTCTATTCAGGCACTCTATACAGACATTCTATTATAACTCTCTGTTATTGGACTCTATATAATATATACATAGTATTTATAGCCAAAAAGGTTAAATATATGTACATACCCATTAACTATAATCCCTGGTATATTGATAAGGATATCAGTGATGTTTGTTTAATTAACACACACACAATAAAGCCACAATAAAGCCAAACAAATTAACACCGTTTAAGTGAATAAAATAATAGCTATAGTATAATTATGGACACGCTTCACAGGGGAGATACTTTTACAACAACAACAACAACAATAACAACAGCAAATACAACAACAATAACAACAGCAAATACAACAACAAAAACGAGAACACTAACAACTGCAACAACAACAACAACAACCACTAACCTCAACTTTCTAGGAAGTAGAAAAATCTGTGTGTCTATTTTTCTTGACATTATTTCCATTTGATTTTATTGTCTCCTTTTCCCCCTGGCCCCTTCACCCCCTCCTTCACTCCGTTATTTCTTGTATAAAAATGTTGAATATTTTCCACAGTCGCCTTCATTTTTTGTTTCTCGTATTAAACACTCTTAAATACACTGATTTTGATTAAGACTCCGTTTAACATCACCAGTCGTTCGGTTAACAGCTCACCAGGGTATGTTTTTAGGGGCTGAAAGTTAGGGATGGGGGTCGGGAGTCGAAATAATTACTTCCGACAAAGAAGCCATGTGAATGAATTTTTTTGGGGGAGAGAAAAAGAAAAAGAAAAGTGATAAAAAATGCAACAACAACCGCTTATTATTATTAACTGTATGTTTCTATTGTGACTTCTGACACATATTTACAAAGCCATTTGTGTGTGAGTGAGTGTGTGTGTGTGTGTGTGTGTGTGTGTGTGTGTGTGTGTGTGTGTGTGTGTTTGTGTGTGTGTGTATGATTATTCGCGTTGAGGAGCCACGTTTTATTTATATATTCCTTTTTGTTTTCTTACGCTCATTGTTTTTAGCTACAACAACAAAATGCTTTTTATGAAGTCGATGATAGTTAATTATGGACGCATGGGATGTATTATTTTATCACTTGTGAGACATATTTTTATGAGAGCATCTCGAAATAATTCTCCGCTTCACTGCCGAATATTTTTATTCCGCACACGCTTCGGATGGATATCAAATGGATATCATTTGTCAATTAATAATCTGAAAAAATATGAGAAAAATTTATACGTAAACAATAAAAATATGGTGCAAATATATAATCAAGAAAAGTAATTATGCGATTTAATTACTTTTACTTAAGTTAATATTATTCTTTATTTTTAATTATTTCTTATTGTCATCTTTATAAAAGTTTGATCATATTTTTATATTGACATTTAAAAAAATTTCCAAATATCTTTCCTTTTAGACTTTAATCTTTGCTCTTTTTTATTTGTTCTTTACGCTGTCTTCTTTGTACTGTTTATTCTATACTCTTTAATATTTATTCTTAACTTTTACTCTATAATCTTTGCTCTGTACTCTACACTCTATACTCTATACTCTATACTCTATACTCTATACTCTATACTCTATACTCTATACTCTATACTCTATACTCTATACTCTATACTCTATACTCTATACTCTATACTCTATACTCTATACTCTATACTCTATACTCTATACTCTATACTCTATACTCTATACTCTATACTCTATACTCTATACTCTATACTCTATACTCTATACTCTATATTCTATACTCTATATTCTATACTCTATACTCTATACTCTATACTCTATACTCTATACTCTATACTCTATACTCTATACTCTATACTCTATACTCTATACTCTATACTCTATACTCTATACTCTATACTCTATACTCTATACTCTATACTCTATACTCTATACTCTATACTCTATACTCTATACTCTATACTCTATACTCTATACTCTATACTCTATACTCTATACTCTATACTCTATACTTTATACTCTATACTCTATACTCTCTACTCTAAACTTTTCACACTTTCCTCCTTACTCTTTATTCACATTATCATCATAACTATTTAGTAAACGATAGATTAGTCAAAACTTTGGAAACAATCAAAAGTTGATGCAAAACTTTTCCTTCTACTCCGAGTCATTCGTAGCAAAAGTTGAGTGAATTCACCCGAAGAGATTTCCGCAAATCAGCCGCAGATCATTCAAATGGAATCAGAAGTTGTATCAAACTATTAAAAGTCACCGTGTTAAAAACAGTATATTTTCTTAAATTCTGTCAGTTTTTCATTTCATTTTTCAGTGCTACTAAAAAGAATTACATTGAAAAAAATTATATTGAAAGGAATCAGAACTTAAAAAATTATATAAGAAAAATGGATTTAATAATGAATAACTAAGTAATGTAAATTTAATGATAAAGTAAGTAAGTAAGTAATTCTAAGATTTTTGATTTTAGTTTTTTTGTTTTTGCTTTAAATCACCTGTTTTTCAATTCAATTTTTTTCTAATTCCATCCTTCGACTAACGATTGCGATTTCTTATTCCTTGACTAAAAAACTTTTTCACAACTTTTACCGTACATTCTTTGAGCTGAGATCAAGCCTGTAAAAGCTTCACGAGAAGTATCAAGGACGATTTAAAAGAGAGAGTGAGAGACAGGCAAGGAACCTGTCCTTTGTCAGAAAATTAAGCATAAGTTTAAAAGTTATTTGAAGAAAAATGAAACAGGTTTAATCTTTTAACTTATACAATATCGAAAACTCTAAATGCGGACAAAAAAGATATTCAAGAAACTTAAGGAACTATATTTTGAGAAACAATTTTTGCAGCTTGCTTTACAGAAATGTTGCATACTTTCAGGTGCTCATGTGTATAGAGCTTCTGTATTTCATTTCTGTGTCTTTAAATAATAAAGTCTCTTAATCACTGACGTGTATCGTCGCATTGTTGTTAAATTTTTAAAATGTTTATGTAATTTTCATGTTTCCAAATAATTTTTCTTCCATACTTCTATGAGTTTTCTAAAATATCTCATTTATCCTTTAAGCTGTGATGATTTAACCACAAGAGCTGTTATGACGCACATCATTGACACACTTTTTGAATATGTTCTTCAAAACAAGCCGATTTATTGGTGAATCATCGGCGTTTTTGAACTTTTTGACATTCTTGTGATAAAAATAGCTTTGTACTTAATCCGTAAAACAGAACTCACGTTGCCTAAACGGAGCTGCTATGATGCTATATTTCAAGTGTACAGACTGTAGAAGCAATAATAACAAAACAATAATAACAAAAATACCAACAACAACAATAATTGTACTACTTCTGTTGTTGATATTTTGAATATGGCACAGATTTGCTTACGTTGCTTTTGTTGCTTTTAATAATAAAGCTGTTGCTGATGCTTCTGGTTTTGTTTCTATGGCGAAATGTTGCTCATTTCAGAGATGCTCATGTTTTTGACTAATCTTTTGTTTAGCGATTTCTATGCCATGTGATGAAAACAGCGGATAAAATGTCACCGCCATCATCACCGTCATGTTTATCAACATCACCGACCTGCATCGTTCTCATTTCTTTTTATCATTCATTCATTCATTCATTCATTCATTCATTCTTTCATTCATTCATTTATTCCCACCGACCACGCCTACATTCGCTTAGTTAATGAATAAACGTAAAGGTGAATGGTGATGTAATGATGATGGTGGTGATGGTTATGTAATGATGACGGTGATGATGGTTTTGTAATTGTGAAGGTGATAATGGTTATGTAATGATGATGGTGGCGATAGTTCTATAATGATGACGCTGGTGATGGTTCTGAATTGATGACGGTGACGATGGTTCTGTAATTATGATGGTGCTGTAACAATGATAATAATGATGCTGATGTTATTGGTTTCTGGTACTCTTGTAGGTGTTTCTTTTGTCATTGCTCTACTTTTAAATAGTCCAAAGTTTTTGTTTTTTGTGCTTTTTGTTGTTGTATTATTTTCTAGGCTGCTTTAGTTAGAGGAAAAAACAAAGTTAAGGCAACTTATTTTGGCACGTTTTAAAATTCTCCTTCTGATACTTCTTCACATTCCTCTTTCATCAAGGTTACCACAAGAATTTGTTTTTGTTTTTGCTGACGACATCCTTTCAACATTCTTCAAAAAATTCATTGTTACCATTTTTATAAATTACAGAAAACTTGATGAAGTATGATAATGAAAACTAACTTCAAATTAAATGAACATCATGAAGTTGTCGTTATTTGGAACAACGTGTTTATTTCTTAAGAGTTTATTTAAGGATATTTCATGCTTAATGAACCATGTTTTCTACAAAGGACATAATAATTTCAATGTTCATGTTCTTGCAGGAACTTCAGAGAGTAATGTTTTTGCTAATTTTAAAGGGTAAATAAGGTGAATAAAGCCAATGAAGTGGTTCCTTGTTGTGTGGTTGTTTCGAATGCTTTTGACAGCCTTTTAAAGGACAACCTTCAAGAAAAGCCACGACGAAAGATTTGCGTCTTAATAAAGCTCGTTAGAGGTTTACGTTGGAGGCGTTTTTTTATAGCTCCTCGGGGTATAATTTTCATTACTTATTTAATTAGTGCAGATTTGGTAAGGATTTTTATGTTCGAAGAAATAAAAAGCCAGGAAGAAGTTTCTTTTTACTGTTTAATGAAAATTTAAATGAGAACAAACAAATAAAAGAGGAATGAAATTTAAATTGATAAAGTTAAATTAAGAATTTAAATTCAAGACAAAATTTATTTACTTTAAAATTTACTTTATTGAAATTTCACAAAGGATGAGAAGTTTTTCAAGAAATTTTATATGAAAAGAACGAATAAAATCTGAGAATTCAATAGAAAAAAAAAAATTCAAAATAGAAAAAAATAGAATAGAAAAGAAACTTACACCCACTTCTTGTACAAAAGACTGAAAACTCTTTAAAAGTGAACAGAATTTCTTTGAAAATTCAATAGGATTTCTTTAAAAGAAACAAAATAAAAACGAAAAAGAATCATTAAAACAGAAAATCATTAAAAATCCTAGAAAATCATTAAAAAAGCCAGACAATAACAGAAATATTACAGATTACAAAACATAGATAATTAAATAAAAACACTACAAAAGCATGAAGTAAATAAAAAAAAAATCGAATAATACGAGTATAGAAAGTATAAAGATCTAAACACGGTGTTAAAAATAACTTAAAACAGTCACTAAGATTGTCATTAAAGATTAAAGATGGTCATTTTTTTGTCCTTTTTCCACTCTGATTTTCACTTTGATTAAGAATCTAATAATAGTTGATATTTTCATTATGTTCTTATTATTACAAATATTGTTATTAATGTGTTTTTGTTGTAATTCTACGAATTTGCTTCCTTCTTTGATGATCCTTTGATGTTCCTCTTTTTACTTTAATAACTTAATTTGTGTGCAAAATTTTGACATCAAAGTTGTTAACTAAGCTATTATATTCATAATAACAACTATAGTCAGTTGTAACGCAATAACGCAATAACTAGAATAACAACAAGAATAAAAAATTTATATTAAAGCCGTAAAAACGTTCGACATTTCAATGGAATTTGAAAGGAAAATAAGAGAAAGATCTAAATTTAAATGTGAAAGATGGTCAAATATTCAGATACAAGACACCACAACTTTGCGTAGACTTTGAATATTGAGACAACATAAACTAATAATCATCACATCATCTTCATCTTTGCCAACATCGCCATAATCAATATTATCATCATCATCATCATCGTTAACATAATAATATTAATCATCATTATCACCACCATTATCATTGCTATCAACATTAAGCTGCGTGCAAGTTGACAACCATCGATCGATGATGCTATACTGAGGATGGTGATGGTAAAGAAAACGATTATAATGATAATTATGACGACAACGATTATAGTGATAATTATGTCGATAACGTTGATGATGATAATTATGACGATAACGACGATGATGATCCCAAATAGTATTCAAGCGTTTCATGAAAATATGTCTTGAAGCTATAAAAGACTTCGTATAGAGTATTTAATACGATTTTCGTTGTTAAATTGAACAAATTTTTAATTTAACATCAGCAACAGGTTGAAGCTGCTCAAAATTGTTGCTGTAGAAAGTAATTATGATAATGATGTTGGTGGTGATTATTATGGTGGCGATGATATTGATGATTAATATAAAAACAATTATAAGGATGGTTATGATTACAATCAATTGAAGAAAATTGAATGGAATGGAAAAAATCTTATGATGATGATCGTAAATTGAATGATGATGAAGAACGAATAAATGTAAGAAGCTAATGATGAGAAAATACTAATGATTATGATGAAATAATGATTATTAAAGTACCTGGTAATGATACAGTATAAATTATGCTAGAGTTTAATAATTTTTACATGAATAAAACTTGTGTAAATGTATTGATTCACACTGCAGTCAATTAAGTAAGTCAACTAAGCATAAAGAAGGATTTATTAATGAAGTATATTAATTTGAAGTGAAATAGAATAATAAATAAATTAGCAATTGAATTAAGAAGCAATAATTGAACATCGTTATTTTGATTTTCCATTAAATTATGTTTGTTAAATTTATTATTTATTTAGTAATTCTATAAAAATTAAACAATCGTCGTCGTTAATCAGTTAATGGAAAAGTTTTGTTATGAGGATTGTGTTAGTTTTTTATGCATGTGTGTATGTGTGTGTGTGTGTGTGTGTGTGTGTGTGTGTGTTTCATGCAGGTAGATGCATATGTAAATAAACTCATGATTGTGCTTAAATGCATTTAGTGACTTAATGCTATTAAATTAGATTTCATTCAATTAAATTCTAACAGCGAAACATGTTTTTAATGTTTCATTTAATTTTCCGTTTTAATTTATTTTAAAAAACTTTCAAATAATTCGTAAAATTCGTAATTTAATTGACGTAAATTAATGCTTTTTCAATGTCGAACGAAAAACTAACAAAAGTTTTATTGATATTGTGTCAAAATAAATCAGCATAAGTTTATGTGCTTTTTTTCGTAACATTGTAAAACATCAGAAGTGTTAAAAGCAAATTTAACAACATCAGTGATCACAATACTAACACAAACAATAACAACAGCAACAACAACTTCACCAACACCATCTACCACAACACCATCTCCAACAACAACATTTACACCACCAACAAAGGCTAAAATAATGAAAGTGATCACACAACAAGAAGAAATGAAAAATAAATAAATAATAATCAATATTTACATATTATCATCTGTCTGCGGAGCTGTCGCCCGACCCACTCTAAAGCCAATAAACAATAAATACGTCTGAAAATATTCACAATCTGAAAGTATTCACAATCAAGCGGTAATGAAAACAACAACAACAACACCAATAATTTTATTTCTCATTTGCAAACAGCGACAAATCAAGTTCAATGCGCTGTATAAACGTTGTTCACAATGTTAATATTTGTTTTAATTAAAATCTGTGATCAACCATGTAAATGCTTTGGTTATTTTCTTCAATATTTTTACACGCTTACAAGAATTGTAATTACATAGTATAATAATAGAAATAAGAATGAAAATAATAAGAATAATAATACGAGTAATAATAATAAGAGAAATGATAATAATAATAAGATAAATAATAAGAATAATATTATAATATGAATAAGAATAATAATAATATTTATAATACGAAATAATAAAGATATTTCCAACTATTAATTCAAATAAAATATTAAAAGTATTTATTTTAGTTTTGGGATTACTATAGGCCCCATTAACAAGAACTATAAAAACGCAATTTTCTTTAGAAAAGTAATAAAAATACTTGAACTGTTAGTACTTTCGTCGTCTAACTTCTGATATAGTGCTTCTTAATACGAGTACGTGTTCTACTTAAAGGGGGGTATACAGTATACTTAAGAATTCAATAGTGTATATTCAACAATTCTACTGGAAGTTCATGGAGAAGCTTCGGCATCACTACGTTAGGTGTTACTTGTCCGTAGTTGTTGTAATATTTTGTAAGCACTCTCTCTCTCTCTTTCTCTCTCTCTCTCTCTCGCTCTCTCCATTCATTAGCTATTCTATACCTTTCCAAAAATAATCGAACAACCTACAGATTTTCGTTTAAAATTACTTTTCTGAGGTACTCGACTCTCTAATTATTTTTCTTGGTTATTCACTCAGTTCATTTAGCATCTAATTTCGCATGTAATTTGTTCTATTTTCCAGTAGATTCTGGCAATCATTCTCTCGCTCTTCCTCTCACTCTGTATACTTGTGGAATGCCCAGAAAAATAGGCACCGAAAATTAACGAAAAACCTCTACAAGAGACTTTCACGTTATATGCAAATCATTTCAGATATAAAAGTTAACAAAGAATGTTCATACTCGTTTCTCCTAGAGAAGAGTTTCGATATCACTTAATTTCAAGCTATTCTCAAGTGGCTCAGGGAAAAGACGCCTAAAAGATGCTACATATTTTGTATTCTTTATCTATCATTCGAAACTGTTCGAAGTCGAAAACAAATTCTGATTTTTCATTGCTTCCTCCAGCTGAAGAATTTAATTATTTTACGCTTGATCGATTTTTATTAGGGTCTGCTGAGGAGCCCCAAAGGGTATTTCTACCAATTTATATACAGTCAGAGGGACACATCACACACAAACACACACTACATGCACACACAAAACACATACATAAAGGATAGATAGACAGAGAATGAGTGAAAAAAGTAGGAGGCGGAGGTGGAGAGGATAGCAAACTAGCAAAAACTACTAATTTTGGTCAAGTGAAGCAGCAAAAATTGTCTGCTTTTTTGTTGGTGTCAAAAAAACAACGTGCGATGAGCTTAACACTCATCGAGGTGGATATTCTTACATCTACACACACAAACACGTTCAAACACACACAAACACATTCAAATACACATCCTCAGAGATTCTAAAGTTTTTATACAAGGTAAATAAGGTATTTTTTCAGGTTTTTCCTACTTTAACCCGTAGCAATGACAACAACAAAGAAAGTCGATATTCCCAAAATAACTCCATCGAATCGAAAAACATGGAAAATGGAAAAAATTATTAAAAAATTAATAGATATAAACTTTTAATAATCTTTCTTACAAAAATCAATTGATTCTGCACGTAATTTTTGATTGAAAATTTTTATAGATAAATTTTTTAATTTTTTATAGAATTAACTGTAAAAATTTTATTGTAAAAGTTTCAGAAGCAGCTGTTTTTTTACCGTAAAGAAAGACAACACATGTTTAAACGTGACTTTCTAACTGTTTTTAGACTTCTTCTGCTGCTTCTTCCTCTTGTTTCTCTTCTTCCCTTTGTTCCTCTGCTTATCTTTGTTCCCCTTCTTCTAAATTATACGCTTACGTGCCGAAGTGCATCGATTTGCGATCGATTCCGTGAAATCAGGCAAGGAAACCCTTTAAAAACAGTCCACTTCACATTCAGAGTTGCATGGTCTGCATGTCGTGCAAGCATGTCATGTGAATGACTGCTTCAAAATACGCACACATTCATATAAACACATGGATGGACACACACACAATCAAACACAAGCTCACGCTAAACGAGTGCTTGAATTTCAACTCCAACTCAAACTTTTAACGTTTACTCACCAATTAAAATGCAGAATACACACACACACACACACACACATGAAGTCGCCATCTGAAAAAAAAAACATCAAACAATTAATAAACGGTTCCTATTTTTTTTTACAATAGACTCGAGTAGAGTCCAGTATACAGTCAAGTAGAGTGGAATAGAGTGGAGTAGAGTGGAGTGGAGTAGAGTAGAGTAGAGTGAAGTAGAGTAGACACATACTCACATACTCGTAGAGGCACACATACTCATATACAGCTGCACATACACACGCTCATACACACACAAACACCTGCATTGTGTGAAAAAAGAGTGCAAAAAGATTGAAAAAAGAGTGAAGTGAGTGAGTAGATAAGTGAATGAGTGTAGAAGTGTTATTGTATGTCTGTATGTATGTATGTGTGTATGTCTGTCTGTATGTATGCGTGTGTGTGTCTGTCTGTGCGTGTTTGTATGAGAGTCTCCCATATTGCCTTTAGGCACACTTTTTATTTATTGTTTTCGTATTGTTTGCATTTTTGCATAAATGTATTCCTTTAAACACCTTCGTGACGCAGCCAATTAAAACAGCAATTTTAATTATTTATTAAAATCACGATTAACCACTTTTTAACCACAAACAATAATGAATGTTATGAAATTAATTAATTTAATATGCAAAATCAATTAATAACAACTTATAAAGTTTATTGCTTGTTGGCGTACAAAGGAAAAGTTTTCAAAGCAAAAAAAGAGCAACAACAATACAAGCTGCAACAAAAACAACAACAACAAACAATATAAAAGTGTTTACTCTGTATGTAGTTTTTATATAGTGTCCATTGAACTTTTATTCATTCAGTTCATTCACTGAGTTCATTCATTCAGTTCTTCATTCCTTTTCATTTACTTTCCTTTAAGTTTCTTTCTTTATCTCCAGAGAATGCACTTAAAAGTGACGTTTTGAAGCTCATGATGATTTAAATGGTGACAAAAAGTGAGAGTATATAATAAATAAATACAGATAATAAATAGTTCAAAAAAGGAAGAGACGTAAATATTTGCACTCTTTCTTTACGTCTCTTTCTTTCTTCCTTTTTTTCCTTCCCTATCTTTCTCTATTTCTTTAATTACTCTTTTGTAATTTACTCTTTACTCTCACAATAAGTTTAACAGCAAGTTTATCAAGAAAATTAACAATTTAACAATAAAAAGATTTAAAATTCTACCTCTATAAGTACGTATGCATCATCCGACATGCTTTAACGGTAATTGTGCTAAAAAAAACTTGAAGTGTGAGAGAGCATTTGTTCTTTTCGAGTGAGCGAACGTGTGAGTGAGTGAGTGATTAATAATGCATCACTTCTCAGCGTAGTTTACACGCTTCTTTCACCTGGAAATGATGAGCACGTCGCATGATATACATATTTGACATGTCTACTGCACTTTTAGGGTTGCCGTAGTCACTTATTTTAGCGGGGTACAGAGATCGTATATCATCAGCGTGCGTTCTGCATTTATTCTATCAGTCATTTTTTGTTGTTGTCTGGTGTTCTTTGCTTTCATTTCCTAGAAACTCAGAGAGTGTATCGTCGTTGTTCTACTTGAGTGGGTTCTAGTGTTGTTGTTATTCTTCCTGATGTTTTTGTTTTTCTTTCTCACGATGTTGTTGTTTTTGTTATTCCAGTTCTTGTTATTATTCTGGATCCTTGTTTTTGTTGTTGTTCTTGTCGTCTTCATAAAACTCCTTGACTTGAGCTCCCTTCAAAGTTCTCAAAGATTTTTGCGCTCCTCCGCCTTTTTTACTTCCTTCCGTGAATATGAAATTTTTTATGCTACTTTTTGGCGTTCTGTTGACGTTGCTTTACATGGTTTTCCACGTTGCTTGTTACATAAACGTGTGAATGTAAATAATGCGCACAACGCATGCAAAGAACACCGTTTGCTCTCTATTTTTCTCTCTGTTGCACACACTCTTCCTCCTTCTTTCCCCCTCTTTTTTTATTGTAGAACGTTTTTTTATTCACAGCTTATTTCAAGTAACTTCTGTGCTCCATGCTGAATACTAAGTTTTCATTCCGGTTCTACTCGTCGTATGAGTGATATTCAATTTGATGCATAATGAGCGAGCGAGTGCGTGATGAGCATAACAACGAGTGAGAGAGGTTAACGAGCGAGAGAGGTTAGCGAGTGAGAGAGGTTAACGAGTGTGTGTGTGCGATGTACGAACGAGTACGTTCGATACGCTGATGCGTTGTGCGTACATATGTACATATGTATTTAAATATTTTATTATATTTTATTAATTATCCTCGTTGTGATTCAATTATTGACAAAAATGTATGACGAAGTGAAGATAGTGATGATGATGATAGTGATAATGATAATAATGATGATAATAGGTATGATGATGGAATGATAATAAATCATTTTCACACACAATCACAACAGAACTCGAAAACAAACAAAAAAGGCAACCGATGCATCAAGTCAACGGATAAAAATCATTGAGTAAACCGCAGAGAAGAAGAACAAGAAAAAGAACCTGTAGAAGCTACGAGGAAATAATTTTCCCTGTTTGTATGTTTGTGTGTCTTCATATTTTTATTAATGTGTGCGTACGTGGGTGTATCTGTGTAAATAGGACCAGAATAATAAATAAACTGTAACCACAATCTTCCTTATCGTACCAACAACAACATCATAGCACCAACACAATTAAGAAGAAGAAGCAGCGGTAGAACAGCAGTAGATAATCAACGACAATATAAAAACAACACTTTAGGAAGTGTTCTAAAATAGGTGGAAAAAATTTGAACAAATTAAATATGCCAAAAATTGATTGAAGATCCTTCCAAGAGAAAGAAAGAGAGGGAGAGAGAGAGCGCGAAAGAGAATTAGTCGAAGAAAGTGAGCGGGAGAGGGAGAGAAGCAAAAGAGTCAAAGAGTGTGAGCGAGGAAGAGAGATAAATAAAGAGATAAGAGGAAACAAATCTTAATTTAATATTTATTTATTCGATCTTAATGTTAAAAATGAAGGATAAATAATAATACAAATATAAAATAATAACAAAAATATATACAAAAATGTACACACATTCAAACACATAAAAACAGGAAAATAATTTAACGGATGTTTAGAACAAAACTACGAAATTATACAAAAAACAATGACTTCTAAATGGCTTCGAGGTTTGAAAACAACAACAATAGTAATTAGAACAAAAAAAGTAACACAACAGGAACAACAATAGCAACAACAACAACAACAGCGACTCACGTACATATCCCAGCACCAAAATAATGTAAAGTAAAGGACATAAATAATCAATAGTTATCATCTTCAAAAGTTACTAAAGGTTGCTTAAACCCAAAAGCATGGCATACGTGGTTATAAAATAACAACAACAATAAAGCAACAACAACAAAACAACCACAAAAGAACAACAACCAAACGACCACAAAAGATTAACAACATCAGAACAATAACAAAACAACAACAAAAGAGGAACAAAGATACTATACTATACTCCCAAACATTAACAAGTTAGAACAACATAATTACAAGCATAAAAGTTTTAACAGAAAACGTTATTTAAATACTATATTATTTTATACAATTAAAAATAACAACAATAACAGTTGACCACGACAACAACAACAACACAATAGAAACAACTCCACCTGATTAGTGATTACTTAAGTACATTATATTTATTATTCAACGGATATTGTTATTATTGTAATTGTCAACGATAATAGTGATGATGTTGTTGTTATTGTCAATGATGTCGTTTTCACTCTATGTCCTTGTTGTCCTTGCTGTTGTTTTTCTACAGTAGCGATTTCCAGGTGGAATTCTTCACTTTTTCCCATGTTTATTTTATTAATAAAAGCTTCTAATACTCAACCTAGCATTAAATTAACCATAACAAGTTTTAACCACAACAAGTGAACCACATCAAGAGCAAAAATAATAAAACAAAAACAAAAACAACAACAAAAAAACACAGATTAGTTTCACAATAAAAAATTAAATATGATAATCTACTTAGTTTAACCGTTATGCTGGTGACACAGTGGATTTGCTGCAGCAGAAAACTGCTGTCAGTGTTATTAACGGTGGTTGGGAGCTGGGAGCTGGTTGGGGGACTCGTTGGTTGGTGGACTGGTTGGTTGGTGGACTGGTTGGTTGGTGGACTAGATGATCGAATGGTTGGGGGACTAACTAGTCGACTCTATGGTGGAATGGTTGGTGGACTGGTTAGTAGAACGGTTGGTGGTAGCGCTCCATTTATATTTCCACCTTCACCAAAGCTCTCAGCTTTTTTCATTAAAATATCCACTTTGAAACTTAAACCCTTCATTTGACCTTCTTTGATAAACAAATTAAGAAAGAGAGAGAGAGAGAGCGCTGAGAGATGACGATGACGATAACTTAAGTGGTGATGATGTGGTTAAAATAAGTCAATTGGACCCTTCAGAGCGACACCGCGTCTACAGAGTAACGAATAACTCAACTCATGACATGTTGATGATGTTCAAACTGTGAGAAAAATGCAGATGTTCAAAAGAAAAACTCTTGTGTTTTGCTGTTTAGAATGATTTTTCTACGTATTCATATTATTCATGTCTTATAGATTGGTAATGAAAACCAATCTAACGATGACATCGATGTGGATGATGATGAGTTTCAAATTCTTTGATTCATTTACAAACGTTTAAATTTCGTCTAATTTGGTCTACTTTTTTATAGTTAAAGTCATTATAGTTGATCCATTTTATGTCTTATAAAAGGTCAGAAAGTATCTTCTAGACAAAAGAAACTGAAGGCTTCATAAATACTTTCATGTAATAACTTTTCCATTCGTTGCTTTCAATCTTCATACATTTAAGCATACTTTTTGAAAAGAACTGATTTCGAATTAAGTCTAGAAAGAGGAGAAACCAGACAACCACATAATAAAACAACAATAAGTTCATAAATTTGACTCATTTCCATGAACAGAGGATGAACTTAATTTATAAGCATGTCATAAACACATACATAAATACATACATAAATCCTATCAAACCATTCATTATAAATCCTGAGAATCGCCAACGGAACTGCTTTGTTCTGTGAAGAGATGAAATTGTCGCTTATATTATAGAGGTTGCTATACTATGATAAACATTGAAAAATCACTGCATACTTTGAGGCTTTATCTTCAAAGGACGATTCGTGTTGACGAATGAGTGTGTTATTCGTTGTTGTCTACTTTTGATTTCGTTTAGAACACATTAAGACACATTTCAACACATTTACACACATTTAAACACATTAACACACACATTTACACACATTAACACACACATTAACACTCGTTCACCCATACATTTGCATACTTTTACACATATTCGCTTCTCTATCAATAGCAAACACATGTTTGTGGCCCACGTGAATCTCCGCTACGCCTCTTCCTCCCCCACTTTTGATCCCCCCTCTTCAGCATTCCTTCTGATGACATTTTATCTCAACTTTTGACCTTAGCATAAATCCATCAAAAACCAATTCTTCGCAAGCTGTTTATGTATCATTATTAACCCAGATGAGGGAAGAATGGCAGCACCTTTTTTATTAAAGTTGTTCCCTTCTTCTTCTTCTTCTTTTTTATCTTTCATATTCTTCTATTTATTTTTTATGCCTTCGGTTTTCATTTCTTTTTTTGTTATTTTTCTTTAACAACATCTGTTGCTTGCGATTTTTTTTGTCTTCATGTAGATTATGTATAAAAATCGTTTAACAAATCATTTGGATGTTTTTTTTTTTATGGTAATGTTCAATCTGCTGTGGTTTTTTTGTTATTACGTTTGTAGAAATTTTATAGAAAACTTCGACGAAAAGAAGAGGAAGAATTTCGGTGCTCTTTTTTTCTTGTTATTCTTAAATTATTATTGTAATTTTTACTGTCTCGACATTTTTTGCCGTTTTTTCTCATGTTCCTTTTTTTTGTTTTATTGCCTTTCTAGTGTTATTTTTATTTTCGAAAAATGTTATTCTTTAATTTTATTTGTGAGAACAACAAACAAAGTATCATTGTTGGGGATTGTAGGGAAAATGATAGAAGAAGTAATAGAAAAGATATCAAAAAAAAGTAGCAGAAACAAGTTAACTTTATATAAAAGCACTAGAAAATAATAAAAAAGCTTAGATAAATATATATGTCAAGCATATTTAAGCGAACTCGTATCGACTCCCGTTTAACTGCTGCAAACACTTCAACCGAATTTACAAATAATGGCAACACTGTCGCTGGCCTCTTGACATATGCTCGTACATACTCGTGTCCCCACAGTGTCGCAACACATAAAAACAGTGCAAAAATGCAAAATATACCCTAAAAAAAATGTAGAATTAGGAACGAAGTGCTTCATGTCAGAAGCTTAACGTCAAATTACACCAAAATTGAAAGAAGAAGGCAGAGAAAACAAAAAAAAACAGAAAATGAAAATAAAAAATAAAACAAAAAACTAAAAAAAAAAATAAAACAGAAAACAGAAAAATAAAACAAAAAATAAAAACAAAAAATAAAACAAAATAAAGAGAAAAATAAGACAGAAAACAAAAACAATAAAAAAACAGTTAAAACAAAAAATAAAAAAACAACAATTGTTTAGAAGATGTTAAAGTTGAATATTGAAATCGATATAGTTTCAAGTTTCAAAAGAAGAACAAATTTAAAAAAAAAGAAACCAAAGGAAAATAGAAACATTTTAAAAGATGTGAAAAATGGTCGAATTATTTTATTTAATATCTTATTTAATATGTTGAATAACTATTACTTAAGAGAATTTAAGATAATTTATTTAAGATAATAATTATTATGGATCATTATCATTTAAGAATAATTTAAATACTTACGCTTTTAATACATGCTCTTCTTTATGTTGACTTTTCCAGGACACTTTCTTTAACTAAGATAACTTTTTTTAGTGCATTTTTAAGTCGACTTCTTTAAGTTCTCACTTTCTTTTTTTTTTGAAATTCACTTTTTCATCATCCCACTTTTTAACTGAATTTTTAACAACTTGCAATTTTTAACAACTTAGAATTTTTAACTACTTTTGTTAACTTCACTTCTTTACTTCGACTTTTTTAACCCTAACTTCAGAAACTCTCTTTTTCTAAGCTGACTTTTTTATCACCTTCTTTTAAATACACTCGATTCTTTTGAGTTTTTTAACACAGTTTCTTTAGACCAATATTTCTTTTTCTTACTTTTTCCGTTTCCTTTTTTAACTCCTCTATTTTAAGTTCAACTTTCTTAACTCACCGTTTTAATTGAACTTTAATAATCCTTTTTTTATGTAGAACTTTTTTAATTACTCCTTTAAGTAGCGTAAACTAGTTTCTTTTATTTAGAAACAGGTAAAAAAATGTAATCTTAACATAAAAGAAAAGGACAATAAGTATAACAACAAGAAAAGGAAAGAGTAAAGGAGACAATAAAAGTATAGGAAGCAAGGAAAACAGCAATCGAACCACTTTAATCACTTTTTAACCTATTAATTTAACTACTCGTAATTTAATACTTCTTTGCTTCATTTATTCCTCCCTTCCCTGCCCTTTCCTTTACTTTCTTTCCCTTTCCTTGCCTTTCCATCACTTTTCAACCCATCTCCCACTCACTCAATAGTAATTTTTTATGTCGCTTTCAATTGCAAAGTATTTAAATTTCAATTGTTTAAATTCCTTCAATTGAAATTCATTTCAATTAAAAGAATACTTCAAAAGAAGCTTTCAAAGGTACTTTAAAAATGCTGCAAAGCACCCAATTTTAATGCCGCAAAAGGAAAGACACAATAAATAACCATATAATAATGACAACTGCATTGCGGGTGCTTCATAATAACATTAACGGTAAAAAGATGTGTTAAAGGATCAAATTTGATGTCATGTAAGAAGAGGAAAAGAAGAATATTTTTTATTTGATCCGGTTATCTTCGATAACATTTTCTTTGGTTATTTTTGAAATATTTAAAAGGTTGAATGTTTGAAAATTTATTAAAATTCTTTTGCAACTAAGAGAAGTACATAAAAAACCACCAAAAAAACGTGTGTTCCTTTTGAAACGTTTCTTCATTTATCATATTTTCAATTTTAACATTCGTACGTTTTTTCAATTGCATTTTCACCCAAAAAACCTCTCTTCTCGTCCAGACCATGGTACCAATTACAAGATTAACATTAATAAAAAAAATACACACGTTCTACACTCCACTTCGTCTTCGTTCCACGTCACTCATCCTCGTAGTTTACCGCTATTTATGCAAACCAGGACGACGTGAAGGCGAAGGATTCAAAATGCATCGTTTTTTCCTGTTTTTCGGTTTTTGGATATTTTTTTGTGCTTCTGTTTTACTGTTTTTCTTATCCTTTTAAAGTATTGTAGTCTCTAAACACGTCTCAGTGTTAATGTGATGAGAAAATACAAAAAAAATATTAAAAAAACATACTGTTTTAGATGATAGAACTTAGCTTTTACAACACAACATTTAAAAGAAAGAAAATAAATTCAACAACAACAAAATTCAAATACCGGAAGAAAAAATGGCAAAAAAAAAACGCGAAACAAAGTAAAACAAAACCCAAAAACATTGAGTTTATTTACCCAGCTTTTAACTGAATTCAAATAAAGGAAACTTTTATGAATAATAAATCGTGGTGAGTATGTTTGAAAAAGATGCGGAAGCGTGAGACAGAGTATAAGTGTGTGTATACAAGCATGAGGGTGTGGGTGTGTGTAAATTAGGATGTGTGTTTAGGAAATCCTTTAAAAAGTTTTAAATGTTTGTTTCAAAATATTACACCTTCACTCTATTTAAATCTAAATAAACTAATATATAAATAAATATTAATAAATAAATAATAATAATAATTAATAAATAAATACAATAATATAATAAACGGTATAATAAACGAATTGTATAATCTGTTTTTTAACAATCGCTTTTTTATACTTCAAATTACTTAAAATTATTAAATAAAATTATTTTTTTACATTAATTTAAAGGAATTTCCACAGTGAGGGATTTAAATTAGCTCTTAAGCACAATTTAATGAGTTATGTTGGTAGCTGAGGCACTGATGGAACTCAGATAAAAACAACAAACAAGGAAACTTTTTCGTCCCTTCCTTTTCGTCCTTTCCTTTTTCTTTGTCTTTTTTTAGTTCAATTATCTCACGCTTCACGCTCACGTGTTGCTCATGTCATTTTATGGTTTAAGGCTATAAAGAGGTTAAAAGGTTGGATCTGATTGTGTTGGGTTGATTTTTGGGTTTACAAATTAAAGAGAACTGGAATGGTAAAAGTATTTAACGGTATTTTTCTGGGTCCGGCCAAGAATAAAATAAAACAATGAGATTTCGTATTAATATGAAAGCATGTTCTCTGACATTAATAATAGAAAAAGAAATTCTACAATATTAAAATCTTTTATATCGAAATACAATATATATATCATGCATTTCCTAGAACATCTTCTGAAGTTTCCTGCTTTTCTTTTTTTTCTAAAGATTTCGGTTTTTTATAATAAAAACAATAAATTATTAAATAATTTTCTCTTATTTTTATTTCCAGCTCATTTTAGAGCAGAATACAGAAGAGAAAACAATTAATACAACATACTTCAATAATGTCAATGAGAGGTCAATTATTTTTTGCTCTGGCAGCATTTTTTATGGCAGCGTCAGTTTTTGAAATGACGCAGGCAGAAATTTGGGAACGCAGTGGTGAGTATTGAAAGAAAAAGCTGTCAACCTCACGTCTTCAAACATCGTTCAGTCAATCAACCTCACTATCATTCATTTTGAATTACAGGAAAATCTCAACGTAGCACACCGTCGCTGCGACTGCGTTTCGGCCGTAGTGCTTCGGATCTTCTCACGTCGCCCAGCGCCGAGAAGCGTTGGTTCGGCGGCGACGTCAACCAGAAGCCAATACGATCGCCCTCGCTGCGTTTGCGTTTCGGACGCAGAAGCGATCCGTCGCTTCGTAGCACCGATCATCTGCCAGGCAGGGGTTTCGATGGCGACGATTTCGATGGTTCTGCTTTTCAACGTGTTCTACGTAAGGCGCAGCTACGTTTGCGCTTCGGTCGTAATGCTCCAGCCAAATTCTGGACTGACAACCAAGTCGACGACAATCAGCAGGACGATGAGGTTGGTCATTGAGTGATTTTTTTTTATTAGTTGAAATAAAGGTCTTAATTTTCTAGACATCAGAGCAAAATTACGATGCTCTTTTAACGGATTTGTTGAACGTGGCGAGGTTACGTCGCATGTTGTTGTCCCTCCGAGGCTACGAAGATGAACGCGATGATGAATCCGATGAATTTCAGCGTGAAGCCCGAAAGCCAGCACCTCTGCGTTTACGTTTCGGTCGTAGCGCCGTCGTCGGTCACCCTGCAGCAGCATCGAGCAGCGCAGTCAACGAAAATAACGAACAAAAGGTGGGTGCGTGAAGCACAAACAAAACAACATTTATTTAAAAATATTATTACAATAATTCATTGATTTCTTAAATAAATAATACAAAATTTCAATTTTAGAATTCTTTGACTTCGGAAAGCGTTAATAATAAAGACTAAATGCAGAAGATCCAGCAGCTGACAGAACACACAAAAACAACAGCAAACCACATAAAATAATATGGAAATCTAACGGAAAATATAACTTAAAATAAAACTATTAAGTATACGTAGAGAAATATAATATAATTTGTTTAGAAAAGACACACACAACAAATTAACAAATGATTATCTATAAATTTTAACACTTTAGAAAGAATTCTTTTTTTCTAAACTCACTCTGCAACTCTGACAAAAAAACGAGTACAAATTGTAAAGTTGTTTCGCTGAGGCAACGACTAAAATACGGCAGGTCGAGTGAATAACTAACATAATTCGTATGGCAGAAACAAGAAAAAGCAAAGCAAAGTGAGCTGCACCGACCCGAAGTGAACTGCACTGAACCGGAGTGAGCAGCAGCCGTCGCTCGTTTCTTGTCTTCATCGTTGCTGCTTTGAAGCTACGTCAGCAGAGAAGTTAGACGACTCCAGAAATTTACTCGTATTATTTGTTGCGGTGAAATTTCTTAACAATACACAGTTGACTTTATTCATTATTAAAAGTAATAATTTTGTAGTAGTAATAATTTTACAGTAATAATAATTTTGTAGTAGTTCTATAAAAAATGTACTGTGAATCTTAGTCAATATTTATTTAAAACAATTGTAAATAGAACAAAACACCTTCTTATTTATGAAATGCTTAAGTTTTAAATAATCAATACAACGTAAACCCGTAATAAAATTTTTTAAAAAAATTAATTAAACCTAAAGACAAAAGTTTTTAATTTTTATGTGCAAAAAATTGAATTTTTTTTTTAAATAACAGAAAATCTTTAAAATTGTTACTTTGTTTTATTTAAAGAAAAAAAAAAACAAAGATAAATAAACAAATAAACAGCTTTTTTAATTTACACCATCATTAATAATAAAATCAATAAATTTAGTAAAATAAATCGTGGGCCATCGGCTGGTTTCTTTTTGGATTATTTAATTCAGATTAAATTATTATAATTATTTAATTAATTGAATTATTATCAATTTTAATTTAAAAATTCTTTGCTTCTTTTCAGATTATTTCATTAAATTTAAGTATTTAATTATTTCATTAATTTAAGTACTTCTTTCGTTTATGTTAGTAATTTAAAAAGAAACCAGCCGATGGCCCACCCTTTACATAGTAGTTTGAGTTGGTGAGGTATTAAAAAATACTATAATAAAAAAATATGTAAACCTTCTCCTTATTTTAACATAAAAAAAAAAAGAATAGTAAATATAAACATTTTCTTTTAAAAGCAAAAAGCAACAAGTATTTAGTAGAAAAAAATTAAAAGTAATAATAATAATAACTAAAAATAATAAATAAAATATATCCTATAATATATTATATCCTATATATACATTTTGCAAAAAATATATATTTACATACGTATGTACATTAATGTAGTATATGTACTGATGTATGTATATCCAAGAAAAAATCCGTATTTAAACATAAACTCAATTATTAAATTAGTCAATCAATTAATTAATACAATTAAAACAACAACAAGAAGAAGAAAAAAAGAACAAGAATTTGAATGCAACAAAAAAAAACCAAGCGTGCAAAAAGAGACAAAACATCATCATCTTCTTTAAATTTATGTAAATAATAATAAAAATTCGAAATAAGAAACAATTTCAATTTTAGTAGAAATCAAATTTATAAATGTGTGTGTGTGTGTATGTAAACAACAACAACAACAAAAAGGTAAACTAGAACAACAACTCTCAAGAAAATCCATTTACAATGATGTGTATAGTATAATATATCGTATATACATACTTAAAATGTATTCATTCAATGCACTTTAACTACATCCATATACATATATATTGATATTTACTATAAATAAATAAAAGAAAAATTACAAAAATAAAAAAAAATCTTCTTAAAAATGTCATCGATCAAATCGTGTTGGTTTTTCTCTCTTTTCTTTTGCTTTTATATCGTAAATCGTAAGTATTTTATGGTACATGATAAGGTTTATCCAAAAGTACCCTTAGGATGTGAAATGAGAGCTATCAAACGATACTACAACGTTGGCCCATGTTACATGCCACGAATTAACCAATCAAGGTACGTCCTCAAAATGCAGGTACGTCCTCAAAATGCATAGTCTGACATCGCCCAATGACCCATCAACTTTGATTCCACGTTGTTCCCAAGAATTTAACATTTCTTATGGCAGTTTGTGGATAATTTTGCATACAAATTTGCATTTGCAAGCTCTCAAAATTCAATTAACACAAGAATTGAAAGAATTGATGACCATTCGATGTATTTTTTCACGCAACATCATATTCAGGGTCACTCTACATGTGATGGACATCCTAATGGATGGATAACCCAAATTGTCGCATTTCTGAAGATGAAAATCCAGGAACCATTAAAGAAGAATCACTTCCTCCAAAAGATTATTATTATTATTATTATTATTATGCAGTAATTAATTACTACACAAATAGGACAGTACTGGCAACTAAGGCCATCGACTGTAATCCTCCAAAAGAAGTTACTGTTAAGTGTGGATTTTGGTCGAAATGATCCAGTTATGATCTCGTATTAGTAGAATTTTTAAAATGAACATTTTAATTAGGCGGTAATTTAAATTTTGGGAACCGAAAAGCGTCACAATAGGCTAGATCTGGTGAATTCGCATATGAAGCTTAATAAAAATTAATACATATGGAAAAATGTTTATCAACATTTGTACTTATATCGTGGTGAGTTTTTATTTGTTCTTTTTTTCATATTATTTGATTGTGTATATAATATAAATGGTGTATAATAAATGAATGTTATAGACTAATTGAATGGTAATAATTGGATGGTTTAAGACCAACATATTCTATATACGAGTACATGTAAATGTACGTATGTATGTATGTGTATATAAAATATTTATATACAAATATAATCGCTTAACAACACCCAACAGCAACTCATTTCAAAGGCACTTTGAGAGCAAAACTCAAAACAAATTACAATAGTTAAATATTAAAATTTCACAAGCGAATTTTTTGATAATGTTAACTTTCCGCTGTTGTTATTGTACTTTAATTAGACAACCCAACCAAGCAACCGAACAACACAAACATTAATTTTCAACAAGGTTCTTGCTTCTTTTTTCTTATTTATGGTTGCTATTGTTGTTGTTGTTGTTGTTGATGGTGTTGCTTTTTCTTTGAGTCTATCGTACTTCTTAGCATAAAATGTTAAGTGAAAAGAGATAGAGAGAGAGAGAATGAGAGAGAGACACACTGAAAGTACACAATTTTAAAAGTTGATCTTTAATTACAACTGTTTATCGTTTGCTTAGCGAATAAATTTATGCAAATATAATGAATGCAATAATGAGCAAAGTGCGAAAAGTTAAGTAAAACAAGTTAACAACACAAGCCAAAGTTAAACAACAATAATAATAACAACAACAAAAACAACAACTACAATGGCAGTGCTAATCCTCTTCAAGTAAAATCGCAGATGTGACCAAGTGTAAAAGTTGTGGATGATGGCATTAAATAGTGTGGTGTGGTGGACCAAGTGTGTGGCATTAAATATAATGTGTGTACGATTATGAGTGTGTGTGTGTTTATAAGAAACAATTAAAAGTTATATATGTATAAGTATATATATGTATGTATATATATGTGTATTCAGAGATACTCTATATACACCATAAGATTTTGTACATGTCTTTCTACATGAAAGTCCTAATAATTATAATAAACAATAGTTGAAAAGATCATAGGGAAAACCAACAACAACTTAAGGTCGATGTTTGAGAACGGAACTCCTGTTAAAATGTTAAAAAAATCCAAAGTTAAATAAAGAAAATGTAGATAAAAACAATAAGAATAACGAAACAAAGATAAATAATAAAATAAAAAATAATAATTAATATAAAACCCAAAACTAAATAAGAAAGTGAGTAAATGATAAAAATAAATAATAAAAATAAGTACGAATAATAAATACAATATATTAATAAAATACATTAATAAAAACCCAAATAAAAGCAAAATAAAAACAAAATTTACTGAATAATAAAAGTAAATCTAAATAATAAATAAAATATACAAAAATATGAAATAAAATAATACTAAAAGCAAAACTAAATAAACACAAAACTAAATAAACACAAAACTAAATAAACAAAAAACTAAATAAACACAAATCTAAATAAACACATAACTAAATAAACACAAAACTAAATAAACACAAACCTAAATAAACACAAAAGCTAAAGAAACAAACAAACCAAAACTGAATTAAATAAAATTTTCTTTAAATCTGTGTATCTGGCCATCTTTGCTGCTAGATGTTTGTTGTATTTTTTTTTTTGTTAAAATTACAATTAAACCTAAATTAATTATAGTTTCTTATATTAGTCAATTTATTAAGAATTATGCCATAGCAAGAAAATTATTATAAAATGTACAAATTTTAAAATCCGATTGAATTATTTTCAAATTCTCAAACTAATTGAAACATTTTAATGAGAGAAAAGACAATAAAGTACATTTAGTACTATTTTTTGTTGGTTTTACTTAAAATATTGTAAATTTATATTTTTCTAGTTTATTTTGATGAGTACATTGAGTGAAAATAGACTAAGAATTAGAACAAATTTTTAACTTAAAAAGATTTATTTTTTTTTATTTTTACAAACATTTTTCAATTAACAGAAAAATGCGAGCAACGTTATTAAGGTAAAAAAAAACAAACCGTACTACGTAATTATTGTAAAAAATGGTAAAATTATCCTATTACGATGAATATGAGAATCAATTAATATTTTCTTGAAAAAAATTACGATACTCAAACTATACAATTTAAATTACTGTTAGTAAGAAATTGTTGATGGAAAATCGCAAAAGTATATAAAGAAATGTGATAAATTGCTGAACCCTATAAAGTGCTTGAAAGTAATCGCGTTCAGAACCTTCTAAACACACATGTTTACGTATATAGTACATCACTTAGAAGCTAACAAATGTATAAACTAATGAATTTCATTATATAAACTAATTAATATTAAGAATGCTTGCAGCCCTCCCTCTCTCTCTCTCTCTCTCTCGCTTCTTCTAACTTGTATCTGCATCTCTTTTCCTTCTACAGCATAACTTGACGTATTTTAAAGTCCTCCAGATCGTTCTCTTGTATCAGTCGCAGATTCAAATCGTTCGCTAAATGAAGCACCGAGTAGAAAGCAACCGACGGCGACAGAGATTCGGCCATTTTTTGCGTCAGCAAATCTGGCAGACTATCGTAGATCTCCTTAAAACTAGCGACACCCTCCCCGTAATTCTCCCCCGCGATTAACGGATGCGACGGAAGCTGCTGTCCCTCCTCGACCGTGCGTTTCATCTGCTTCCTCAGCAGCTGTGAACAACACCGCTTCAGATTTTTCATATCGATGACCTTCGCTCGCTTGGCAAACGGCACAATGATTTTAGTGACCTGAAACATAGAAAATTAAGCATAGATTTGAATAAATTTATTCTTTAAACACAGATTTAAATGAAGTTTGTTTTGTTTTCTCTTTTTTTTTCAATCTACCTGAGTCGGCGCTCCATCAAAATGCGTTCCAATCTCTAGCACCGTATTGTTGCACTCATTCATGTCATCCGCACCGGCCCCCAGGTCATCGCCTCCCAATTCTTCTGGTCCATTCAACATCGTGTTGCCGCCCACCATCGATGAAATGTCCATGTGATTTCCCGGTCCGAGGACTTCATCGTTGTCCCCAAAATGACCGGATTCCCCAAAGCCCATGGGCTGCTCATCGTCGGTGTCGTCGTTGCCCGGTGGCATCGCCGAGTCCTGCAGCTCTGACTTTGCCGCAGACAATCCGGGCGCATAACTGTACTTGAAGAATATCATCGGATCGATCTGCAGATCCGTGGGTAGCTTCAACTTGCGATAATCCCATTTCTTTTGTACGTTCGCTTTACGCGCTTTGAACTTATCATCGAGCTTGATGAACAGATCGTCATGATATTCACCGAAATTGAGTTTTGTTCGTTGCTTAGCCAAATTAGCGGCCACTCGTCTGGAGCGCTGGTTGACGGTGCGTCCGTTCTGCCGGTCTGACGCGCCCAACACTTGTTGCCCGTGTATTGTGGAGCCACGCATACGCGGTCGCTTGAACTTCCAATGCGAAGGCCCAGCCCAGAACTGTGATATTTTGTCCAAGGGCCGATACGAATACTCCAGCTTGGAGTTGGAATCGACGGGGCGCAAGTCCTCAATCAAAACTGGTGCCTTGCGTAGTCCACGGCAATTATTTATGGCCACCCGTTCATCGGTGGTTAGTTCTTCTAATTCGCCATAATCGACATCGAGAATGGGTGCTGCGGTTTCGGCGCCCGACGGCGGCAACGGTTCGCACTCGGCGTTTATATCGAAAGCCATGGACATCTCTGCATCTGGGTTGAAGTTATCCATGAAACCCCCCTCAGCGCCGTCGGCACCGCAACTACTATTAGAAGTCACACTCAGGCGACGTTTTTCCGTATCGTCAGCGATGACTTCAGCTGTGTCGGAGATGACGTAACCGCCGTGGGTGGGACGCAGCTGCAGATCTTCATAGCGCTCGACTTTAAACAACCGATCGCAGGGAGCCGACTCCATCTCGCTCTCATCGTAGCTCACCTCCTCCGTGAAATCACACTCGGGCAGCACGCTCGCATCCCAGAAGGAGAAATTCGTGCGAAGACGCAACTCGGAGTCGGTGGTCAATAGAATGTTATTCATCAGCCGAGTGGACGAGTTGATGGAGCCGACGATAGAATTGAGCTTTCCAAAAACGGGATCCTGCAGTGGCACTGTGTCCAAACGCGCATTCAGCGTCTCCTTGTTCTTGGTTATGGTAGAGACCGCCTTCCGTTGTCGCTTGGGTTTCTTCGGCGGCGGTGCTTTCGCTGAACTGGCAGCTGCTCCCTCCGGATGGGAATTATTTGGATCGCCATCGGCAACGGCGACATCGTCCTCATCATCGTCACCTCCGCGAGACTGCTTTTCACTAAATTTCTGCGCATTCAAGCCGGCGGACATGCGCAGCACATCTGTGTGTATGGAGTCTACGCGTAGACCGTAGACTTTCGACGAAGCCTCCAGCGAGGATCCAGCAACCTTAAAATTATTCAAAGACTTGTGATGGCGGTCCAGCAGAGTGGACAACGTATCGATTAGCGACACTGACCAAGCATTGTCGCGACTCAACTTGTTGCCATTATAGATTTCGAGGCACTTCTTCAGTGTTTCATTCTCCTCGAATGTGCTCGGTGACCCGACCTCGGAGCTTCTGTCTTGCATCAGCGTCCTTCTTCTGGCCTGACGGCGTTCTTCGTCGTCGTCGTTGATGGCCACATTAGGACCGCTGACGCTGTCGCGGAAGATGCCAACTTCCGAACGCCGCAGCGGCGAATCTGTGTGCGCTGGTGTCATGTTGTTTCCTCGTTTTTTAATAAAATCTTCAAGAACTATTAATAAAACTGGAAACGGAAAGAATTAGGGTCAAAAACTCCGACATGGCTAAATTACAATTGCTCTGTTTATTTTATTGTTTGATTAGATGACAGTTTCTTCAAGCGTCTGTCGATCACTCACACTTTTCTTTACTCACCTTTTAACGTTTTTTCTGTTTTGCTTATTCGAAAATCATATGACGAATTTAGGAAAATTTTTATTTTATTTAATTAATGTGGGTTTTGCACAATTACAAGTTTATTTCTCACTTTATCATCCATTCGCAGATTTTCTTTTACTTTTTATATTCCAATTTTACACTTCGTTTGCTTGAGATAATTCGTTTGTTTTCAAATAATCAAGCCACACAAAAACGCTTCTCTTTGGGACGCTGTCAAGTTGGCATTTTCGGGTACGTTCGAAAACGTTACTTGAAAGAATCACGAACATGTTCACATGCATTGGTAAATTTTCGTCGCGTTGCTGATTAGTAAAACGCCAACAATCAAGATATACGAATAAAAAAAGAAATAATATGAAAATATGACAACACCACTGTCAGAAAATGCATGAAGCAAAATACTTCCAGTTGGAATACACGGGAATGTGAAATACATAATTTTGAATTGCCGCTGATGATACAAGGCAAAGAATATGAGAGAATGTAAAAAGGTATGCATGGGAAATACGCACGTTGTCTCAATTTAAAAGTTTGGCTTAGCCTACCAATATTTAAAAGCAAAAATGTCTTACTGTTGCAAATATTTCTTGCTCTCTCTGCTGGTATTGCTGTCACATTTGCAACTTTTATGTATACAACATCAAAAGAAAAAAGTTATTCATGTATGTGTTAACTGTACCAATGTATGCATATATGCATGTATATTATATGCACATCACATAATGTTTTCTCGGAATTAAATTTTACAAATCATGTAGAGATAACCAGAGACATCAACATATACAGTGCGATTAATTACAGATTAAATACATTTTAATATATAGTACAACGATAAATAAATTTAAAGTGTTTCATATATGAGTTCTTTGTGAAAAAGCATTTTGTAATTTTTGTATTGCTTTCATTGGCTTGGCCAATTCTGTGTTTACATAAGATATTTTTTAAACAAACGTGGAAATCAACTACAAAGGCTCTCGTCCATAAGCTCTAGTAGGCTCCGACGTATGCGTTACTGTTAAAATATGCAACCGATTGCTACGCTCGTAGAATACAATGCTGATGACAAAGGTTGTCACTTTTAGTGCTACAGCTATTTAGTATATATAAGATTCTGCTTTAAAGATTCTTTTTCTTTAAAACAATTTCTTTGTTCTGAGTAGTTTTTTTGTAGATGCACGAATGCTATTGGCGAGTTTCGACCAATTTTTCTTCCATATTTCCCAATATGCAAACCCAAATTATATGCGCTAAAAAAATAGAGTCAACACCAAAAACAACAACAACAACAATATTGAGCGTGTTGTACGGCGTCCGATTTGTTCCAAAATTGCTATCGTTAAAATATGAAGAATAAATGTGAAAAATTAATCCAAGCTGCTGACGGATTCGAAAAGTTGAAAGTGATGCAATTTTGGAGTACTAATTTTGACGGACGCGTTGCTTATGGGCGCGTATTCTCGCACCCACTCAACTAGTTTTGACAGTTCCGAATACTCCGAAGTCATGACAACCAGTGGCATTACGAAAGTGCCGGTTTTCTGATCCAACAACAATTTAAACGTCAGCAATTTCGGATTATAGAAACTTGAAAACTTGAGTTTTTTGTAAAAAATGTTTCTTCTCATGTAGATAAACTTGCATATCCAACAAAATGAATTCATTAAATCTAAAAATATTCTGCATAACGGTGAGACGGCTTAATGAAAATAATGTATTTATTTTTATTCAATTAAAGAAACTTTCAAACAGCTGCATCTGCTCCACATCATTTGTATCCATTGTAATGATGCAAAGACGAATAGTAAAAGTGCCGTTGTGGACGACATCGTGGAATTTAAGGATTTCAAGAAGTTGTTGCGTACCAAAACCAATGTTCTCGTCTTGTTTGTGGCAAACGCTAAAGAATCACACTCTGAACTTAAAGTGTTTCGAGAAGCAGCCACAATAGTGAAAGGAATCGGTACCATGGTGATGATCGACTGTTCAGTTCAGGATCGCAAGAAGTTCTGTAAGAAATTGAAAATTTCACCGTCTCCGTACATAATGAAGCACTACAAGGATGGCGACTTTCATAAGGATTACGATCGTCAGATAAGTGTGTCTGCGTTGGTGAACTTTATGCGCGATCCGACCGGTGATCTGCCTTGGCAAGAGGATCCCGCCGGCGCAGATGTGTTGCACTTTGCAGATTATGCGAGCTTCTCGAAAATACTAAAGCGCGAGGTTCGTCCCATGCTGGTCATGTTCTACGTTCCTTGGTGTGGTTATTGCAAGCGCTTAAAACCAGATTACTCAAAGGCAGCCACAGAACTTAAGGAGAAAGGCTACATTATGGCCGCGATGAATGTAGAGAGAAATGAAAATGCACCGGCACGCAAGGCTTTCAATATAACAGGTGGATTATATTATCAATCAATTGGTTTAACAATGATTTAATTATTTTAAATGAAAGGTTTTCCAACGTTGCTTTACTTTGAAAGCGGACAAGTGCGACAAACGTACGAAGGTGAGAATAACAAGGATGCTTTAGTCGCTTTTATGCAGAATCCTAGTGCGGCGACTGCGCGCAAATCAAAAGAACCCGATTGGTCCGAAGATACCGATTCTGAGGTGGTTCATCTAACAACACAAGGTTTTGAGCCAGCAATAAATGATGAACAGTCCGTCCTTGTCATGTTCTATGCACCTTGGTGCGGTCACTGCAAACGCATGAAACCGGAATACGAACGCGCTGCTTTGGCAATGAAGGAACGTCGGATGCCGGGTGTATTGGCTGCACTTGATGCCACCAAAGAGACGTCAATAGCGGAACGTTTTAAGGTCAAAGGTTTTCCGACACTTAAATATTTTGTCAACGGTGTCTTCAAATTTGATGTAAATGTACGCGAAGCCGACAAAATACTGAACTTCATGCAAAATCCTCAGGAGCCGCCACCACCACCGCCACCAGAGGTTCCCTGGGAGGAGGAACAGGACTCTGAAATACTGTTTCTCACTGAAGAAAATTTTAGCACGACTTTAAAACGGAAGAAACATGCTCTAGTATTATTCTATGCACCTTGTAAGTAGTAAACAAATATCTGCCATCAATTAATATCATCTTCGTAAATTTTATTTTTCCTTTTTACAGGGTGCGGCCATTGTAAAAATGTAAAACCTGAATTTAAAGCAGCTGCCGAAGCTCTAAAGGATGATGCACGCATCATCTTTGCCGCCGTCGATTGCACACGTCAAACGTCTGTCTGTCAGATGTACGAGGTGCGCGGTTATCCCACCATCAAATATTTCTCCTATCTTAAGACCAAAATTGATTATACAGCAGCACGCAAACAACAGGAGTTCATTAATTTCATGAGCAATCCTACCGCAGCAGTTGACGACACCTCAACGGCGACACCCGAACCATTTGGCTCTTATCCAGGTGCCGAAAACATTCTCATGCTTAACGACGGCAATTTCGAGGAGCAGTTGCAGCAGTTTCAACGTGTTCTAGTGCTTTTCTATGCACCATGGTGTGGCCACTGCAAGGACTTGAAACCGGCGTATGCAGCAGCAGCGGCCCAAACAACAGATTCCAATCGTTTGGCTGCCATCGACTGCAGCTTTTACAAAAGGGTTGCTAAAGCATACAATATTGAAGCATTCCCAACGTTGTTGTTATTCGAACGGGGCGTCCAAAAAGGCGCATACAGCGGTGGCCGCAATACTCGGGATATTTTAAAATTCTTAGAGGGCAAGCAGACAGCAGTAACAACCGATGATGATAATACTCATGATGAACTGTGACATGCATTAAATATTACTTAGTTGAAATGTATAGCTTAAGTAACAATGAATCCACTCGTTTAAAGTGAGATAATTTTAATTTTATACATTTTTAAAGCTCGAATCAATAACGAAAGTATTTTTTATAACTTCCATTTTTTTATATACCGCATATTTATATCGTTAAAAGTATTTGTAATTTACACAGAATTTTTATATACAAATTTTATTTTTTTTACATTTATGTCCAGAAATTTTATTATCAATTGAAATAGCAAACTGAAAGGAATTATTTAATATTCTTTAGTTAAAAATAAACTATTTTTTAATGAAGAAAAATGTGTTCTGAATGGTCCTTAACTACGAAATTAAATCAGTTTAATTGGTAAGATTCTTTAGCATTCATTCAAGTTTCGATCAAAATTGAATAAGTTGTGGATATAAGATTTCATGTTTTTAAACTGATCTCACAAGCTTCAGCTCATAGATGAATAACACTATTAAAAGATTTGCACTTTCATGTTAAAAAAATTCAATCAGCCACGCTCAGAAAAAGTCCAATTGTTTTTTTATACGGCCGAATAGACCCGTGTTTTTGTTTATTTTTTTGGTAAGTATAATTTATGTACTTATAGGCAGAAAAAAAAAGTTACTACTGATTTGTTTATATGGTTCCCTTCACTTCGCTCCAATTCAACTGAGTCCTCTGCATTAACTGCAATTCATTCTTTAGAATTCCGACATTAAATCAATGCTGTTGACACAATAGCAAACAGCTGATCAAGCTACAAACTGTGAAGGAAACTCCGTGAAGCAGCGACTTGCACTTGCCTATCGTTTGCCTCCAACGCGAGGCGCAGACTTTTGAGACACTTTAGCAGCCTTTTGTTTTGGTGGTGCCTTAGATTTGGCTGCAGTTGGTTGTGTCGCTTTCTTGGCGGCTTTGGTGGCACGCTTCTGTTCCTTGGCAGCCTTAATGGCCTGGTCACGCTGAGCCTTACGCACTTCAGGTTTCATGTTTCGCTTGGCCATGATTTCGGCCAGGGATGCGCCTACAATAGCGCGCTGGAATTTCTGTGTACGGCGGGTGCGCTTCTTCTGTGCCTCCTCTTCGATACCCTTACGATGCTTGCGACGATACAACACGGTCCAGGTGACTTTGCGCGGATTGCGCTTCATCAAATAGGAGCGTTCGCATTTCTTGTCGAGGAAAGTGAAGGTCTGTAAAAAAGGTTTTGCGAGTTCATTAAATGTGCATAGAAAATGTGTAGCATACCAAAATACCTTTCCATCAATCTTAACCATGGTCTTGCCATGTCCGGGGTAGATTTTGTACCCACTAAACGCACACAATCCGATCCTGCAAGAAAAACACAGACGTTTAATGGAGACATTCGCATATATCTGCTCGAATAAATTTGTCACTTAATATTTGCAAAAAACATATTGCAAATTTTCGGTTATAGCAAAATTTAATTTCATGGACGGATGTTTTGAATAATTTGGAATTAATTTCTTTCTCGTTAACAAATACGTACTTCATCTTGCGCTAATTGTCAGTAGAAAGAAGCGGAAATGTTCGCTGTCAAATCAACTGTCACTATTGCTATAATGCTCTTGCCCTCTGGTGGTGAGTAGACTAAAGTGCTGGAATAGATTTGTTCGTTTAGAAAATTAGAATTTAGAAATTCTAATGTGAATTTTCAAATTAATTTATTGAACATTGATTAAAAACTATAATGTTCCTGATAATTATTAACAACAAAGATATATTGTTATTATGAACAGTATTCTTTTCACCGGATTTATACCTTTCCAAACTTATACCTATTTGAAATTTTATCAGTGCGCAGGACTCTAACAGGATGTCAGTTGTTTCTTGTTATCCTTTGATAAAATGTCAAAAGTCAACATATCTGAAAGAAATAAGAAAAATAGCAATCAGTACATAAATAAAATCTATTTATAAAATTAATACATATAAAATTTCTTGTAAAATTGGTGTGAACAACAATAATGAAGCCTACTTTACGGCGATACACAGCTATTTTATTGCTGCAGTTTATTTTTCTTTTTGCTGATTTATTTTTCAATAGTTTTTCATATCTTTACTACAAAGAAAATTTGCAGCGTACAATTTTGTTGTTTGTGTGAGTTGAAGATGTTGTTTGTGTTTCATCCTTGGTATTCCCTTTTCTCCCATCTCCATCCCAATGCCAACACTTTCTTCTTCTATATTTGTCTGATTATTAGAATATATCTAAGAATTTTAGTAATTAAAAATGCATTTATTTACAGCGTTCAAGATTTCTTCATCATTTGTCAATTTTTGCTTTTCGCCTTCAGCGTCCACTCAACTTGCGTCTACGAGGTAAGAAAAAACCGAGGAAAATCTACTTTCAGTGAAAATAAGGACTTTTCACTTGATCACTCAATGTATTTGCCTCTGTACATTTTTAGGTGGGCGCTTCACATATAATTCTTCGAAATTGCAAATTTTTCCTCTTCATCATGTTTACGTATTTCATCCTTTCGGCTACGGAACATTTCTGGATCATATACAGTTGCTTATGGTCGGTGCCGGCATTTAAAAAATGGCCAGTAGCTCTCTCTGTGTTGGCAATAATGCAGCGATTAAGTGAGTAGATAAGATCAGTCATAGTTTGTTATTAAAATTTAAGTTATCCTCACTCTCTGAACTTAAGATCAATATTTTTAGGTTGCTATTTGTTTCGTTATCATTTCTACCTTCATTGTCTTTAACTTCTTTTTCATTCTTAACTCGATTTTATGATTGTTAACACCAGCAATAATATCGACCAACAGTTAATTCAAAGATTAATACTAATTTTCTAAAAATAACCAGTTTCTTAAATTTGTTGGAATTTATGAGTTTTTATTGAATTTGTTTCTTTAAAAAGATTATTGTTTGATCATTCGCTATAAAATTTATTTGTCCATTCGATATACTACACATGATATATGTATGTATTTATGTATACACATTGTATTTAGTAGAAATACAGATGAATGAAGATAAATCCAAATGAATGAAAAATACAGTGTCTTTTTTTTTCTATTTAAATAATGATTTCTTTTTCTCTTTGCAGTTTCTATCCTTTATTATTACGTTTATAAACGTACCGCGTTGAGTATCAGCAACCCGCTTTATTCTGAGGGTAGCTTAGATTGGATTGCCGAACAATTAAAGCACAAATAAATGCCTAAATTGATGATTGAATAATTACAAGATTACAGTAAAAAAAGCATTACAACATAAAGAAAGGATTAATTACAAAAACCAAACCAGTATAGGAAAAATGTTATACATATTAAATATGTTTGTTGTTGTAATAAGTATTATTTTTTATTTTTGAGAGATTTAAAATATGTATGGTAATAAGTAAGAATATAATTTAAAGTACATAAAGGAAGCATTGAAGATATTCGAATATACAATACATATTATAAAAAAAATTTTTTAGGGCACAAAGGAAAATTAAACTTGAAGTTTAAAATTATTCATGTTATCGTTTGTTATATTATTTGTCGTTATTGTTATTTGATCACTTCTAATTCATAGTCTAAATAATTTAAATATATATAATAAAGTGTCGTTAAATATCTTTTATAAGTTGACTTCTTTTTTATTATTTTTATATTAAAACAACTTAGATTAATAATTGTATATGTATAATTACTTGAATGATAATGAAATAATAAATTCCTTTAAAATAAATAATATGTATATATGTATTGTAATCAATAATATAAATTGTTGATTTCAAAAATATTAAACACAATTTAGAATTAATTAATTTTGTTTCCATTAAATCTCTTTTGTTAAATGTAATTTTTAATTTATAAAATGTTAAGCAAACGTTTAATTTATTACTGTTTAACATTAATTAATATTAAGGATTTAAATTTTGTTATTTAAATTTTTTAGTTATCAATCAATTAAAAAATATGTTTGAAAAATATATTTTCTTTTTTTTCGAAATTGTACTTTTATGTTAAATAAAATGTGTGAGTGAAAAAATAATATTTTCTTAGTAATGCTTTTTATTTTCTTTTAAATTTTACTTTTATTTGTATTGCTTTCTGTTTTGTCTGTTTTGTTATTATTTGTTCTGTTTTAATTGCAAGTTTTCTTGAGAACGTTTTCCACGAATTTTGTAGTTTTTGTGTGTAGTTTTAGTATTCATTTTGTATTAATTAAATTATTTAAATGTTCATTTATGCTGTTACAAATTTTTACTGCTATCAGTTGAAGAAATGTATACAATTTTTAATCATAAATTTCATTCGAGTTGCACATCTCAAGATTTAAGATTCTAAAATCATGTTAATTACATATTTATTTTTATTTATGAAGTTAACTTCAGTTCTTAAGTTATCTCAAGTTATCTTAAGTTATCAAGTCATTGAGTTATTAATTAATAAAGAAAGTTATTAGGTTATTAATTAATAAAGAACTTAATAACTTAAGATAACTTATGATATAATAACTGTTATTTGTTTTTGAGTTATAATTTTTTTGTATGATTTTTTAATGGGTATGAATTCCGTTGAAATTTATTATAAATTTTATTTCTTTTATTGTATTAATTTGTATTATGATTGAATGTTATTTATTTATTTATTTGTTTTACTTATTTGTTTTACTTTTTAGTTATTTATTTTATTATTATTTATTTGCTTTAATTTCATTTGCTTAACTTTCTTTAAAATTTTCATTTTATGATTACAAATGTTATGTTATATTAGAAATTATGAATTAAATACAATTTTTGTCTTTTTTATAATCGTTTATCATCAAATATTTTTATGAAATTATGAAATGATAAATTTTATGAAATTTATATGAATTTATGAAATTATAATTCAAAGTAATTGCAAAACTAATTTTCGATGATTAAAACTTAAGGCTTTCTTATCTTTTATGGGTATTTATTTATTTTGTTTTTTGTTAAAATTAAATCTCATTACAACAAAAATTACACTTTATATGTATATACGTATAATCATAGAGAATACTTGTTTATCCAATTATAATTATTGGATAGATAGTATTAAAATTTTTAAAATATGTTGCATTTAAAATTTAAATGTTAAATCTTAAAATATACAGTTGCAAATTATCACTGATTCACATTGGAAAAATTCGCACATCACAACAACTGTAGGTGAATTTTTTGCACACAAAATTATAGACAAAGAATATATCAATATAAATACAATAAAGGAGAAAATTTAGTAGTTTTAAAAGTTTGAATTGCGTTATTAATAAAAAAAGCCTATATAGTAAAGGAAATTTTAAAAAAAATTTATAATCAAAGAATACATTTCCTATTTTTTTTATAATAATTGCCTATTTTGAAAATTTGTTTATGTATATACAAACTAAATAAACTCTTCTTAATGTTTGTGTTGTAAATATTGCAATCGAATTATTATATATTTAATCATTTGTTTATTTCTTTTGTTACGATTCAGTATTCAGTTTTGTTACCTAGTAATAACTATCTATCAGGTAATCGTATATATGTATATATTATGGCTACAATGGAGAACGATCGAATGTGCGAAGAATTTCGTATGAAAAACATATCATTGTTTATACGATGTATCATTGTGATCACATTCTACGTTGTCTTGATCCTGACAACGAAGACCTGTCTTTCTTCATACACAAAAACTTAGTTCTTCGTTTCGTTCTTTTCTGTTTTGTTTGTTAAAATTTTAAAGCAATTTCTTTTGTCACTTTTCGTAAAGCTAAATAATTATTAGTTAAATTTTTACCGTTTGTCATATGTTACGAGTACGTATTTTCTAAAAGGATGATTTCATTTCTTTTCTTTTGATGACTTTTTCTGAGATGATTCTTTAGTTTTGTTCACTATTTTATCTTTCTGAGGCCGTTGTGAAGAGAGGCACACCGAAGAGTATTTCCCACGACTGTCCGATGGCATTGAAGCAGCTCTCTGCATTCTCTTTTGTCTCGAAGGAACACTTCCACAGCTCGTATTTATCCTGAGTCTCATCGAGGAAATTGACAGTGAAAACATTCGCTGCCGGACGTTCGACGGCCACCAAATTGCTCATGAATTGCGTGATGCAGAGCTCGAGTTCGGTCTCCGAGTTGAGATCGTCATCGTTGACGCTGTGGGCACAGAGCCAGCTAAGATTGCCAGAAGTCAAGTAGAGGCGTGTGTCGGTAGTGAGGAGACCGCACAGAGAGAACGTACGTTTCGCGTTCTCACATTCAATTTCGCAGCCGTTGAGTAGCGACAACATTTTAAGCTTCTCATCGACGACAGCGCTGTTGAGACGTCTAACAATTTGGTCGGAGATTTGATAGTTTAGCTCACATTTCGAGGGTAGAGAATTATCTATAAGAAAACATAAAATATAAGTTTATTTTGTATAAAAATTCGAATTCTCTTTAGTTTGTCTTCTTTACGCACTTGCAAAATGAAGTAATAAACTGTCCGTGCGCAGGATATCCTGCAGCAGCAGCAGAAAGCCGCCCCAATCGCGCACACGAAACGATAGACCAATCTTCCATGGCAACAGTTGAATGTTTTCCAAACGATCGACGGTAACGCTGACCAGAAACCGTAACCATTTGGTCACGTCATCGTGCTCGGGGGCAAACATTTCCATCACGTAACACTTACATGTGGACATCACGACGATGCCCGTGCAGAGAGCATGCGTGTTCACATTATAAATGCGTCCGCGCACCAACCACTTGAAGTGTTCCCCCTCCTCGAATTTCGATTGATAGAAGTACAACTTCAGACGATGATCCACATCGTTGAAGTCGATGTAATTAAATTTGTATGGCGCACAGGAAGCGATGGACGAGGGGGAATATTTAAAGGATTTCGAGGGTGATTTTTTGTTGAAACTTATGTTGTTGTTGTTGTTGTTTAGAGGAGAATAAACAATGCCGGCTTGTATATTAGCACCAGCTTCAGCATCAAGTAATTTTTTCGAGCTCGACATTAAAATGTTCGTGGATTGAAAGAGAGCTATGAAGAAAAAATTAAAAATCAGCAGTGATAAACCAGAGGAAAGAGAATGCTGTAAGTTGAAAAAAGCTACCTCCAAACATAGATGAAAAAGCGGAGTCCTCTTTTTTGATCACATGATTTGTTGCTGCCAAATGATTGTTAATCGAATTTGAGCTGCTTTCCGCTTGTAGTAAATTCTCAATGATAATTTTTTGCTTCTGCTCTTCGGTATTTAATATTTTATCTGCCATTTGTTCATAAGCAGTGCAGACACTATCTGTCACAGAGCCGGACGAGCTACTTTCGGTTAGATTAAAGTGCGCCAGCGCACTGGATTTACTACTATGCCTCTGTTTGACAGGAGTTTTCTTCATCTGAGTGGCAGTAGCAGCTGCAGCAGCAACGGCAACGTCAGCATCAGCGTTAACATTAGCATCTTTCTCATTTACTACACTTCGATTCAAAACATTATTCGATGTTGTATAATCGATGAATGACTGACGAAAACTATAATCAACGATGGTTTCTAAAGTGGGAGCATGCAACAAGCGTCTCTCTTCAGCTGCTCTGCGGATAGCATGTTGTTGATCGAGAACTTCAATGCTGGATATACTAGGATTTGATATAATATCGACATCACTTTCGTAATTCGATTTAAAATCAGCCGCATCACGTTCGACGGTCGAGCTGCCGACAACACTTTGATTGGAGTCAAAGGAGCTTTGCGAGTTTTGAGAATTCGATATTTTAGAACAGGATGAAGATTCGTTGAGCGAATTGGCAGAACCTGAAGTTTGTATGTTGATGTTGTGTAAATAGGAAAGGCAAAAATTGAATTAGTTTTTAGTTTTATATAAAAAATTAATAGAGTGAAACAGGAAACAAAACTTTTAATATTATATAATATTTTAAATATTTTTTTACTTATGATTTATATATCATATATATAGTAACCTACATTATATATATAGTAACCAATTTCTTAAGTTAAAATAATCCAATTTTGTTGCTGTTAGAAAACATGTTTTAACTTTAAAAATATTGAATTATTTTCCATTAGTTGGAATTGTTTACGAGAATAAGTTAATTAAATGTTCTTTAAAAATCATTGAAGAATTAATTTTAGAGTTTAAAGAATACAAATTTAGAAATCTTTAAAATTCATTTAAAAAATTCGAATCAATCTAATCTCTCTTCAGCTACAATTCAATTCAATGTTTCTTTTCTGTTCTCATTTATATACTTATAAATAAATATATGTATATATAGTATATATTCATTATTTTAAAATTAAATGAGTTGTATTAACTTTTTAAAAATTGCATTAAAGTCATACTTTTTTGCGTGTTAGTAGTAGTAGTAGCAGAAAGCCTTGATGGTCCTTTATCTTTACCACAAATACAACAAAAACGAATTAGTTCATTGATTGATTGCGTGATGTATGCATGCGTGTGTGAGAGAGAGAGAAAGAAAAACAAGAAATTATAAAATAATTAAATAAAAACAACATTATGATAATAAGAAATATAATATGAACATAGAGGAATTAACTAAATTTGAATAAAAAAGCCAGGAACAAAAATGTATCTTTTTTCTAAATTTTTAATCTAAAATCTATCGAAATGACTGACAATGGTGGTCTATCGCTGCTATTTTCTGTAAATTAATTGATTAAATTTAAAGCAATTATTTAATTATTTATAAATTATTATTTAATTCAAAAGAAACCAACCGATGGCCCACCCCTATAATAATCAATAAATAAATGAAATGAACAAACAATACCTATAATAGTTAAAGTAAATAATAAAAAGAATAATAAAAATTACCAATGCTGTTCGTCTCTTCAGCATCTGCTATGGTCACTGATTTATTTAGCTGGACTCTTGGAAGTGTAGCAGGCGATGAAATCTGTAAATTCTCAATCGCTAACGCTGCTATAGCTGGCGATAATTTAATGGCAGGCGTAGTTTTTTCCAATGATTTCGGTATTTCATGTAATTCAGCAACAAAATTACTCTTGCAGTTGGGGCAACGAATTACTAGAAAAAAGGATAACAAGATATTCTATTATTCCATTCATATTTCCATTCTTATGTTAGAATTTCAGTACCATTTTTATTTTTATTTTCTCGTGAAAATTGACAACTGCAATTAACACAACGATAAATAGTTTGATTCATTTCGCTGAGATCACGCTGTGACAGTATATCACGTAATTTCTTTTCCAGTTCCTGTAGATTAATTAATTAATTAATAGCGATTTTCAAAACGAATGTTAAAAATATTCCAATTTTATGTTGCATTAAAGAAATTTGAAAAACAGTTAATCAACCTGACACAAGCCATCCTCTATTGTGTAAACGCGTTCCTGTTTATCCACCTTAACAGTGTCGAAATTTATACGCAATGTATTAGATTTAATGCGATCGCAGGATTCAAGAATTTTCAAGCTCCATTTGTTTTTAGTTCTAAATAGAAAAAAATATAATGCAATGAAAAATTTAATTTTATAGAAACAATTATAAAAATGTAATGATTTATGTATTTATTTATAGAAAAGAAAATTAGCATGGGGGGAAAAACTATTAAAATATTGTAATTAAGACCAAATAAAGTCCTTTGGAATTTAAACAAAAATGCATAATTTTAATAAATGTAATACATAAAAAAATAAATAATCTTAACAATAATCATAGAAAAAAGCTGAAATAATTTTAAGAAATATTTTGTTTAGTAACAACAGCATTAGATTTAGCAGATTACATTACATTAGTTTGAAGCATTTAATATAAAGAATTTCTAAAAATAAATCCAATATTGAAATTTAGAGGCTTTTCTTTCAACTAATCAGTGTTTTTAGTTTTAATTGGGTAACAGTTTAGCAATTTTTATCCTTTACTCACCTTTGTGTCAAGGTATCTTTTTCACGTAAGAAATTCGATGAAATAGTTAAAAACATGGACTCATTACGTACAGCTGTGTACACTATGTAAGTTTCCTCATCATCTTCAGCTTCAGAAACTGAAAACATAAGAAGTACATTCTTATCAAAATGTCCTTGTCTTGGAGTGTAAAAAAACTAGTCCAAATTCAAGCGGATCCGATAGCGGTACATGGCAAAACGCAATATTTAAATCACGCCCTCACATCGATACGGTACGATATATCCAGAGTGTATCTGGTATGTAAATATGAAACCGGAATTTGTTCATACGTGGCGCTAGATGTTAATCTAGCTACCGTCGAAACCCGTCACTGATGGAATTTTCTTGTTTTGAACTGATAAAGATCAAGAACTCACAACCGTTGCATATAATATTATAGTTTTCATGGTATATCGTACCGGACCGATGGCGGATCACACTTTAATGCTTATTTTAATTACCCGCGGGTTCCTCAACGGCTGCTGTTGAGTAAACATTTTTCAAATGTTCCGTCATATCATCATAATTTTCTTCTTTTTCTTCTTTCTCACCGCCAACCATCATTTCACCTAAATTATCTGCATTATTAGAGTCTAGAATTTGTGAAACCTCCCTATCATTGGCAGATTTGTATAATGTTGTATTTGTATTGGTTGTATTAGCGCTATCGTTGTCCATGCTTAGATACATCGTAGTGGATCCATTGATGTCACCACCATTGGAATTTGTTGTAGATTTTATGGAACCAATTGGACTGATTCCATAGAGGTCATTTATATCACCATTGTTAGTGGGTGTTGAGGTACGCAATTTATTAATGGATGCATTATTATTATTACTATTACTATTATTATTCGTAGAATTCGTCTGTGATGTGGTAGAAAATTCACCCAAATAATCGTGGAAAACCTGACGTGATTTATTGAACAACTCTTTGGAAGTTGCGACCGAATGTAAAGATGTTTGAGCATTTTCAATACCTGTTCAAAAATACAGGTAATTCATTAAGTTTTAATATCTTAAACTAAATATCTTAAATTAAAAATAAATATATAATGTAAATCATTAATGAATAATGTGGGTCAGACGTTTTTCTCACCCAAAACGCTGTGCATCTTCTGTGCGTTTTCCGATTGCAGCCATTCGTTGCCATACTTTTTACGCAACGTCTCGATGTGTTGTTTGGTCGTCAGATGTTCTGAGTTCGCCGCCGCCTCATTCTTAATAAGAGATTTCGTTAGCGAGTCCCTCTTCAGTGGCTTTGAACTGGGTACTTGAAGTGTTTTATTGTCTTCTAAGTCAGTAGAGTGCGTGTCATTAATTTCGCGAATTTCTACGTTGCGTACTTTAGCAGTCCGCTTTTTTGCTGAATTACTCTCTACCATTAACGAGGATGGATGAGCCGCCACTACAGTTGCGGCGCTATCGCCTAGCTTAAAGCTTCGCAGCGAGCCCACACTTGATGAAGGTGTAATCTGTGCACTGCTCAGGGAACGCGAGGGAGAGGAACCCACGGAAATACTGTAGCTTGTAAAACGATTGTACGTGACTGCAGCCGGTTGACGTCGCATCTGTTGAGTGCCCGCGATGGCACGCTCCTTTTTCGAAAGTGGCTCAAAGTCAAGTATAAATTTTACCGTAGCAACATTTTTATGCAAAAATTGTGCTGTAGCCAGCCGATGCTTGGGATGGCAATGCAATGGGTTGCCGTAGAGATTTAAATAGCTTAGTGTTAAGATGGCGCTGATTGGCAACAAATAACTATGATCCATCAAACAGTTATCGGAGAGATCCAGATCTGTGAGCGCATCCAATTTGGAGATACCCAGCAGGTCTTCCACAAAGTTGTTACTCATGTTAAGCACTTGAAGCCGCTTACAGGCTTCCAAATGAAACTGTGGTATGCCGGTGAGTCGATTAAAGCTTAAATCGAGCGTTAGTAGATGTGGTAACCATTTAATAGCTTCAACACTGACCAGTTGATTGTGACGCAAATTGAGATGCTGCAAGTATTGAGCGAACTCGAGCGCAGTATCAACGGATTGTAGTTGATTATAACTGAAATCGGCGATTTTCAATTCATTCCAGACGAAACCGTTTGCTTTATCGCCACCGCAATGAGTAATAATATCATCGACTGTCTGAAGACTTTTGACGCAAATCAGTTGTTGTATTTGAGCACGAAGCGGCTGCAAACCGACCAACTGTTGGACATTCGTCTTTTGCAGTTCAAGACGTTTAAGGCTACGAAATTTCGTTACATCAATTTTGCCATCAAAATAATCCTCATCACCAGGATAACGGATGATGCATAGAAAGGCGGTTTTCTGCACAAAATCATGTATCAGCTGCAGATCACGGAAGACACTCGATTTAGAGTTAATCGGTTTGACCACTTGAAAGGTTTGCGAGGGCCCGATTTCAGCAGCATCGGCAATAAGAGTGAAAGAATCATTTAAAGCACGCAAAAGAGAACCTGAAATATGACAAAAATAATTCGTTAATATAAGAATGTTGACTTTATGTAAAGCTAGAATACAATGCAACAAATATTCAATACATTCATTGTTTCGATGATCTTGTGAAAGAATTTTTAGTTCAAGAGTTTAACAGATCTTTAATTGCAATGAATGAGTAATAATCGTTTCCTTGTAAAAGTATATGTTCATAGTACAGAACTGATTATCTGATAATCCACATTTACATTCATATGTTTATGGTACTAAATGTGTAGTAGTAAAATGTGTTAATCGTTCAATAAATTATTAAGAAATCTATTATATACTTAAGTATACATATATTCCTAATGTTATCAATTCCAACTTCTTGTTGTTAAAATTGTTGTTGCTACGTATTCGAAAGAATTTTTTCCTTCAATTATTTAATAATAAACAAAAACAAATAAAGTTTATTTTGTTTATCTGTTATTCTTATCAACGTTTACTTTGCATGCATCAACTACAGAGATATACTAACAGTCTATAATAAAAAGCTATGCTAACAGTAGTTTATTCAAAAATTTGTAAGTGGACATGATTTCTGTTCACTTTTAAGCGAACTGTTACAATGTTTATTAGAATTGAAACACCAACCTATATATTCTGTAACGGAATGAAGTATAGAGAAATAATATCGATAACAGATTTCATTATAAGGGAAGAAATTTACTAACTTCTCTTAAAATCTTTTTTGGAAATGCTTAAGCAAAAAATATTTACGCGCATAGATATAACATGTATGTATATGAGTGGTATAAGGGTATGTTTTTACTTGGTAGTATCATAAACTATGAGTATATGTGTATCAAAGAGTTGACTAAGAATATGACTATCTTAACAGAGAAAAAAACACACTGACCTGAATAAATAAATGATTGTTATTAGTAAAGAAAACAAAACACGTCATCAGTATCCAAATAATATTGATTTTGAATATTGATCTTGAGTATTGTATTATTTTTAAAAGAAAATCTAATAGAAAATTTAAATTTCTATTATATTGATATTGATAAAATCTAAATACACTTTAGTAGTAATAGAGGAAAAAATGGATACATACTATAATAATGTAGTATACAGAAAATTTAAAAAGAAATACTTTAGATGATTGATTTATGCACTTAAAGTCGTCGAAAAAATTATATTAGAGTTAAGAAATAAGACAAGATATCGTGTGTAATCATAACTGATAACGAAGTAAGCATACATGTATATCCATACACACATATATCCATGCACATACAAATATAAGCTTATGAATATACATACATATGTATAATAAATGTGAAAGCTTTCTTAGACTGCATTATTTAATAAACAAAACATTCAAAATTAATAGAAGTAACTAGTAACTAGTAACTAGTTATTGAAAAAACAAAATATATTGAATAAGTTTCTAAACCGCTGGATTTAATATTTTACTGAGTTTAAGAATTTAACTGATAAAGATCTCTGTTTACCAACTCTACACATTTGATGTACATACTCACAAAGGAGATTGTAAACATAAGTAGGTCAATAAATTGAAAGCAAAAAAATAATGCAGCGTAAAATGATTTTAAATCCACTTGATCTCGAAATAAAACTTTTACAAACTAATTTTCATTTGGAACCTGTATTCATTTTTAATAATTTTATGTATTATTACATCACTTTACAATCAATTAAAGAAGAAAAAAGGAAAAATGAATGTAAAGAATTTTAGATTTTCTTCTTACCTGATAACGTAAAATTAAATTCCGAATTTAGAATTTTATCACCATTTTTTCGCAGCAAGTTTGCCAGTTCAGTAATTTTTTGTGGTTCCATTTTTGTGCTCAATTCCTTCACTTAATTAATAACGCGAAAAAAATAAGGGAAATTGTGTCAAAGTGTCTCAGCGTAGATGTACACTGGACTAACTGGGTTGAAAGTGGTCTGCTGGCAGGTGGTGGGCGGTGGGTGGTCAATACAAAGTTACAGAGATACAGAGAGAAGTTTCGAGTGTCAGAAGAAAAATCCACGTATTCTATTTAAGATCAACTTTTTATCATCGTCGAAAGTAATTAAAGTTCTTAAGAAAATTTTAGAATTTCTCGATTTATTTATTAGAATTTTGTTGGTATACTAAATGTTTTAGTGCTGCTGCACTAGTTGTTCTTTTTGATATTGTTTCTTTATTATTTGTGTTTTATTTTATTGCTAAAGTTTATTGTATTTTATTGTTTGGTTGTTTATTGTGTTGTTTATTGGTTTAGTTTCGTTTTGACTAAATTGCAACGAAAAAAAATATATGTTACAAGTTAAACGTCAAATAATGGAACCAGTTAAAAAAAATTCCTGCACTTGCTTTTTCTTCTTCTTTTTATTTCACACTTGTTCTTTCATGTACGCACTTCTGAACTTTATTTCCGTATTTGAAAAAATATTTTATTATTGTCAAATCTAAATATATTATACTTGAACGATGCAATTGTTTTTTTCTTCTGTCTTTCCATTTGCTATTATTGTTATTACGTTTTATATCTGCTTAGGCAGAGGACTGCACTTAATTTTATTGTCAAATTGTGAAATCAGCTGAAATACGTCAACACGGAGAAGAAAAACAAATCACTTCATCAGGGATGCCACAACACTTGAATTTTCTGAAGAACAAGCGAAATTTTTTACATATGCGTGTAAACCTTAATGCAATTGCTTAATATGCTGTTAATGAAATCAAAAATGCTAATTGAAAGAATATGTATATGTAAGAATAATGTCTGTAAGATTTTCATATCGGTAGATTAAATAAATTAATAAATAAATAAAATTTAAAGAGGTAATCATATTCTGGTCGATAAAAATCCTTTTAATAAATATTAAATAAATAAACAAATATGTTATTTACATTAAAAAGGAGATTCAAATTATTTGATTTCCAATTATATTCAACCAAAAATTAATTTGTTTTTATTTAATTAAATAAACAGACGTCTACGTCGTCTCTCTGAATTCTCAAAAAACTAACGTGGTAAATCCAAATGTTAAATTTACTATTACATACTGCTAAATTTTGTTACAGAGACTCAGTATAACAGTCAATTAACAGCCGCGCAACGGAGAAGGTGTTTCAAAATGTTTTAAAAATATTGTTTTTAAATTATCAGAATTTTATTTCTATTCAAACGCAATATATATAATATAATATAATATATTCTATATTATAAAAATACATATGTACATTATATTTTTACTTTGGAAAATATTTAACATATTGGAACCACTCCAATGTTGATGTTTTAGTTGTTTATGCTGATTTCAGAATTTCAATTTTCGACCAATAACTCGATCCAATCCACCAATCCCATCCGGATACCTTTAATAGTTTAGGAGATATAGTGATAAGAATTTCAATTTTCGACGGGCTGCAACTTGACAACTATGCCAGAGCAAAAAAGTTGTTAGTGTTGTAATCAGCATGAAAACGAAAACAACAACAAAAGTGAAGTAGTTCCACAAGGGTTAAACCTTTACTGCCTATTTACCTTATTTACTTATACATTTTATACACACATTTAAGGTTTTTTCTTCCAAGCACCAAATTTTTCATATTCAAATTAGTCAAAAATTCTGGGAAAAATATTTTAACAGATTTTTCCTAAAATGATATGTACAAAATCAACCACAGGAACGAAATCAACTAAATTGCCTGCCATACAAAAATATGTTTAATATTACCGTATATCAGCGAAGCATCGGGGAACGTAGAAACAACCAAAACAACCGTAACAACAACCTTGTTTAGTCAATATACACTTCAATATAAAAAAAATAATCACACAAAATTTGAAATATTTGAGCTTCAAGCAAATAAAAAACAAGACAAAATTTTCTATTAGAAAATACATATAACGAAGTAACACAGGAAAACGATAAATTATTATATAAAAAACCATAGAAAAGCAATAAAATACAATATGGCGAGCCAGAGTAACACGGAAATCGTCCGTAAAGAAGTAACTGGGCTTCATCGGATCACCAAAAAACGTATCCTGGAATTGTGCAAAAAAGATAAACTCTATCAGACGCCAGCGCTGAACGATGTGCTATATTTACACTACCAGGGTACCGAACGGGTCTTACGACGGTCGGCTTTTTAAATATTACAATATATCGTGTTTTTTTTCTTTTGTTTCTATATAGGTTTTCAATACATCGAATGTCTGGAAGAGTATACGGAATTGAAATGTATCTGGTTGGAATGCAATGCTATTTCAGAGATCGAAGGTTTGGACAATCAGCCAAAACTTAAGTGTCTCTTTTTACAAAACAATCTGATCAAAAACATTGAAAACCTCCAACATTGCGTGGAATTGGATACTATAAATTTGGCTTCAAATCATATCAGAAAAATCGAAAATTGTGGCTCGGATATTTTACCCGTTTTAAGCACGCTCAATTTGGCTTCGAATTATTTAAGTGACAGCGAAAGCCTGAAGGAGCTGGAGAATTGTCGGTATTTGTCTGTTCTGGACCTATCCAATAATCGTATCGATGATATATTGGTCGTGAAGGTATACAAATATGATTTCATCATTCGATCGTAATTGATAAATTGAATTTAATTGAATTCCATCATATTTACTCTCAGAAGTATTAAATTATACTATCTGTTTATAATTTTTAGATATTTGCAAAAATGCCTCAACTACGCGTTCTGGTCCTACAAGGAAATCCCGTCGTTTCAAAACTTCCTCAATATCGTAAAACCATAATATTGGAATGTGTGAGTATTGAAGTCTTTAGAAACATTGAAAGCATTGGAAATATACTATGTATACTAAATTTTTGTATATTTTAAAATTATTCTCAGAAAGAACTAACTTATCTTGATAGTCGTCCGGTATTTCCAAAAGACCGGGCTTGTTCTGAAGCTTGGTGAGTCTCTGAAATAACTATATATCATATGTACCTATAAATTTATAAAATATCTAATTATTTTAATAGGAAGCGTGGTGGTTACGCTGAAGAACGCAAAGAAAATGAACGTTGGAATCGTAAAGAACGCAAGAAGATACGTGATAGTGTAAATGGTATGCTAAAGAAAAGAAATAAAGAAACAGAAACAAAAAAAAAAACAGTTATCTACAGTTCAATGTGTATATGTTTTTACTATATTTACAGCTACGATCCGCTTGCGTAATAAGCATAAAGGTCCTGACAATCAGAGGCCATTATTAGAGTCATCCGATTCGGATGGTGAAATCAATGAGGAGCAACATAGACGACAGGAAGAAATTGATGCTGCCGTAAATATGGAATTGGGTTTCTGGGACGATGTTACCGATGTGGGCGATACGAAATCTGAAACATCCGATATAAATGAAAGTTCCTCGACTTCTGTTATAAGTACCACCGATTCGAATGGCGACGATTCTGTGTCCGATCTGAAAGCTGCTGCAAGTGCAGAGATGCAGTGTAATAGAACTGGCGAACGAAAGTCAAGGAATGATTCATCAAAGGCTAAACGAAAGATAATTGAAATTACCGATAGCGATAATGTGGCATCTATACTGAAAATAGCCACTGCGGAGCATACGGCAGATAAATCTAAAGAGTGTGTAGAGAATAAGAGTGAAACCAAAAAAAGAACAAAGAGAGTGAAATTCATAGATGAAATTGATACAGAGTTGGAAGCGAAGCAGATGAAAATTGAGGTGAAGGCCGAAAACTATGAAGTAGACCAATCAAATTATGAAAATTCTGATGGAAATGATATTCAAGATGAAGAAGAATGCAAAAAAGCTTACGAAGAAACTGTTGATGCCATTTGCAGAGCTACAATGGATGATCTATCGACTACTAATGTTTCTTCTACAAAGCGGGTACATCTACCAATAGAAACAGTTAATATATTAGACGATCAGGATTATGAACCCGAAATAATGATGATCGATGACAGTGAAGAGAAAATGCGCCAGCGAATTAGAGAAGAGAATGCAAAAGCACCGGAAGATCCTATAATGTTGATAGTACCTAAAACACTGCCGCAGTTGAAATACGAACGTGAATGTCGCGAAGTGAATAGAAAAGTTGAAAGAGATCTGGGAGAGTTTTCAAGCAACATGGACAATCTTATTAAAGAATTGAAAATGGGAAACGTAAATGATAAAAGCGATTCCGAAAATGAAATAAGTGAAAGTAACTTTGATGACAGCAACTCAAGTCAAGATAGTCAATTGGATGAATTGGAACATCCATTTGAGTTAACTGTATCTGCAAAGGAAACTAAAAGATTTTCACTGGGAAACAGGGAGAAAGGATTACATCTCGAAGTTATAGAAGAAGTATCAGAAACAGATATATTGAATAGTGAACAGGCTGCCAGTGCAGGTCATTCCGATGAGAAAGCAGAAAATGTCTTAGATGGTAATCAAATAAATGATGTGGAAGAAGAAATTCCTCTTCGTGATAATGCCGAATGGTTGACTGAAAAAGAAGTAATGTTCGAAAAGGTTTTCAATGATATTTGGAAAGATGCTAAGCTCTGCCTCAGACAAAAACCTATTTTCAATCCCATTGAAGGCGAAGAGAATTATACAAGTATTGATCTTAAAGCAATTCACACAGAGGAAAACCTTTCGGAAACTGACAGCATTCAGCAACCATCCAGCAGAGATAATCAAAGTGTTGGAATCATTGATAAATCGACGAAAGAAGAACTGGATACTGATGACTACAAAGTTGGTAGAATTGTTGATCCAATTGATAAATTGGAGGAAGTATGCGAAATGGAAACTCAACGTGACCACATTTGCCCCGAAGAGTTATTGAGAGAATCTAAAAAGATCCAAGAAAGGTACATCAAAAAAGCTAAAGAATTCAAGGATCTTTTGCAAAAAATTGAAAATGATCTTAAAGCAGTTCACACAGGGGAAAACCTTTCGGAAACCGACAGCATTCAGCAACGATCCAGCGGAGATAATCAAAGTGTTGGAGTCATTGATAAATCGACGAAAGAAGAACTGGACACTGATGACTACAAAGTTGGTGGAATTGTTGATCCAATTGGTAGATTAGAGGAAGTATGCGACAAGGTAACTCAATGTTACCAGATTTGTTCCAAAGAGTCATTGAGAGAATCTAAAAAGATCCAAGAAACGTACAAGAAAGAAGCTGAAGAATTAAAGGATCTTTTGCAAAAATTTCAAAATGATCTTAAAGCAATTCACACAGAGGAAAACCTTTCGGAAACTGACAGCATTCAGCAACCATCCAGCAGAGATAATCAAAGTTTTGGAATCATTGATAAATCGTCGAAAGAAGAACTGGATACTGATGACTACAAAGTTGGTAGAATTGTTGATCCAATTGATAAATTAGAGGAAGTATGCGAAATGGAAACTCAACGTGATCACATTTGCCCCGAAGAGGTATTGAGAGAATCTCAAAAGGTCCAAGAAAGGTACATCAAAAAAGCTAAAGAATTCAAGGATCTTTTGCAAAAAATTGAAAATGATCTTAAAGCAGTTCACACAGGGGAAAACCTTTCGGAAACTGACAGCATTCAGCAACGATCCAGCGGAGATAATCAAAGTGTTGGAGTCATTGATAAATCGACGAAAGAAGAACTGGATACTGATGACTACAAAGTTGGTGGAATTGTTGATCCAATTGGTAGATTAGAGGAAGTATGCGACAAGGTAACTCAATGTTACCAGATTTGTTCCAAAGAGTCATTGAGAGAATCTAAAAAGATCCAAGAAACGTACAAGAAAGAAGCTGAAGAATTAAAGGATCTTTTGCAAAAATTTCAAAATGATCTTAAAGCAATTCACACAGAGGAAAACCTTTCGGAAACTGACAGCATTCAGCAACCATCCAGCAGAGATAATCAAAGTTTTGGAATCATTGATAAATCGTCGAAAGAAGAACTGGATACTGATGACTACAAAGTTGGTAGAATTGTTGATCCAATTGATAAATTAGAGGAAGTATGCGAAATGGAAACTCAACGTGATCACATTTGCCCCGAAGAGGTATTGAGAGAATCTCAAAAGGTCCAAGAAAGGTACATCAAAAAAGCTAAAGAATTCAAGGATCTTTTGCAAAAAATTGAAAATGATCTTAAAGCAGTTCACACAGGGGAAAACCTTTCGGAAACCGACATCATTCAGCAACGATCCAGCGTAGATAATCAAAGTGTTGGAGTCATTGATAAATCGACGAAAGAAGAACTGGACACTGATGACTACAAAGTTGGTGGAATTGTTGATCCAATTGGTAGATTAGAGGAAGTATGCGACAAGGTAACTCAATGTTACCAGATTTGTTCCAAAGAGTCATTGAGAGAATCTAAAAAGATCCAAGAAACGTACAAGAAAGAAGCTGAAGAATTAAAGGATCTTTTGCAAAAATTTCAAAATGATCTTAAAGCAATTCACACAGAGGAAAACCTTTCGGAAACTGACAGCATTCAGCAACCATCCAGCAGAGATAATCAAAGTTTTGGAATCATTGATAAATCGTCGAAAGAAGAACTGGATACTGATGACTACAAAGTTGGTAGAATTGTTGATCCAATTGATAAATTAGAGGAAGTATGCGAAATGGAAACTCAACGTGATCACATTTGCCCCGAAGAGGTATTGAGAGAATCTCAAAAGGTCCAAGAAAGGTACATCAAAAAAGCTAAAGAATTCAAGGATCTTTTGCAAAAAATTGAAAATGATCTTAAAGCAGTTCACACAGGGGAAAACCTTTCGGAAACTGACAGCATTCAGCAACGATCCAGCGGAGATAATCAAAGTGTTGGAGTCATTGATAAATCGACGAAAGAAGAACTGGATACTGATGACTACAAAGTTGGTAGAATTGTTGATCCAATTGATAAATTAGAGGAAGTATGCGAAATGGAAACTCAACGTGACCACATTTATCCCGAAGAGTTATTGAGTGAATCTAAAAAGATCCAAGAAAGTTACATCAAAAAAGCTAAAGAATTCAAGGATCTTTTGCAAAAAATTGAAAATGATCTTAAAGCAGTTCACACAGGGGAAAACCTTTCGGAAACTGACAGCATTCAGCAACGATCCAGCGGAGATAATCAAAGTGTTGGAGTCATTGATAAATCGACGAAAGAAGAACTGGACACTGATGACTACAAAGTTGGTAGAATTGTTGATCCAATTGGTAGATTAGAGGAAGTATGCGACAAGGTAACTCAATGTTACCAGATTTGTTCCAAAGAGTCATTGAGTGAATCTAAAAAGATCCAAGAAACGTACAAGAAAGAAGCTAAAGAATTAAAGGATCTTTTGCAAAAATTTCAAAATGACCTTAAAGCAATTCACACAAGGAAATACTTTTCAGAAACTGACAGCATTCAGCAACCATCTAGCGGAGATAATCAAAGTGTTGGAATCATTGATAAATCGACGAAAGAAGAACTGGACACTGATGACTACACAGTTGGTAGAATTGTTGATCCAATTGATAAATTAGAGGAAGTATGCGAAATGGAAACTCAATGTGACCAAATTGATCCCGGAGTCATTTGTTCCGAAGAGTCATTAAGTGAATCTAAAAAGATCCAAGAAACGTACAACAAAGAAGCTAAAGAATTGAAGGATCTTTTGCAAAAACTTGAAAATGAGAATGAGAAGCTCTACAATCTTAATTGCACTTACAGAGAGATGCTGGATCATGATATCGAGACTGAAGGGAAATATTTAGATCATGCTGTTAGTGACACCACTGAGAAGCTCTGCGAAGACATTGTCGATGAATTGCTGGATGAACTGGACTTAGAAGAGATGGAAAAGCAACAACAGAAGAAAGTTGTGCGTAACTATCAATTTCCTGATATAGAATCCGATGAAGAATATAGTTATACAGAGAAAAAACTGCCCGAAGAACCAGTTAAGACAATAAACGATGTTCTAACATCCTTTAATAGTTTCCTGAGGGAAATAGCGTCCAAGAATCGGGAAAACATTCGGCAAAATGACTGGTCACGCCCGAGGGTTTCCCGCACAGACGACGAGAAAGCGGCTAGCTTACAGAATTTGCGTCAGAACAACAATTCGCAGCCGATATTCCCCGAATCTGCTGAGAGTATCGACGAACAGTTGGTCGAAATGAAGAAACGTCAGACGGAACAAGTACAGAAATTAGTAGATCGTGTCTATGCACAGAAGGATAAATACGATGATACCCTTGATGTAGTGGATGGCAAGTTGGTGGTGGTGAAAAAAGATACAGGTGAAATAGAAGATTTGCCAGAGAAGCCCATCTATAGCGGTAGTGATAATGGTGAGGAATACGATACAGCACAGTCTGATGAAGAAGGTGCTGCCGGTGGCTGGGCTGTGTACACAAATGATGAAGATTCCAAATCAAATCTGCCATGTGGCAGATGGACTCAGAAATATAAACCTATACCGCGAAGATCGGCAGAGCATTTGGTTAATGAAGCGTTGGAGAGAAATCGTAGTGAATTTGAAATGGATGAAGAAGAAAATTATGAAAATTACTATTTGCATCCAGCACAATCAGATTATAGAAAGCTATTCGGAAACATCGATGATGAGTTCTTCAGTTCGCTGGATTTGAATAATGTAGAAATAGGCGAGAGCGATGAGAATCAATCAGTAGCTACATGTGCTAGAAGCTATGATGAATTACGTCAATACATACGGACGAATACAACGGAACTGTTGCTAACGGATGAAGAGGTTGAGTTGTTAGAAAAGATGAAAATTCAAGAGGAAGAAGAGAGAGCAGCGACAGACAGTCTAAATGATAAACTTATAGAAGAAGAAGATTTCTTATTAAAGAAAATGGTGGATCGCCAAAGAGATAGTGATGGAGAGGAAAGGCAAACTATCCAAATGAGCGATATAGACGCATTGGAGGATATTGCAATGCAAAGGATGGCGCAGCATGAGACCAAACGGTTGGTAACTAGTTTAGTCAAACTTTTCGAATACAATATAGAAAATAAAGAAGAACTGGAATGCATTCAAAAAGAAATTCAAAAGGAGAACGAAGAACTTATTGCGGATAAGTTGTACGAAAATATAGATGATGATTTGAAGGAGATTGTTAATGCCGAAATGGATTTCTACAATATCGAAAAGGGTAGAGTAACAAAGAATATCGATGATGAAGATGAATTCGATGATGATGACGATGTACACGAAGAAAAAGATACGGGTGCGACTTACTTAAATAGGGTACATACAGGAATAACCGCTAGTTTCAACGAAGGAGAACTGAAGAAAATCAAACAGGAAATGTTAGATTTCGATAAAGATCAAGATCAAATGGATACTTCTGAATACGAAGACCTAGTAATAAAACACGACATGGACACTGACAAGTATGTAACTAATAGAGGAACATCAACACAAACTAACAATGAAACCACAGCAATTGAAGCAATAGAAATTCTATCAGAAACACAGGACTCTAGAAATCTTGTAAGCGTCGTAGTTGATGGATGTGTATCTTCGAGACTTGAAGATGAAAAAGAAAATGAAAACCAGAAGAATTTAAGCGTTTTAGAGGTTGTAACTAAAGCAGAGGATGTAATCTTGCCGCAGATATCAAAGTCTATATTTGCTGAGTACCCAATAGACACCCAAAATGAAGGGGCTTTAAATATTTTAGAGTCCTTTCTTAACGAGAAAGATTGTAACTTGCTGGAGACTTTGACGACAATTATTTCTGAACATCCAGAAGAAAACCAATATTTAGACAATCAGAATATTTTACAGTCAATAACTAAAGTAGAAGATGCAATAATTATATCGGAGACATCAGAGCCTGAATCATCGGAGTCAGTTTTTGCCACAGAGTTTGTAGATTGTGAGCCGTTTTATGAAGAAACTAATATAACTAATATGGGACAATCAACACAAATCAACAAAGAAACAAAACAAATGGAATCAACAGAAACTCTACCAGAAGCACAGGACGTCAAAGCTTCTCTAAGCTCTGTAGTAGGTGGAAGTCTACCTTTCGGTCTTATACACGCAGAAGGAAATGAAAGCCAAAAGAATTTAAGCGGTTTAGATATTGTAACTAACGCAGAGGAAGTACTCTTGCCGCTTATATCAAAGTCTATAGTCGCTGAGTACCTAATAGAAACCCAAAATGACACAGAGTTTGTAGATTGTGAGCCGTTTTATGAAGAAGAATTGAAAGATGAAGAATCACACCGTGATACTATACGGAATGACGTACACCCAGTGATTGGAACTGAAGTTCTAGTAAAAAAACATGGCATGTACACTGACAAGAATGTAACTAATATGGAACTATCAACACAACCCAATAAAGATACAAAAGAAATGGAAGCAACAGAAACTCTACCAGAAGCACAGGACACCAAAGCTCTTGTAAGCTCTGTAGTAGATGAAAGTGTAACTTTGGGACTTATAGACGAAGAAGGAAATGAAAACCAAAAGAATTTAGGCGTTTTAGATATTGTATCTAACGCAGAGGAAGTACTCTTGCCGCAAATATCAAAGTCTATAGTCGCTGAGTACCCAATAGAAACCCAAAATGACACAGAGTTTGTAGATTGTGAGCCGTTTTATGAAGAAGAATTGAAAGATGATAGATACGGTGATACTATATCGAATGACGTACACCCAGTGATTGGGACTGAAGTTCTAGTAATAAAACATGACATGGACACTGAAAAGAATGTAACTAATATGGAACCATTAACACAAACCAATTTAAGGGTTTTAGATATTGTAACTAAGGCAAATGAAGTAATCTTGCCGCAGATATCAAAGTCTATAGTCGCTGAGTATCCAATAGAAACCCAAAATAGAGGGGCTCTAAATATTTTAGAGTCCGTTCGTAAAGATCAAGATTTTAATTTGTTGGAGACATCGATGACAGTTACTTCTGAACATCCGAAAGGAACCAAAAATTTAGAAAATAAGAATATTTTAGAGTCAATAACTAAAGCAGAAGTTGAAGTAATTATATCGGAACCATCAGAGCCAGAGTCATCGGAGTCAGTGGTTGCCACAGAGTTTGTAGATTGTGAGCCATTTTATGAAGAAGAATTGAAAGATGAAAAATCATACGGTGACACTATATCGAATGACGTAGAGCCGGTAATTGGGACTGAGATAACTGAATCGAAGGAAACAGATTCTAAGGAAACGGGACCCAAGGAAACTTTTTCAGAAGATGTGGTAAACAATGAATCGCAACAAAGACCACATGGAGGACCTAACCCTAATAATGATGATATATTTAACCAGATCGATGTGAATTTAGAGATTTTAAATGATAACGATGAAGTTGTAAATGAATTAACTGTAAATGCCGATATAATTTATGATGTATGAGTTCTGTTTTTGATGTACACATGTATGTATACAAATACATAAAACTATTGATTTCATTGGAGATTTGTACCTTTTTTGAGGTCTGAAGGGAATTTTTTGAGTTTTTAATTTGGGATTTACGCTGATGGTAATCGCAGTTGATTGATGGATAGATTTTGTCCTCGCCTTTAGATGAAGTAAACTTTACTTTTCTGTGTAAATACCAAGTGTTGAAAGTGATTATCGATAAGTATGGCTCAGCACTCAGCGGTCAATTACACCGCGAGTAAATAAATATATACATTTTTATTTACATAGCTGCCGTTACATTGCGAAAAACTGCTTTAAACTAGTTCTGAATCTAGACAGAGAACACACAAGTACGCTCTGACTTGACAGAAAGAAAGACTGATTAAATAACTAGTTTAAAATGCAATCTAATAATAAGTTCATAAAGTTATAAGCTCAGAATCTAAGTGGCTCGGTGGTAGTGGTGAGTATGGGTACAAAAATCATGTAATAATATAAAAAGTCTAATAAAATAATTAATAAAACTAGACAATAGTTATCAAAATTGTTTCGTCGTTTCACCATCGGACTGGATCGAACTGGTTTCGAAAACAAAAAGCAAGATCATCCTAATGCTAAAGCTATTCTTAAATAAAGGTCAGAAGAGGTTAATGATAATATACCAAAAAATAGATGATCGCCGAGTCATGGCTGGCGATTGCCTCCCCACCCCCATTGTTTTGAGTTTGTGTCTACTCTCTTCGATGAATCTTATTTTCTATAAAATATAAATAATGAAATTGAAATGTCGAAATAAATTTAAATCAAAAAATTTTTGAAATATCATCCATTGAAATACCTGACCATTTAAAACCAAATCAGCGCTCCATTGGACTGTTATCTCCGGGGTCTCTCATCCCTATTTTAGTTAGATTAGTACTTGAAATTATTCAAAAACATTTGGTAGCAAAGCAAAACCATTAAATATCAGTATTATAAATATTTATTCTACATGCAATATTTTGTTCATATGTTTAGTGATATTATTTAAAACACTCGTATAACTTTTGTTTTGATTTAAGATTAAAGATATCCTCTTTTCTCAAATTCCATCAAAGAAAACTGCACCAGAATCACTATCATCGAAACAACCTGAATGCCAAGCTGAAAATATGGCAAAAAATTAGTTTCAGAAACGAATTTAAAGGAAAAGAAGGAGCATTAAACTTCATCTTCATTCGGATTGGAGATTTCATACTGTAGGGACCTACTTTTTCCAATATCACATCTGAATACCTCCGTCGAGGGTTCTAATTGCGAGGAAGCCACACTTTGAAGTGACCGAAGAGTTATTTTCGGTCAAATCATAGCATAATGCACCATCCTTGGTGTTGTTGGTTCATTGTTTCTTTTTTTATCTGTTCTTCTAGTATTTATTGTTGTACTTACCGCCATTAAAAGTTTAAAATCTGCCCTAAAGAATTCTTTGGCCGTTATATACAAAGGTTTGCTATAGATCTGTAGAGAGAATTCATAAACCACAGCACTATACTCGGGAGAATCTGTGATGCCAATCAACTGCTTTACTAGCGATTTAGTTCTACTAAGCTACGATTATATATATAGTAAATATAGTAAACAAAAGTTATTGTACGAAAATACAATATTTCAATTATAAAAACTTACTCTGCTTTGTAATTGTTCACAGTTGTAACAGAAAACAAAAAGTACCAATGATAGAGATACCAACACAGCAACGATGATATATAAAAAAGGTTTGGGATAGAAACCGTCTGAACTCAGGATACCCCAGTACAAATGTACTGTGAGGTCCAGGAAAATGCACACAACGCCGCTGACGATGGACCAACCGAACATCTCATTAAACAGCTCTACAATAGCGGAGATATCCGTGTAGATATCCTTAAGAGTGAGCAACCTTTGTAAATTTTCGGCGGCACAACAATCGACATTTAATAAAATCAAAGATTTAAGTCTTTTCATCCTTAACATCTCTTGTAGATGGGCGTTAAGTGCCTTCACATGGTCCCGGATAATATCAACGCATATAGAGATTTGCATGAAGCGAGTATGTAGAATGACCACAGCCGGTAATGAGTACCAAAAGAAGCCGTAGTAATTCCTAAGACTTGCAACGAACGTATAGGTTAAAATGCTGCCACCGAGTACAACAGCTATGCAAGCATATTTCTGACGCTTGCTAGAACTGCAACCGGATTTACCACGGATATCACCGCAACCACTTACGGTGGTCAGTAGCGAAAACGTATCATAGATGGAACGTGTTCTATTGACGAACTCCACATGTTGGTCATACGTGGTGAGCATTTCGCAATACACGACCGTCGAAGTGCTCGTTTGTGAGAGAAAGACCAATGCGGAAACCGAGAGAGATATCACTAGATCACTTTTGTTTCCTTGGACGTTATAGAAACCATACACTGCAATGACAAGGATGGTGATGAGCAATAAACTGGTGTAGATTTTTTGCACTAATTGTTGATGTTTATGTGGCGAATATGGCATGAGGCACAACAGTGACAAGTAGCGGTGACAGTTGACTATATCACGAGTATCCATGTTGGTGATATTACTCAGCACTGCGAAAGCTGCAACTCCGGTTGAATGCTGATGTTGAATGTTGCATGTTGCCGCATGTCGCATGCCGCACTGTCACTTGACACGATGGACGGCGACAAATTGCGTTTGCATCAGATTAGAAATGTTTATTAATTTGACAGCTTAAATAATTGACGGCATTGAGGGATTAATGGCGAAAATAGTTGGCAAAGAAACTGTTAAAGTAATAAGTAAGAGTGGAATATTTTTTTAATTAGGAAACAGTATTGAGTTTCTGGTTCCTGAGGTTCCTGTTGAGGTTCCTGAGTTGAGGTTCCATGTATCCTGTGTATACCAGGCAAATACTGAAAATGTGTATAATCGTCCAGGAAATCGATGTACGAAATTTGAGATTTTTCTTCTGTGTGCTGAAAAAGTCATCTAAAATTAAATTAATTCAGAGTTTATTATTAAGTAACAATTAAAAAGTCGATGGATTTCGAAATCAATAAATTTAAGAAATAATACAGTGCTTAAACTTCAAATAAAATTTTCTTTACTGACGATAAAAAAACTCATGCAACAAATAAAAATACAAAAATTTCAAAGATTCCAATTAGTCTTAATTATAAAAGAAACCATAAAATCACTGAAAAACTGGTCGTTGTTGGACACATGTCACATTACGAGTATAGTATGTACAAAAAACCAGCAGCGACAGCAACTTCAACAGATCCATTATCAACGATAAGAATGCAAGTTACCAGTTCAAAGCGGATTTTCGAAAACGCTTAAGGCGAAGATACAAATCTGTTCATGTGAAAAAATGTGTAAAATGAAAAATAAAAATAAAAAAATCCAAAAAAATGCTAAACAAAAAATGATAACATGATTTGTCTTTTTGTTTTCTTTTTAAACGATTAAGCTCAGTGAGAGCTTAATAATATTTAAGCCAACAGATGAACAGAGTTTGAAGCAATGAGAGGGGATGCTTTGGATGAAGAAAATCCCTCCAGAAAGGGAAGGAATTGAAAAATAAAGAGGAATTGATTACGAATTAAATACTTAAAGTTTAAAGAAGATTGATTAAAGAATAAATAATTCGGAAACGAGTAAAATTTGTTAAAGAAAATGTTAAAGAAAGGAATCGCGTTTATAAATAATTAAATCATTCATTAAACAATCAAAAGTGCATCAGAGTTTTATAGTCTTTATAAAGAATTTATTGCATTTGCGCTAAGGTTGGGAAATTAATGAACTTAAAAAAACTATATAAATTGTTATATTTTCTTTTCGTAAAACTCAGACTTCACGCGCTGGTGGAAAATTTTCACTTTCAGAGAACAAATATTGTATACATCTAAAACGGTCCTTTTTTTATTTATTAATGACAGAGACTATTCTTTAAAATGATTCAGACCTTATTTTCTATCGTGATTACTTTTTATTTTATTACAATTTTCAAACTCTTACTCATTTCTTGGAAAAAATCGTTTATTAAAATGAACCCCTTCACATAAACACGCTTTTTTCCACTTACGCCTCTGATCGTGCTTCCTAATCGTTCTCAGCCGATGTATCTGTTGTTGTGATCGTATGAGCGAGAAAAAATATAAATAGAGGACTTCAAAGCAAACAAACAATCAAACGGTGTTTTGCGTTTAAGCGCAGTGGATTTAAAAGAAAAATTTTAATTGCATTGGAAACCGAAAAAAATCATTATTTATTAAAAAAAATATATACGCATTTATGTATATTATTTAATTTGCATTGCATTTTTAAGTTGAAGTTGAAGTGAAAGTGAAATTTAATAACAATTTCAATTGAAGCTTTGAAGTGTGTGTTCAGAAGAAGAAAAAAAAGTCAAATTTATTGTGCAACGGACAAATAAACAGTTAAAAGAGTAGAACGAAAAAAAAAATGTTGGTTAGTATTTCAGGTTTTTGAAATATTATACTTATGTTGTTTAAATATGGTTTTGATTATATGAAATTAATTGAATGAAGATCCATATTCAAAGAAAGGAAAGGAAGGAAAGCGAAATGTTCATATAATCGAAACTTATTGTGGAAAAAGAAAGGAAATCACTTTGCTGATGAGTGATTATTGTTTTGTGAAAAATAGTCCAGTACATATTTTCTTTTTGTTTTAATTATGGATCTGCAAAATGAATTCATTTCCTTATTTTAGTTTATATTATTTTATTCCTTTCTTCCTTCAATTTTGTTGGTTGTTTATTATTATTTTTTCTTCATTTTCTTTTCTTTGTTTGTTACATTTACTTATTTATTGTCCCCCTTTTATTTATTGTCCATACTTAATTGTCCACAAACTAATTCATTCATGTTGAACAGCACAAACCAGTTGTTCAGTTTTTCCTCTCTACACGCAACAATTAAATATAAATTCAGGTGAATGGATGACAATAGACAGTTAGATATCATACATAATTACAGAGTATTATAAGAAAGGAGAAGGAGAACAAGCATACAAATGCGATAATAAACAAATTGAGGGCAACGAACAAAAACTCCTTAAGGCATAAAAAGCACTTCAATAAATGAAATTGGAACGCAAAATAAAACACAATAGTTTGTGTGGAAAGGATGGAAAATAGAAAAAAAAGATACTATATACTTAAATACTTCAAAGAAAATTCAAATGAAAGAAATGCATAGTATTTCTCAGAGAAACGGAATCGTTGAATGAAGTTAATTTTACTGAATTCTTAGAGAAGTATACAAAGTATATGAATTTTCATACACGTACCTTTACAAAACCTCTAAATTTATTTTACACATGTTTAAACTTTTACTTTTTCCTTATATTTTTTTCTTTATTTCTTTTTTTTCTCTTTTTGAACTGCATTTTATCTTTCTTCTCCTTTCCTGCTCTGTTGTATCTTCTCCTTTCTCTGTTGTCTCTTCTCCTCTTCTCTTTCTTCTCTTTTCGATGTCTATATTTTTACTCCTTCATGTCTTCCTGTTTTTATAGCTTTCCTCTTTCCATTTCCACATCATTTCTGTTTTCTTCTCCTTTCCTTTTCTTTTTCTACTGTCTTTTTTATCTTTTGCCTTTCTTCTGTACAACTTTTCTCATTCTTCTCTTCTTTGTTTTCCTTCTTTTATGTAGCAAGATCTACGCATTGCGATCATAGGCCAGAGTAACTTCGCCGCCGATGTTTTGGAATTGTTGCTGGAGAAACGTTTCATCATCGTCGGTGTCTTCACGATTCCGAATAAAGGATGTCGCGAGGACATTTTGGCCACCGTTGCTGCCCGTCACGGTATCCCGGTGTTCAAGTTTGCTTCGTGGCGTCGTAAAGGAATCGCCATCCCAGAGATACTTGAGCAATACCAGTCCGTGGGCGCAACTTTAAATGTGTTGCCCTTCTGCTCTCAATTTATACCCATTGAGGTGATAGAGGGCGCCGAGCTCGGCAGTGTCTGCTATCATCCGTCATTGTTGCCTCGTCATCGAGGTGCCAGCGCTATCAGCTGGACTCTAATCGAGGGCGATGAAGTGGCAGGTTTTAGCGTCTTCTGGGCTGACGAGGGTCTTGACACCGGACCAATTCTGTTGCAGAAACAAACTCCAATCGAACCCACAGACACTTTGGACACGCTGTACAAACGGTTTCTCTATCCGGAGGGAGTGAAAGCAATGGGGTTTGCAGTGGAGTTGGTGGCTCAGGGCAAAGCGCCGAAGATCACCCAAACCGAGGTGGGCGCCACCTATGACCCGGCCATGTTCAGAGAGGAGAATCAATTTATTAACCTCAATCAGACGGCTGAACGTATTTGGAACTTTGTGCGTGCGTTGGACTCAGTTCCAGGCGCGTTGGCTGTGGTGATGCATGCCGACGGGAGTGAAGAGAATGTGCGGCTTTTCGGAGCACACATCTATTCGGCCGGCCTGCCTGAGGAGGCGGAGCCCCTTCGATTAAAAGGCCTTCCGTTGGCCGCTCTGGTGCATGCCGATGGTTTACTTTTGCGAGGTAGCGACGGAGCTTACGTGAATGTGCGTCGCTTAAAGCGCGGCTCCAAGATGATCGCGGCCTGTGATTGGTTCCGACTGGATCAGCAGCAGCAGCAAGAGCAGCGGATTGAGTACAGCGACGACGAGCTGTCGAAAAAGGAGCAGCTGCGCGGCATCTGGCAAGCGATACTCAAGTGTGCCATCGAAGAAGAGACTGATTTCTTTGCGTGCGGAGCCGGTTCTATGGATGTGGTGCGATTGGTGGAGGAGTGCAAGGATGTTTTTGACGTGCCGCTGGAAAATGAGAACGTTTTCATGGCTCCCGTCTTCGATGAATTCTTTGCGGAGGTGGTGCGGGCGCTGCGTCAAGGGCAAGGTTCCGGCTCTGGTATGATGGTCTACTTCGACGGGTTCGTGCTTCAGGCCAACAAACGTGAGATCTCTGTGCCAACGCAGATGTTCATCGATGGCAAGTTTGTCGATGCTGAAGGAAGGCGCACGCTGGAGATTGTGAATCCCAGCAACGCGGAGGTGCTGTGCGCCGTTGCGTGCGCTTCCAAAAACGATGTCGATAAAGCAGTACAGGCAGCTCAGAGAGCTTTCAACGGAACTTGGAAACAAACAGTTTCGGCACGGCAGCGTGGTCACCTGATGCTGAAACTGGCCGATCTCATGGAACAGCATAAGGAAGAATTGGCAACCGTTGAAGCGGTGGACTCGGGAGCTGTCTATACGCTGGCGCTGAAGACACACGTTGGAATGTCAATCGATGCGTGGCGCTATTTCGCCGGTTGGTGTGACAAAATACAGGGTACCACGATACCAGTGAACCCGGCCAGACCTAACAATGTACTGACCTTCACCAAAAAAGAACCGATCGGGTAGGTTTAAGACTTTGGCAGTTGAGTGACATTTCAAAGACAATTGTAATCAGAACTCACTTTTACTCTCGTTATTCCGCTCTCTTTCTTTCCTAGTGTTTGCGGCCTTGTAACACCCTGGAATTATCCACTGATGATGCTTTCGTGGAAAATGGCTGCCTGCATTGCAGCTGGCAACACCTGCCTCATTAAGCCGGCTCAAACTTGTCCGCTAACCGCTCTCAAGTTTGCTGAACTAACTGTCAAAGCGGGCTTTCCACCAGGCGTTATTAACGTAGTAACCGGCAAAGGGTCCGAAGCCGGCCAAGCTATTGCCGATCATATGCTGGTGCGCAAATTGGGCTTCACTGGCTCGACGCCCATTGGCAAGACGATCATGCAGTCGTGCGCAAACTCGAACATCAAAAAATGTTCTCTGGAGCTGGGAGGCAAAAGTCCACTGGTCATCTTTGCCGATTGTGATCTGGACAAAGCAGTGAAGCATGTAAGTGGAAGCAGTTGAACGTTTAACTTATTGCAATATATTCAAATCAATCTTGTTATATTCTTCCATCAACTTTCACCTTTCCCTCACATCTTCTTAACAGGGCATGTCTTCGGTTTTCTTTAACAAAGGCGAAAACTGTATAGCAGCCGGCCGTCTCTTCGTTGAGGACCGGATACATGATGAATTTGTACGTCGCGTGCTCAAAGATGTCCGCACCATGACTATCGGTGATCCGCTGAACCGATCCACAGCTCATGGGCCACAAAATCATCGCGCTCACTTCGAGAAACTGCTGGAGTTCTGTGAACGCGGTGTGGCGGAGGGAGCAAAGTTGGTGTACGGCGGTCGTCGGGTACCCAACATGAAAGGTTTCTTTTTCGAACCCACCATCTTCACCGACGTCGAGGATCATATGTTCATCGCGCAGGAGGAATCCTTTGGCCCCATCATGATTATCTCGAAGTTCAACGGCAGCGATGTGGACTCGGTAATGAAGCGTGCCAATCGCAATGAATACGGTCTGGCTAGTGGCGTGTTCACACGTGACCTCAGCAAGGCGCTGACATTCGCCGATCGCATTGAAGCCGGCACCGTTTTTGTGAATGTATACAACAAGACTGATGTAGCGGCACCATTTGGAGGCTTCAAACAGAGCGGCTTCGGCAAGGATCTCGGACAGGAGGCGCTGAATGAGTATCTGAAGACGAAGTGCATCACCATCGAATACTAGGAATATGTAAATTAGTAATAGTTTTAGAATATGGAGGACATTTATAAGAAATACATACGTACAGTATAAAGTGAAAGTATACAATGCTATATAAAGATATATTATACAACATGTACATACATATATAAATACAACGTCTGCAGATGTATTTAAAAATTAAGTTTATATCTTTTATATCAACATACTTTATGTTTAAATCACTTTAATCACTAAAATAAACCGCATTTATTTTAAATAACTATAATAGAGATTTATCTAATTCTAATTTTTCTCTTTAATACAAGAGTTTAATATTATTTTAATATGAAATACTGAGACGTGAATTGAATCACTCAGAATTTTCATTCATTCAGGATTGTTATTATCCTCTATTATTATTATTTTCATAATTAAAGCCTTGAGTAATTTCTCAATTTCATTTATCATGTTTCGCTCGACTTCATTAATTAGAGAAATTCTCCAAATCGATTTTTATTACAATTGGTTTTCCTTTATCGCCACCCACAATAAAGCACTTGAGACGACAAAAAAAAAAGAAAACATCTCCGGAAACTACTTTTACGGTTTTAATAGGAATTTCTAGAATTACACTTAGAGAAAAAAGGGTGCACAAAAGTTAAGCATGAACAGATAGAAAAAAATGTATCAAAATATCAAAAAAGCCACCAAAAATTTTAAAAATTATAGAATTTTTAAAGAAATTTCGAAATTTCTAAAGTTTAAAGTTTACCAAAATTTCAGAAATTCTTTTTTTTTAGTGTAAATAAAATTGGCTCTGCATTTGTACCCGTTCTTTTCGAAACGTGACCGCCCCCTGAACAAGTTTTGATAGAATGTGGGTCTCAATAGAATGTGGGTCTCAATAGAATGTGGGTCAACTTAACTTTGAGTGTTGTATTATCGTTGTTACAGTTATGTGTGTGTATGTGTTGCTGTTGTTATTGACTTTTGATTATAATCTCTCTCCATCGCTCTCTATACATATCTTTCTCTAACTCTTTCTCTCTCCCCCTACTCTCTCCCTACTCTCTTCTTTTCGATGTCTTTATTCCTCAAAAAGTTTCCTTTTGGCCATAAACTGTTCTAAAGCGGAAAGAAGCGTCTATAAAATGTGTAGCTTTTTTCGTGTACTTTTAGGAGAAGGAAGTGCAAGGAGTGGAAATTTTAGGAGGATGAATAGAAAGGAGTTTACTTCTATAGAGAGAGAGAGAGAGAGAGACAGAGAGAGAGAGAGAGAGAGAGAGGGAGAAATAGTTAAGGTAATCAAATGGCCGGGTTGTGGTTGTTTTTGTATAATGTGATTTTTATTTTATATCTCTTTCGGAAGTTTTAATGGAGCTTCCTAAAAAAGGATCTATTTTTAAATGTGTCCTCGATTATGTTTTGGGACAACTTTTCCTCTATTTCAAAACAGTTTCATAAAATTTCGAATTATAGCCATCAGTTATCAATAATGAACCAATATTTTCAACTTCTCCATAGCTTCTTATTGGAAAAAATTTAGTCGGAGTTGTTTTTTATATTTGAATTTTTCATTAATTTAATAATCATTTTTAATGATTTAGTAATTATAACTTTTTTAATCTATAAAAAGAGATTCTATAAAAAAGATTTGACTCTCCTCATCTTCGTCCTTGTGACTGCATGAGTATGTAATCGTATGTATGGATGTTTGTAACACTTGGCGACTGCGAGATTACTGTCACTCACTCTGTGTGCAACTCAGAACAACTTGGCTAGTCTCCAAGAAAAAGACCAACAAAAATATGTCAGCCATCCCAACGAACAACAAACAGCAACGTTTTCATGTTATACAATCCAAAAATGTCCCTTGACTCTGTTCCCGTTGTGTCTTTAAATCTTTATACATACATACATAAGTAGGAGTATAGATGCATACATACATACATATTCTGTTTCCTCTCCACTTTTCACACCTTCTCCAGGCATTCATTTTTCTGTCACCTGTTTATTTAGTTTTTTTTTTCCTTCTCACATCTTTTCCTCTCACGTCTTCATCTTCTTCGCTACTGACTCCTTTCACTCTTTCCCTTCCTCCTGCAAGTCTTCTTTCCCTTCCTCCCTCTACTCTTCTCTCTCTTGCTCCATATTTTAACTCCTTCGTAGATATCCTCAGTCTGGAAAACTAACTAGAAGGACCGCTCTGTATGTCCTTCAACCAACAGCAGTCAATACAACAACAACAAAAAAACTGTTTGTTGCCTGGGCTATGAAAGGATTTAATTTGGTTTTTGTTTGTCTTTTCTAAAAGTTATTTATAACAACTTTTGGGTTATTTTTGTACTTTTCAAAAGGTTATACAAATGTTGATCTCCTTCTTCTTATTAATCCTTTTCTTCTTCATATTCCTCCTCGTCCTCTTCTTCATCTATAGGTTTATCGTATGTTGTGATTTTCTTTCCTATTTTGGTTGTTTTGTTTTATTGTTAATATTATTATTATTGATGTGGATTTTTGTTAATGTTATATAATAATAATATTGTAAGAAACGTTGTTGTTGTTTTGGTTTTTGTTTTTATGATTATTGTTACTACTTTATTACTTAATTTATCGTTGTTTCGTCTATCGTTATCTCTGTTTTAACGCCATTTTTTGTTTTTACTTCAGTTGTTGTTATACTGTCTTCTATTTTCATAGGATTGTTTATTACTGTATTTTGTTTTTTAGGCTTTTTTTGTTGTTGGGTTTTACATACTAAAAGTGTTTTTGGGATTAATCTAGACTTATTTCGTTGTAGAGATTTCTTCGATGAAGTGAGTGATTCTTTTTGTTTTAATTAATATGCGATTTCATAACAGCTGAGTTGATGACGTAGCTCATGCAGGGGTAAAAATATTAAAAATTACCCCTCAGTCACGTGGTTATTATTATTATTACGAGTGCTGTTATTTTTGTTGTTTGTCTCTTTATTTTGTTGGTGAGAGTTTTTTGAAAGAAAAGAGAGGGTTGTTTTTGTCTTTGAATAAAATGATGATATCGAAAAATATGGGTTGATTGCTCGGTTGATGGGAGCAGAAAGGGGAGGGGGGTGGAAGGGAGGTTAGTATGAGTTGCAATTAATAAAGATATCACACAATGGAATACGATTTTATTTGATAAACACCCACAACAGATTACATGTTAAGAACTTATAAAATATTATTTGATTTCTGAATTATTTCAATAAAAAATTTGTAAAACAGTATTGATATATTGATAAATTATTAATTATTCAAGTATGTGTTAAAATATTTTAGTTATTTACAGTTTTCAGTTACAAAAATTGATGCAGGAAAGATGAAATTTTTATAAATTAATACGTTGGCAAATCTATGAGTTGCGAAAACTCTCCCCACCCTCCACTTACTCCAGTCAATCGGTCTAAACGTGTGTCTCTTCACTTCTCTCTCGCTGTCTCTCTTTTTTTGGTCTTCATATCGTCTCCCCCTTCGCGCTTTCACAACCGGTCACTTTTTCGTTCTCTCTGTGTCTCTCTTTGTTCTCTCCTTCCCTTTATTTATATCTTTCTTCTTTTCCTATCCTTTTCCGATTCCTCCTATCTACCCCCCTTTTCTTTCTATTCTAGAGAATCGAAGAAGATTCTTTTCATTTTTCATGTTTCTTTGTTCATCTTTTGCTTTTTCCTATCTGTTTCTTGCCTTTAGCATATCAATCAATAAAACAATATTTTAGAACATATTTTCATCCGCTCTCTCTTTCTCTCAATCTCTCTCCCTCTCTTTCTCTTCTCTCTTTTTTACTGTTTTTTTTCATACGCAGGCGCTTCACTTTTTCACGCTTTTCTATAACATGTTCATACATTAAGAGTTCTTTTTCTACTTCCTTGATAGTTATTCTACTCTCTCTCTCTTTCTTTTTCTCTCTCTCCTTCTCTCTTTCTCTCTCTTTTTTTCTCTACTTCTCTCTGTCTCTCTTTCTACTGCTGTTCTTTTCATCCATTCTTCTTCTTGGTGCTGGAACCCAAAGTTCTTTTCCGGTTTCTCGGTCTTCCTGGCTCTCTTTTTTTCTATATTCCACTCTTCATTCTCTCTCGCCCTCCTTCTCTCAGCAGTTCTTTTTCGAGCTGCTTTTCACGTACAATTTTAGGGCGATTTTCTGGCCCCTATTATATACCCTGGGGTGTGGAATCTACTTCCAGTTTCCAATTAATAATTTCTAGTGAAGGAAAGTCCACTAAACCTCACTCATTTCAAGCACATTCCAGACGCCTTGGAAAAGCTCTGCAGCTGAGTTTTCCAATCATGTTAATATTGGAATTTGATTGTCTGCGAATATGTTGTTGTTTATAAATGAATAAAATCTCTATAAATTTGGAATTTCTTTTGTTTCTTTCTATAGTTTTGAAATGGAAAATTTTATGAAATAAACTTCCAAATAAATGAAAATATTCTCAGTTGCATTTCTGCAATTTTTTTTATGTAAATTTTACTATTCTAAATTTATTTTAATTTTATTAAAGAAATGTATAAAGATATGGCAACGCCATTGGAAAACAAAAGCTTTATTTTTAAAGCAATGATTCTAAGCTCAGTTTTATCAATTCTCAAAGGTTAAAATCAATGTTAAAAGGTCCATGAATAAGAACAACTATAATAAACAACAACAACAAGTCGCCTTATCATCGACTCAAGTTTTGTAGACAATTCGTTCGAAATTTCAACAGCAGATTGTTGTTGATTCTTCATGAAGAAAACGAATAAAACCAAGAACCGATAATTAAACAACAACAACAACAACTACTACTGGAAGAAAAAGAAAGGAACAAAGGACAGGAAAAAGAAAGAAACACTGTTAAAATCAACCCCCAAAAGTGACTGACGAAGCAGTGAGCCTGATCAAGAACAGAAACAACAACAACAACAAAAATCAAGTGTGCTTTTTTGCTGCTGCACTTCCAAGTTTTCCATCGATTTCCAGACATGCGAAAAAGTCGACTTCCAGCCGAATCAGAGGCACAAACGAAAGCTGCTTCTGCTGATGACGAGGAAAGCAGCCACCAAACGACGGCTCTCTTTCAGTCACTTCTCGTGAACCTTCTCATTGGCATTTTATCTGTGGACGTGGGTGCGACAAACACTGAATAAAATCTCTGCTTAAATTAGAGCACCAGAGTGTGTAACTGTGTGCAAGAAATTCAAGAAGTAAAGCAAAAGAAACATTTTTAGTTTTTTGCATTTTTTAAAACTTAAAATCAATACTAACAGAATGAAAATATTATTCAGTGAAAATAAAAGGAAAAATGTGATTTTAAACTGAAATAAACTGATATTAAAACTGAAAAAAGGACAGCACAAAACTTAACTGAATACCCAGAAATAAAAATCCAGTGAAAATTTTCCGAGGCGAAATTTTCCTTGTTACACAAACGACCACACACACACACACACACACACAAAGAAAAGTACTCTTCAAGTTATATATTCGTATGAACAAGAATTCGATTTTTGTGTTGCGTGTGTCCTTAAAAAGGAGAAGAGGAAAAAACATAAAGAATATAAAAAATCAAGTACAAAATTTATATCAATTAAAAAAAATTATATCGAGTAAAAAATTTATATCAAGCAAGAAATTTATACATCGTAAAAATAATATAATTGAAAGTATTAAAAACACGACTATAAAAGTAATAATAAATAAATATCAAACAATTAAAACAAAATAATGAAGTCTAAATTATTTTAATAACAAAAAAAAATAAATATAATATATGTATAAATAGTTTCTAATTCAAATTTTAGTGTCAACTGAAAAAATCGCATGAGAAAAGTGTGACGACAATTTTATGTGATTTTGTAACACTTTTTTGGTCTATGGCGCTGGTATTCCTATCGCACACACAGACACACCAACACATTCAAACATTCCACTGAAGGAGTCTCTGTAGGTTTGCGTAACTATTTGTGTATATGTATGTATGTGTTCTTTGTACGTATGAGTAGATAGAATTTTTCAATATCTCTGAATATTTCACTTGCGCACAGCGCAAAACAAAGAAAATATTTAACAAAAATTTAATTAAAATTCTAAAAACCAAAAAGGACAAACGATAGAAAGGCATGAGGATAAAATCAACCTATGAGGATAAAATTAACGGTCATAAAAACGGATTATTTAACAGAATTGAACAGAGGTAAAAAATTACAGCAGGTGAAAAATTATCACCATAAAAAACGCCCTCTAGCGAATAGAATGGAAGACAAGAGAGCTTGAGCTTGAGCACCTTGAGAAATAGCAGCGAAAGATAGAAGAAAGAGTGAGAGAGAGCGGGAGATGGAGAGAGAACGCACAAGCAAGAGAAGGATATGAAAAATACAGTAAAATTCAAAAAGTAGAAGTATTAAACAACAAGAAGAAAAGAAATACAAAGGAAAAAGATGAGAAGAATAAGTACAAAACTTAAGAATATGAGAAAGGAAAAGAAGATGAATAGGATGAAAATAAATTTGACGGAAGAAAAAGAAATTTAAAACCAGGAAAAATTACAAGAGGAAAATAGAGAGAATGAAAACAGACAGAGAGAGAGAGAGACAGAAAGAGAGAAAGACAAAATAATGAAGAAATTCGAGTAAAACTGTTTCTTTTTAAATTGAGAAGAATGGAGAACTAAGAGAATTTTCAATTCCAAAGAAGTAGGATTTTTGATAGGTGGAAAAAATAAACATTTTCTCCTCAAAACCATATAAAAATCTAATAGAAAATTTTACAATTCAACAATATTAAGCAAACAAATTTTATTATTTCGAAATAATGATTTGAAGAATTTAAAAAATTTTAACAGGTAATCTAAAAGCAGTAATTTAATTCAGTTGTTTTTATTTTTTTTAATCATTACTCTTGGATTTGGTTTATTTATATTGATTAGTTGAAATTTATTATTTAATTATTTACATATGATTTTTTTATGTATTGTATTTGTTTATTGCATTATTATATTAATTTTATTTGAATGTAGTATTCAATTTTTATTTTATATTATTTATTTAAGTTTCTTGAATATATTATTTTGCATTAAACGATTGTTGTTGTTTCTTTAAAACTTACACAGAACTCATTCAGCAAAATTTATTTGACTTTATTATATTTATTGAAAAAGTGGCTTTTTAATAGTTTTTGTTATTTCGAAATTTTCTTATTTAGTATTGTTTTTATGAATATAAACCTAATAATTGCGTAGTCAGTGCATATAAACGAAACTTCTTATAATAGCGGATCTGAGTACGTTAATATATTGAAAAAGTCACGCTTTTATGAAAATTAAGATTAAGAATTTATCCGGGCATATCCCTCAACTTCTCAACTTGTAGACTGAATTTGAGGCTGCAATACCCGAGTCCACCGTCTCAGCCTAAAATATACTCTTCAGAATGGACCAACTGGTGTCAAAAACTACGATTACAGAAGATTATTTGTATGTTTGTTTAATTATATTATATTATATTGACTATAATTTTATTTATTATAAGAATGGGCCATGTGTCTGAATGAGTTATGTTTTATTTATAAAAAAATTTTTTAAATTATTTTTCTTGTTATTGATTGTCCTTGTTTCTTTAATTAAGGAGTTGCAATTTTAGTTTTTTCGATCTTTCAATCTTCTAACAGCTTCTTATAGTTCCTTCTTTCTTATAATTTCCTTAAAACCTCCAGAAATTTCACTATTTTAATTTCTCTTCCCTTTCTTTCTCCCTCCCTTTCTCTCTCTCTCTTTGACTGAGTTCTCTTTTCGAAACTTGCTTAAAACTTTTTTATCGTTTTTTTCCAATTTTTTATTATTCAATTTTTAGTACTGAACTTTTAGGATCTAACTCAGTTCCTTCAAAGTTTTTAGCAATTCATAACGGTCTTCTTGGTTCTTGTATTCTACTAATTCTCACCTCTCTTCTCTTCTTGTCTATTCTCTTCTCTTCTATTCTTTTCATTTCTCTTCTTTTCTATTTCCTTCTTTTCTATTCTCTTCTTGAATATCCTTTTCTTCTCTCTGGTTGTCTTATATTTGTTCAATATATTTCTCTCTCTCTCTCTCTCTCTCTCTCTCTCTCTCTTTCTCTCTCTCTCTCTCTCTCTCTCTCTCTTTTAAGCTTTTAAACAAACTGTTCTTGCTTATTTGCCAGAAGTTTCTCCAATTTCCAGCAAGTTTTCCGTTTCCAATTTTCTTCTACGAGTATCTTTACTTTTGTGCTTTAATTTCTTGAATAGTTTTTTACATTTTTTTCTAAAGAATAAATATTGAAGACTGCGTTTAATTCTCATTTCCCTCAGGACTGCATTTCAGTGCTCAGTATCCTTCGAAATGCAATGTCTTTGTGTGTGTGTTTGCACTTCAATCTTCCTCTTGCTTCCTTTTGTTCCTTTCTCTTCTAAGTTTCAGCTTCTGTTTTAGTCGCTATAGAAGTTTTATATCAAGTCTTCTATTTCTCTCAGAGTCCTCTTTCGCTCTCAAAGTCCTCTTCGTTCTCAAAGTCCTGCATCGTTCTCAAAGTCCTCTCTCGCTCTCAAAGTCCTGCGTCGTTCTCATAGTCCTCTCTCGCTCTCGAAGTCCTCTGCCGCCATTTGCATGACCTCAGTCGCGCATGTATCTCAGTGCCTCGCTCAGTCACTCCTTCTCATTGATAGTCTGCGGTCAGTCTAGCTCAATCTCGGTTTCAGTTACAGTTTCATTCTCGTTCCGAGTGTTCGTTTCTGTGAGCTTTCGTTAGACGCTGCTGTCGTCGGTCTGTCACTGTCGCTGCTTCTGTGCTGCCTGTGTGAGTTGTGTGTTGCGAGCAGAGCGCAAGCAGAAAAATTAAAAATTCTTCTGGTCTCGTTTTTGCTGTTACATAACACAACCCGTGTATATGGAAAAATCAACGTTTCCAACGATTAGAACGAAGAAAAACGGGCTCAATTTTGATCCTAAACCAAAAATTTATTGAAATTCAAATAAAATAGGATAAAATACAGATAAATGAAATCAATGTTAAACTAAATAAAACTAATCCAAAGTCAAATAGAATAAAATAAAATAAAAACGAATCAAATCAAATAAAGCTAAAAATTATCAAATCAAAAAAAATTAAAGCAATCCAAATAAAATTAAATCGAAAATATAAAATCAAATAAAATAAAACAAAAATAAAAACAAATAAGCTAATTTACAATAAATTAACAGTTTTTTAGTCAAAATTTTAAGGAAAATAAAATGGGTTTATATAAAAATAAATTGAATAAAACTAAAATAAATAAATAACCTAAAATATAATAAATAACTTAAACATAACTTGTTAAATATATAAATCAAATAAAAATATTTAGAATAAATCAATAACTTAAAAAGAATAAATAACTTAAATATAATTATAATATTATTAATTATGTGAGCGTGAGAGAGATATAAAGACAAGAGAGCTAATTTTGAGAGAGAGCCTCACTGTGAATTCTACGAGTGTGTGTGTGTGTATGAGAAAGTCGTCGATTCTCAATTTTTGTGTTCAATTTTTCATTTGACGATTTTGACGATTTTCATTTATATAACATTCAAGAGTTTCGAATAAAATTTGTAGTTATTTAAAGTAAAAGTAAACGAACTTGAAAATTTACTATATTTATTTATTTTAATAAATTTATTTTATTTTCATAAAAATTAAGTTAAAAGTTACAAGTTACAAAATCCAAATGAAAAGAAAACTTTACCGTCAAACTTTTTTTACTGTTTTCCCAACACACTCACATCACATAAAAAGAAATGAATAAATGAACATTTACAAAAAATTGATTTGAAGTGCTTTCTCTAAAAACAAACTTTATAAAAAAGAAACACTTTTATATTTTTATAAAAGTTTTATGTATTATATAATTTTATTATAAAAAAACATTTTATTTATTTAAAAATTGTCTTTTATCATTATTTCTTTCTTCTCCTTCTATTCAACAAAAAGATCTCGAAACGATCCTTTTCATCAGCATCTGGTGAAAGACGGATTCGTATTGAAAAGAAAAACACAACAAATTTATTAAAAATGTTAAACTGCAGTTGATTAGAAAATAATTCTAAATAAATAAAACCAAAAAACAAAACTTATTGTTATACTAATTAAACGAAAAAATATTAAAGTTAAGAAATAAACGCAGAGAAAAACGTTAAATAAGCTAAATTTAATTAGTAAATATAATAGTTAATTAAATTTAAATTAGTAAAGTCGCCGCAGAGATAAAAAGTCGAGAAACTGCGTAAAAAACCGTTCTGTAAAAACAGTAGCAAGTAACAAGATCAACCCGAAAAAAAGTAGAGCAGCAGAAGCACCAGCAAAAATGGCTGACAAAAAAATTGCTGAACAATACTACTCGCCCCCCGTAAAAATGGGCAAATGGGAGGGCTTCAGAAAATTCCTATGGAACGGTGAAACTAGCCAATGTCTGGGACGGACCGGGGGCAGTTGGGGTGAGTATTTTTTATGTAATAAGAATTATTTAAATAATATACAATACATTTAAAAAAAGAATATTTTATATATTATTATTTTTTATTAAAGTATTAAAAATCAAAGAATTTTTATTATTTACTAGTATTTATGTATAGAGAGCTTGTATAGAGAGCTAGCATTGCGACTAAAGATGGCAAGATAAGAGTATATGTGCAACTATATAATGAGAGAAGTTTTGTCTGTATACTTCAGTATCCAGATGTCTCTAGAGACCTAATGCAGAACCTACAATGGGCTTCTTCGGATAGTCTAATTTTCTTAGATGGAGTCTCAGTTTGCAGTGCCCCGCTTCAGTAGAGAGTTAGAACTGCATAGAGTGGACTTAAGTAGAAACAGTTGAGTACATTTTACCGCTATTGTTTGGGCCTAATATTTGTTTGCCTCCGTTAGCGCCCATTTTGTGATAAAATGTTTTGAATAGGGGTTATGTTCATTCTACATAAACGCTCTGATCCAATGAATAGCTCAGCTGAACCAGACTTCAGCAGTCTGTCGTTCGGTTTCTTCATTGCCGCCAAATCTCCTCGTACTGGTATCCAATGTAGGGTTACCATAGTTTTCTTAGCTAGATTAGAGAGAATATTAACCGTTTCCGGGATTATAGTAGTGTTGACTTTATTACGTAGGATTCCAAAGCTTCAAGGGTACCCTGACTATCCCAGTAGATCAGAATATTTTTCATTCCGAGTTTTTTCCAATGCGAAGACTACTTTACACATTTGTGTTGTAATTTGGGGACTCCCAGTTTATTTTCTTGTACACCTATACCTCGCTTTGCATCGTTTCGTTTTGCGTTGTTTTCGAAGTTGCGTCGCTGCTTAATTAGTACCAATTTTCACTGTGCGTCGTTAGGTTTTCGATGTTGCGTTGTTTTGGGTTCGAGTCTTTAATTTTTTTCTTGTTTTCTAACAGATGGCTACACTTTTGTTTCTAATTGCGCCATGCCATCAAATTCGGGGATTCCTCTTCTAACTGAAAATCAACGCAATTTTAATACAGTTTTATTTTCACTTTGTTTTGCTAATTTTAGAGTTCAGTTTCAATTATGTAGTGTTCATATTGTGCATTTTGTAACGTTTCAATTAGTGTTTGTGGTTTTTAAAAAAGAGAATAATTAATTTCTATGAATTTTTACGGGTTGTTTCTGATTACAAAAAAGGTAAATATTTTTCCAATTTATTTATTGGCAGAGTTATATTATTTTTGTTTTTTTAATGTTTACTTTGATCGATTTTCTTTTTAAAAAGTAGTATTTTCGTAATCCTGGAACCTATCTTCGATCTTTACATGGTTTGCTATAGAAAATCTTAATTCACTTTGCGTCGTGTTTTTTTTGGAACGTAACCCCGACGCAAAGTGAGGTATAGGTGTATTTCTCTTCCATCTGCTAATTTTTTGTTAGCTCTGTATTCGCATTTGTATTTATTTGCTTTCGGATAACACGCTTTCAACGTGAAATTAACTTTGAAAGATAGAGCAAAAATTGTGGAGCACTTAAGGAGCACTCAAGAAGTAGTTGCAGTGTTACAAGTTTATTAAAAAAACGATGGCATGGCGAAATCCACAATTTGTGGAACTCTTTATTTGGGTTCTGGAGGAAAAGTTAACCTTGGTTATTGATTTTAATTATTTCAATAATAAAATTCATATTTTTAAACAAATATATATAATTTTGATATTGAGAAGGTTTCCTTCTGAGGTAAGATATGAAGTTTCCATACAAATTTTCCACAATCCAAAGCGTGAACAATCTCGTAACTGTGAACACATCGGTTTTTATGAGTTTACTGTTTCGCGAGTGGACTTTCTTTGATATATGTACATATATATGTATTTACGTACGAGTATATACAATATGTATATGTATTATCTTTATGAGTATGTATATTTTATATGAATAACAACGCGTTGCCACGTCACAACATAACGCAGTTCAACGGAACACAACGCAATCTTCTTTAAGCAAGGATAAATTTTTTATTGAATATCGATTGGGTTAAGCAAAGATTACGTCAGCGATGATATTATTATTATTATTATTATTATTATTAGGGCTCAGTGAACAGAAAATAGAATATACAATGAAAAAATTATACAATAATAAAATAATCTCCAATGAAAATTATTAAAACCAAATGGAATAAAACAAAAAATGTTTCAATCGAAGTAGCAATGCTTTTGCAATTAATCGCCTTTTTTCCTCATCTGATTATTATTGGAATAATTCATTTAAAGTGTTGAAATAATCGAGATTTTATAAATTATCTGAATCTTGAGAAACAAACTTTTTATATATGTATGTACAAGTATGTACTCGAACTTATTTGTTTTTATGATTATTGGGTTGCAATAACTGTTGGCAACTCACTAGTTGTCAGTTCAAGTCTCCAGCACCCTCAAATATCGTAGAGGGTGAGAGAGCGAGTTTAAGATTTACAGAGCGAGTGCCCACCGTGGCAACTCATCTGCTTAAGCCAACGCACACGAACTCAATAAAGGACACAAGAGTGGAGGACGAGAGGAGCGCGTGTTAATCGAAGCAGCCGCAAGCAAAACTTCGTCGAAGCGTCACCTCTTGACGCTCACAACGACAACAACAACAACAAATGGGGTGTGTAAATTTATCGATCGAAGAAAAATGTAAAGATTTTGCAAAGAAATGAAAGAAAACAGAAAAAAAGTGTGAAGACGAAGGAATGACAGACAGAAAATTGGAATACTCGTAGAAGAAAGATAGAATGAAAAGGAAATTACAGAAAATTAGGGAGAAAAAATAAGGGCCAACATAGTGACACACTTTGAAATATCGTATAACTGAATTTCGGCTCTGTGTAAACTCAATGCTGTCCAATTTTTCAACTCAATAGCTGTGAATAAGCTACTTCTTGCCGTTTACACTCTTCGCATATACCACACTCACGTATATACACAAGCAGACACTCATACATACAGGATTGCACACATTTTCGTGTACATGAACCTTTTCTTCACATCACCTTTTCACCTTGTTTGCTTTATTTTGAACATATGCTTTTTTCTAGTACTAAATTTTGTTTCTTATTCCTATGTCCGGGTTTTCTTTTACCGCAGGCTATTATCAAGCAGAGAAAACCTCCTTCTTATCCCCCCGTTAACCTCGTTCGATTGGATTGCGTGAGTGTGTGTGTGCGCGCGTGCTTGTGTTGCAATATTAATTGCTGTGTCGTGTTGCAAAATGTAAATTTTATGTTTCACTTTTGTTTTATAGTTCAATTTCACCTCCAATCCAAACCACTTCCCCCCCACCCCCCTACCGACCACCCGTTTACCACACCCTTATTTCTTTTTTCAACGTGTAAGGAGTCCAACGAAATGTGCGAAAATATGGTTTTTTTGATGATAAATACAATAGTTTGTTTTTTTGTGGTTACAATATTTTCTCTGCTATTATATTGAAAAGAAGGTTTTTTCTATTGTATTTTTACGTAAACGATAACTTGAACTCTTTAATGACACTTTTTGAGTGACGCGTTTCGAGTGACATTTCAATTTAAATATGACGGTTTTGTAATAAATCATCACCAAACAATCAACAACAACAAAGTCACGAACATATTTAAATATAAATATATTTTTGTTCATATTTGAAATCAGAATTTTTTTTAGAATTCATGACAAGTAACACGTTTCTTGGTCAATTGCGAGTATTTGTGTTATTTCATTTCAGCTCTGTTCTCGGTTTTTGTTGTTGTACGATGTCGGATCAACAGATCTCGAATTAAACGCGATCGATTTGCATGTCATGTATTCTTTGTATTTAGAGAGATGAGAAACCTTACTAAAGTTGTTCTTTTTTTTGTTCTGTATATAATAACACTTAATTTATAAGGCCTATAAAAGCAAATTGAGACGAATCTTTTAAAGCTCTCATGTAAAAAACTTTTCAATATATCTTTCCATTAAAATTCTTCTATAAACTAATTTTAAATTAAAACAAAATCAAATCTGCTGGGAATGGAACTTGGGCTTTTTACATGCAAAGCGAACGCTCTATCAGTGAAGTACATCCTCTATAAGAATACTGCATACTTTCGTTAGATCGTCACTCTCGCAGCCAAACATTTTTTACTGAGCATTCGTCCGTAGGTCCTTCCGTAACTGCGACCGTCCATGTATTGAAAATCTGATGAGAATCGAACCTGTTCGCATACAAAGCCAACACTTTATCGCTGAGCTACATCCTCCATCTGAAAATGTAGGTTCAAATACTGTATACTTTCATCCGTGCGTCACTCCGTGCGTGGGGGAAACAAACATTTTACGCCAGTTTCTGTAAGTACATAAAAGTTACTTAAAAACTGGGTTATATAATAAAACCACTTACTTCTAATACTAATTCTTTGATATAATTTAACTAAAACAATAATTAACCGTAATATAAATGGAAGTCGATTTTAAAATGAGAGAAAATATGAAACCAATAATTATTTCCATCATAACTGTTTCCATATTAATTTTTCTCTCTTTTACGATTATGGATGAACTAAATAAATTGATTACTATTTTTAAAAACTATATACATAATTCCTTCTACTGCCAAAATTAATGTTCCATTTTGTTTTACGACGTGACTAATGCTATGTTGGGAAAAAAACATGGGCGTCTGCCATAATAAAAAAAAATACACATATACACATACATACATATGTATGCACATGTATGTGTGTGTACAAGGATGTTGTACATACCTACTATACATACATACAATACATGCAAATGCATAGACAGCCCGGTCCCAGCAGAAACATTTTGGTGACATTATTTTTCTGATAAAAGATAAATTGCTTTTCTTTTATGTGCTTGCGTGTGGGTATTATGTGTTTGTGTGTAAGTGTGTGTGTGTGTGTGTGTGGGTGTTTGTACAGATTAGTTTTAATATGTGCAAAAAACATTAAATTTTACGATAGTAAATAACAAACAAATACCGAAGGTATTCCGTCGTAAATAACGTTGAGATTCTGGGTGCGGTTTCTTTTGTGACACTTTCTAGGAAGGAGTCCCTGGATGGATGGCTGAGTGTAGTTCAAATGGAAGTGGAACTACAGAAATGTGGTCCTGCTTAATGGCCTATAAAATAACCAAAAATAGAGATAGTATTGGAAGAATTCATTGTATAATCCAGCTGAAGGTGATTAAATGTGGTGGGTTTTCTTGTTCAGACTAGCTTCTTTCTTCATTTAACATCATAAAATTGTCTTCATTTTAATATGGAAGTCGTTACAAAGGTTCAAGTAGGCGCATAAGGCTCAATGTGTTAGAAAGGGATAGATGTGGTTGATGTCTTTGCTTAAAACTGATCGGCCTGATAGAAAAGCTGATACAAAGTTGACAAACCTGGTAAGAAACCTGATCAAGCTCATAGAAAATCTCATAAACCTGATAAAAAGCCGATAAACCTAATCATAATAATGATCAACGATCAACCTGATAGAAAATCTAATCAGGTGTAAGTTCAAGAGGAAAGCTAAGCAAAGACAACAACCTCATCCCTTTCTAACTGAATGAAGACTTTATGTATGCAATCTTTATATAAAAATGTCCAAAATTCTTATTGTATTTACATTGTTAAATGACTCAAGATGATGAGTTTATTTCTACGAGTACTACGAGTATGTTAACTAAACGAGAAAATAGAAAATATAAACACGGCTGCCATTAATTTTGGAACTTCTGACAATCCCACTGAAAGCTTCATCAGCAACAATCACATCAACAAACGCATAAGCAAACAAGAAGTATCATCTATCCAGTGAATTTTATCGAAAGCAAATTTCTGTTAATTATCAAAGTTTCGAAGTTTCAAAGAATATTGAAGAGAAAAGCAAAAAGAAATATAAACACTCTACTCTCACAGCCCGTGAACTCTGACTTCCCTCCCCACCGACGTCCTTCTTTTCGAATTCATGGACTCTAATAAAGCAAGCAACACACACGACGACATCTTCTTTTTCTGTCTACCGCATTTATTCCTCTATCTGTTTCTCTCATGCAATTCAATTTTGTTTGCCGCCATCAGTCAATTGAATTGATCAACAATTAATTTGCGTCTGCAAATTAATTCTATAACTGAAAGCAACTCAATGAAGAATTGCCGCTGTTATTGTTGTTGCTTTCTTTTCTATTGTGTTGTATTTTTATGCTATACATTGGCATTGGTTTTGATATTGCTGTGGTTTTTTTTCTTGATTTTGGTTCTCTTTTTGATTATTATTATTTTTATTATCGCTTCTGTTGCTATTTTCAATTATTGCTGTTAGTGTTGCTGTTGTCGACAAGTGATATCAACGTCATGAAAACGTCATGCTATCACTTTCTTATAGTATTTTATTATTTTGATTTATTTCTTCATTTATTCTGTTGCAACCGATAACATAGTGCCATTTATTGATCTTATAATCACTGAGTAGAATAGGAATATTTATCAGCAGCATTAAGCATTGTTCAATACGAATGCAAGTCCTTTCATTTAATTTAATTCGCTTACACGATACTCAGTTTCAATGATTTTATTTGTATATTTTTTTTTTTTGTATTTTTTTTATATTTTTTTCAATATTTTTCACTTTTTCTGTTGCAATAAAACTAACAAAAATATGTCAGAATATCAGTTTATTTGCAATACTTTTTATACTCATTGAAGTTTCTCTTTCTATGAAAATGACTATGATATTAATGATGATAACGATGACGTTGATGTGTTAATTGCGATTTGTAATATGTATGTACAATGTACATAGATATGTTTATTTCAATATAAATTTAAAGAGATTTTCTTATGAGTTCATTTAAACTTTAATTGTCTATATTTATTCGATGCGACTCTGAGATAAACTGATTAATGATTTTATGATGTGATGAAGAAATCAAAAGCTTGATGATTGTGATCGTTAAAATTAAGCGTTAATAGAAATTTAGTTAAAATTTTGCTATAAATCATCATGATATAAAACATCAGAAAGTGAAGAGTTTAAATATTTTAACATAAATATTTATAGATAAATCATCTCATTCAATCACGCAAATCAGATGATTTTGCATTAAACACAGCTTTAAAAGTTGCAGAAATTTTGACCTTTTGAAATCTTGATATTATGGAAACCTAGAAATCTTGAAACCTTAAAAAATGTGTTAAATATGTTAAAGTTCCCAAAAATTCCCAAAAAGTTGGAAAGTTCATTTCTTAAATATTCTGCATTTCTTAAATATCGATACGTTTACGAAATTGATTTACATTTTTGAAACTCCAATTATTTAAAATAATAGTCTAAAAGTATAACACTTCCTTGAGTTTCATTAAGTTTCGTCAACTTTACAACTTAACGAAGTCGTATTTATATACTACATAGTAATAAAAGCATTCCGCAATATCATATCATGATACATACATAAGTATATCAAACAATATATAAAAATTAATCAACTTTAAGTAATAAGAGAGAAGTTCCTCCGTAAGTAGAAGACTTAACGTTAATCACAGCATTTAATGGCTCAGCGCACAAGAAAGGAAAATGAGCGAAAAACACTTCAGAAGTAGCTCGAAAATAAAATACGGTGACTTCCCTTCGGAGTCGCTAAAAATATTCCTTTCGCCAGAACAAGAATACGTTTGGGGGAAAATAATGACGAAGAAAATGGAGAAAATAGAAAAGAGAAAAAAAAGGATGTATGAAAACGGGAACAACGGTGCTGTAATAAGTTCAGTGAAAATACACGATATTGTGTAGAATCAAATAAATTCCTATAAGCTACCAAAGAATAAGAATAAAAGCAAAAATAAAAAAGAAATTAAAATAAAAATAGTAAAAATAAAAAGGAAAATAAAAATAAGAATGAAAATAAGAACAAAAATAATAAAAATAGAAAGGAAAAAATAAACAAGAATGAAAAATATAAAAATTTTAAAAAGAAATTTAACCGAAGATAGAAATAGGAATATAAGTAACTAAGTAAGAAGAATAATAGTAAGATTTTTCACTGCACATATCTACATACAGTATTTACGGGGATGGTACGGAAAAATAAAGCTGTATATTATGAAAAGAAAGAACCGAGACCAAGAATGCGATGGTGCCATTTGGAAGGAAAGCGAGGAGCTTAAACAGAAAATATAGTTAAAAATATGCTGACAGAAAAAATTAATTTTCCACGCTGCTGAGCATTTCTTAAGAGTTCTGGCTCTAGCTGTGGCTTTGTAGTATTTTACTATATATACATACATAAATAGAATGCAGAAACTGTCAGCAAAACGCTTACAACGATTAGGTAGTTTTTTTTTAAAACACGATAAATACATTTCTTGGCATGTATTAAAATTTTGCGAAATTTTAATAAAATTCAATTAAATATTTAAAAAATTTATTAATTTAAATTCAGTACATACTGTACTTTAAATCGTTTAATAAGTCATTGAAAACATTTTTTTTTTTATTTATTTGTTGTTTAACATTTCATTTGACGTCATTTTAACTAACTTATTGACTTTTTAAAACAATCTTTTGAATTTAATATTTGTTTTAGGTAAATCAAGTATTATTCAAAGAAAAGAAGAAATAAAATTCTACTTTAGTATCAGGAAATCAACATTGTTACTGCCCAGTTCAAAAAATAAATGTGACTATGAGTTGGTTTAAGAAAACTTTATAGAGAGATGAGAAAAGAAAGGCAGTCATTGCGCAGGACCTGAACCATCTCTTCACCACGCCCCACCTGCATGGAAATACCACGTAGAATTTAGACCCCCATGGAATAATTTTTTGCAAGCCAGCAGAGCTTTTCTTTTTCTCTTTATTTGAATTTACGAGTTCATTTAAAATATTAGAAATTAAACGAAAATACATTCAATTGATTAACAACTCTCAGAATAAAATTCATTCTAAAATTTAAAATATTGTTCTTGAATTTGTGACTTTTTAAAATTTCTAAATTCTCACCCTCTTTTCTGGTTTTCTATATTCTCACCCACTACACTCTCTGATTTTTCTCTACTTCCCTCTATCAATTTCTCTTTCTCTCCTTCTGTCTGTCCCTGACCCGTTCTCTCCCTTTCTTTCTTTCTCTCTCCCTTTATTTCTCTTTTTATCTTCTCTCTTCTTGAAATTCTTGTTGCTGCCATTCTTTTAGTTTTTTACATACTTCTTTTAGTTTCTAAAGTAAATGAAAAGGTAACTAAAGTTACGAATAAAACGCCGTTATAGAAAAAAGAGAAAAGGGGAAAGATAGAGAGAGACGGAAAAAGAGGGAGAGAGAGGCGGAAAGAGAAGGAGAGAAAGAGAGAGACCAAGTAAAATATATAAAATAAAGAACTGTAGAAAATGCAGTTGACAGGTCTCATTTTTCAGGTGCGGTTGACAGGAATCAGTTTTTTCTAAACGGCAAAATATTCGGGGCTACTTTTGATGCCGTTACTGTTGATTGCTCTTACATCTCATACTGTCACTGCAACTGACAACCTGCTTTTGGTTTGTGAGTGACTTTTTCTACTCTCAGTTGTACACAGATACAAATATACAATAGTCACTAACACTCAAAAACAATAGCTATTGTGTAGTCGTAACTTTTCTCGTTTTTTGTGTTCTAGTTGTTGTTGCCACTGCTATCATTTATGTTGTTGTATTGTATGGGTTTTTAGATTCCTATAAAATGTCAGAGTTCATTTCAGGAACAATGAGAGAGAGATAGAAAGATAGATTGAGAGAGATAAAGATAGATTGAGAGAGAGAGCGACTAAAAAGGGTGCGCTTTCGTTTATTTATTTTTCATGTAATTCTTTTCTGTTCACCAAGTAATTTGTATTTCTTTTAGTTTTTTGCCGATGTATCCAATTTATTGGATGCCACAAAATCAAAAGCAAAAGGTCAGTCTGTCTCTCCCTTTCTCTCCTTCGCTCTCCTCTGTCTCTCTTTCTTTCTCGCGCTAACTAACGTATATTAGCAATAAATCAATCGGATTTAACGAACAGATGTGATGCGGTGAACATAAAAACAAAAACCTTGAATTCACCATTATTTTACCCACTTATATTCCAATTTTCTTCTGATTATATTTTCAACAAAAAAAAATTAGTTATAAGTAAAGGTATTTTCCTTTGCTTTTCCTTATGATTCTTTCTCCTTGACTATAAATCAACTTATAAATTTAATGCTTAACCGAAATTTTAAAATATACAAAAGAATATATGTATGTATTATATTATATATCCTTATCTTTCTGGCTCAAAATTAACCTCTGATTTAAGTAAGTCCATTATTTGTGTTCAAGAGCCACAAAAAGACCACACCTCATCCCAAGCAATACAGATATATTGAATATCTGTATACCATCATATTAGAAAAATAATTCTTAATAATGTCGAGTACTTAAAAGTGTCGGGTACATTTTCTGAAAAAACTATGGTTCGGAAAACTAAAAGATGTCCTGTCAAGTTCGAACATTTGTCACAAAAGTTCACAGACGATGTACTGTATTCAAACTTTAACTACCCCAAAAATAAAGTCGTCTTACTTTTTCTGTTTCTATTATTGTTTTCTGATTTCTTTCGTGAAAACTTTTTCTCATCTAATATTAAGTTCTTAGATCCCCTAAGTGGATAATTTAATTCGTCTGCATTATTTTACTTTGTCTTTCTTTTCCCCTACATTTTTTCCTTCTTACTTTGTTTATTTTTATATTTTTTCATCTAATAATAAGCAATGTAATGTTTTTGATTACACGGAAACTTTTGCTTAGCGGAACTTTAGACATCCATAGAAAGTTATGTAGAAAATAAAGATAATAATACAAATGCAAACGCTCTTGCAACATTCATATACTCGTACATTTAAAACTCATGTAACTCATTTAATTTATATTCGTTTAGCTTCAACTCTCTAGAATTTAATAAAATACACGGCTTGTAACCATGGTGAACTGAAACTAAGCCATTTACACCAACACAAGCACAAATACAAACAATTTCGAATACTCTTCAACCCTCTTGAAGTCGCTCCATGAAGTACTCGCACTCTTGTTCAAGAACATTTCTTGTTGTGCGTTTTATTTACATAGAATACAGTGTTTCAGTATCTCCATGTCCGTAGAATGTTCTAAGCACATGCACACGAACACATATTCATAACACACACACACACATGTGCATACTTTGTAGCATACTTTTAGGGGCGTTAGCTCTATTGTGCTTGTGTGTGTGTGTAAAATACTGATACTGAACTTGTATTGATTCAGTGTATTGTACTCGTAGATCTACTAAGCCTGAGTTTGATATAATTATTCACACAAATATTTGGCTTGTACGTAATTAAATGCGAGTGTATATGTGTTAGTGTGTTCGTATGTATGTGTGTTTGAGTGTATATGTGTGTTATGCGTAATATATACGGTGTTGATGGTACTGCTGTAGATGTTGCTCGCCCATGTTTTCATGTCACACACATTTTAAAATACAGAAGTCGTTTCTGTTGTTGTTGGTGTTGTTTTTGCTCGGGTTTCATTGTTTTTCCTTATGGATAGATTTTTTTTCTTGGTATTTGTTATTGCTTACGTTGTTGGTTTTCATTATTCATTTTTAGAATTGTTCTGTATCACTTCAAATGCAAATTAAACTCAAACGTTTCTGTTTTCCTTTTTCTGAGAATTTTAAGTATGATGAATGAATTTTATGTAACGTACATACATATATACGTATACAATACTCAGATATGTTCTGTCATTTTAGCTTTAATTGTTGGTGTTAAGAATTTAATATATAAATTGATTCATTAAAAGGATAAATGGTTTCACATGTTGATAAAATGGATTGTTCAATAAAATTCATTAATGTTTATTTGATATTTAAAGTGAATTTAAATATTTTCTTTTTTTTCAAACTCAATCAATCAATGCAAAATATATCAATGCAAATATAAAAAGAAAATAGGTAGAAAATAGTTCAACAACTACCAAATATTAAAGGGAAAGGAAAAACAAATATTAAGCTCAAACATCACGTCGCCACGAGTCCGTCATGAGTCACTACGTTCATATATCGTGGTTTAAGGGTTAAACGTTGATTAGGAAAACGTGGTTGCCACCCATCAAATAAACGAATTTAGAGCACTTAAATGTTGTACATACAATGAATCGATCGATAAAAACGACTATGGCGACAACAAGTACGAGTATTTTAACGATGTATTTTTTTTACATTTCTAACAACCAAATAGAAGTAAAATTTTTTATTTTATGTAAGAGTTTAAAGACAGGACAAAATTAGCAACTTTCGCCTGCTGGTATTGATATCAATGAAAGTCATAAATTTGCAAAAACAAAAGCAGCAACGACGACAACAGCAATAACAAAAACAACAACAACAACTGTATGCATATAAAATACATTCGCCGGAAATGAGTGACTTAAGTTGATTCATTTGAATGAGTAACAACAGGCAACAACGCTTTGAAATATATGACGCTTTGTTCGCTTAAATGCTTTTATCGCTCGCTCGGTCGCTTAACACTCGATTGTAAACGTGTTAAGTAATCGTTAAGGTTAAGAAAAGCTTCTTAACCATTTCCATAAAGAAACGTAAACGTTACGAAATGGAAACGTAAATTTACGTACATAGCTTTTTGTTATTCACAACGTAATTATTATCGGGATCATAAAAGTAGTTCGGGGTCGTTATTTTTTACTTGATGTGTTGAAAATATCGGCACGATTTACTAAAAATGAGGCCATTGGGGGTTAAATTTAGTTCACTACATGAAACTTGCTAATCTAACTTGTTAATCTATAGGTTAAAACTTTTGTTACTTAAAATATTTCATATATTCAAGAAGAAAAAACTATCTTTTTACCTCGATATTAGCAAGACTTTTTAGTACTCTTATAAATTGTTAATTCTTTGTAATAAAAACGATAACGAAAATTTGAAAGCCATAATGTTATTTTTAACACAGTGTAAAATATGAGTATTTAGGCTAATTTTAGACTAAAGACCACAAAGCTGGAGAGTGATATTCCATGATATCCACTACGAAAGCAGTAATAGATTTAAGTATAAGGATTTAAGTACCGATTAACAAGACTAACCTACTAACAAGTATCACAACTACAACTAAAAGCACAGGACCAAATCTAAGTACTCTTATTACTTTAATTTTTTTCTTAATACAAAACAAAAAAACCCAGAAAACACTGAAATATTCTTGAGTGGTTTCCGTGAGTTAGTTATATGGGAGGCTACTCAAAAAGTAGTTAAGTAATAAAAAAAAATAAAAAAAACAAGACCATCTCGACGAAGGATAATGAGTCCTTCAGAGATTCACTTTTACTGTTAAGAATTACATAATTTTACTCACCAACACACAAGTAAACACAAGTACGTTGGCAAACATTAGCAATTCAGCAATTTTAAGGGTCGGAGGTCGCCATTTCCTTGTTGGTGTTGTTGTTGTTATAATTGTGTAATTTTATCCATCTCTTGTGATTTCTCTCTCTTTCTCTCAGGCGCTCTTTTTCTCTCTCTCTCTCTGTCGCTCTTTCTCTCTGTCGCTATTTTCCTCTCTCTCTCTGTGCGCATTTGAATCTCTTTTTGTCTCTGTCTGTCTCTTTTCTAACAAACTGACATTTTACAATATGACTTTAAATAAATTGGATTATAATACTAAAGAAATTGTAAGAATGAGCGAAATTATGAGTGCTTTGGGGCGGTTTGGGGCTTCATGGTTGGATAAATATACATGACGTCTTAAGAGCACCACAACTAACGCCAAACCAATCACTAGCAATAATAATAAAAAATGCAGGCTTAAAAAAATTAAAGGAATTCATGAGATCGTGGATTCTGCTGCCAACGAGGTGGAACCTGAGAGGTTTAACAACTTAAAATGTATGAAAAGAAAAGAAAACAGAAAAAAATTAAGAAGAAAATGAAGAAGAAGAGTAATAATGAGAAAAACAATAAAAACAATAAAGAAAAGAAAAGAATATAGAATGCAGTATCTTATAAATGAGAGAACAATCAAAGTTTTATGAAAATAATATTTAAAATAATTATCAGGTTTTCCCGAATTAGTTTTAATTTGCCGGAAATGAATGATGTATATTTTACATCATTAGTGATAATAAATTCTCAACCTTCTACTGTTTTTTGTCCTCTAAAAGCATAGTGAAAAAATTACTTATTTAGTAATGGAAATTGAAATATTGAAAAGGGACAAAAAAAAAATAAAACAACAATAATAATGTTTTATTTTTGCCATGAAAGAAACGAAAAGAAAAAATAATCCCATGACATTCAAGGTTAGCGACAGAAAGAGAGACAACCATACAAAGCCAACAATAGAACATATATTGAATTTAAATGTCAGAGGAAGCTATGATTTATTTAAAAATCGATTTATATTTTTGTTAATGTTTGTTAGTTTTATATTTATGTACAGTTTCGTTAAAACATAACGACAATTTCATTTACAACTGCCGTATACAACTTTATTCACTACTCGTTTATTTTTAAATTATTATTATATTGTTATGTTATATTATGAAATTATTTATATTGTTTAACATTATTATACTTTATTATCTTTATTATAAAATTCCATACTTTTTTATTTAAAAAGTTGCATCACATTTATTACATTCTCTAAATTCTCCATTTTTCTTTTTTTTTCTTGAGATTTTTATTACTAAATTCTTTAAATTAACATTCTTTAAATTCTCAATTTTTCTTTTTTCTCTTGAGATTTTTATTACTAAACAATGTCAAGATTTTGACCGCAATTTAAGTTATTAAATCATACTTGAAGTTATACATGAAATTGTTTTTCTTTTCAACGATAGCTTTTCATTGTCTTTTCTTAGTCGTCTATTCATTAAGGTTTTATTAATAATTATTATTTTCATTGATTTACATGATCTTGATGGACGTTAGAACTGTATAGTATTCTGTCAAATAAAATAATGAAAATTAATTGCTATCTAAAGGATATATTTGAAAATCAGTTTTTATGACGATTTAATATTGAATTAATGTAATCGATTATTTGTATGGTCTATTTGAATTATTGTAAATACTTCTAGTTCTTTCGATTCAGCAAACCAAATAAACTTGTATTCGTATTTATTCTTCAGATTTATCTAATCAAATACTAAAAAAATAAATAAAAATCAAAAAGCGCAAAGCACAAAAAAGGAAAAATGAAATCTTAACTAACAACATCGCAAACACATAAAGTTTGCAACCAAATTGCGATGCTTTGAAATCCTTTTCGATATATTTTCTGTATTTTCTTTCATTTCATGCGAGATACCAACAATAAGAACCACACCGAATAATAGTATGCATAATAGTATGAAACTGAACTGAATATTTTATTGTAGCAAACTAAACTTTTCATTTAATAAAAGGGTTTGTGTGTGAGTGTGTGTGTGTGTGTGTGTGTGGGGGGGGGAGGGGAGGTGTGGTGAAAAGTAGTATGATGGGATCAAGATCTCGGCACTCTTTTATAAAGAAAAAGGTTTCAATAACAATAAATTCAAATAAAATAAATTTTTTTAAATACATAATTATTAAGAAAGCTAAAAAAATCTTCTTCGATTCTTTTGTATCCTTAAGTAATCTTTGATTTCTTTTTCTTTTCCAGCTAAGATTCTATTCTTCTATGTAATATTTTATGCTGTGTTAACTGGATTCTTTGCTGCCATGTTAGCTGTATTCTATCAGACATTAGAAGTTGATAAACCAAAATGGATTATGGATAACGGCATTATTGGTTCAAATCCCGGTGAGAAACAAGAAAAAGAGAAAAAAATTTCATTTCACACAAAATTAATATACAAATAATGATAAAGTTAGTGAGTAAAAATTTTTCTTTAAATATTAAACAAGAATTTTCCAGCCAAATCTCAGATATCAAAAAAAAAAAATCTCTTTACAGAAAACAAAAATAAATTAAAACATTAATAGTTTCGGCTTCGCTAATATAACCCCACCAAACTGTGATATTTACGATTTCTTTGCTAGACTTTGACTACATTCTTTAAAGTTCAGTTATTTTACAATGTTCTTTATTCAGTTATTGTACAATGATTATTGCGAGGAAAAAGTGCTTTACTAAATACTTAAATTGTTGTCAGCTTAGTTAACTCAACCATGTGGAGTCAATTGCCAACCAGTTGAAACGATACCATCAATTATTATATGCTTAATCAACCAAAATATACGAAATGTACAATAGACGCTTTCGTACGTTATCAGCATTTTAAAAATATTTTAGATATACTTACTCTAAAAGGCTAAAAAATCTAAGGAAGGATATATGTACATGTGGGAAGCGACATCTAGTGCTACGGGTCGACAGACTAGAAGTGGACGACACTAACGACACGGGTGGCAACTCTAAAAGAAAGACGACATGAATTGAGTAGAACAAAAAACGAGTAAGAAGTGCACGCACGCGTTTCTGCCACTAAGGCAACTAATTCTTTGTCAATTAATTAAGTGTGAACTATTTCTTTAAATAAACTAAATATAATAAACGAACCGTGTTTCTTCTGTTTGGGTGAAGAAAAAGAACTACATTTTAGTGTCAAAAGTGGGATCTCGGACAGAAAAATCGAGCAACTGTGAAAATCTTAAACGCCGATAAACTAATTAAAATCATTAATGGCGCAAGTGCAAGTGCAGTAAAATGAAAGTCAAATTGTTTAAACAAATTGAACATAAAGCCTAAAAATTGATTGTTTTTAAAACTGTACAATTGCATTACTTTAAAACTACAATTGTGAAATTCACCGAAATTACGTTGAGACGCTCACAAATTCAAATTGAAAACATTGTGAAATGGAACAAGATCTAGCATAAGTGCAAGTGTAATAGAAATAGAGCAACACGAAGAACAACGAGCAGAGGAGTAAAGTAGAACGACATTCAGCATAAGTGCGAGTACAATATTGAAGCAGTTCAAAGCGAAGACAGCGAACATTGAGCACAAAGAGTAACGAAAAATAGAGAAACTTAGGAGCTAAAGAAAGAAGAAAAAATATGCAGCGAAGAAGAAACAGTTGAAGAGATTGCTAAGAAAGCAGCAGAATGAGAAATGCTAGATATGTCATTGCATGTTTTGCTTATACGCACATTAGTTTCTTGAAATTTTTATGTACAGCAATTTTGAACTTCACGGTCGGCTTATGTACATTATTAAATGCTGCTGATATTTTGTTGAGTTGTCAGTGCTGGTACATCTAACGCATTGTTTTTGTACGCTTAAATATAAATTAATAACATTAAAATATTGATAACTCATCTCTTTTGACAAATGTAAATGTGAATTTTCACTGTTAGTATTATCGAACTAGCGATCAATTAAAGAATAAATATTTATTAGAAAAAAAAAAATAAAATATTTCTGCCTTTTCAATGACCATGATGAAAAAAGACGTGCCTCTTCGGGTTTCCAGAGGGGCAATGTTTTTGCAGGAATTCGATTATTCAATAGAGCATCGTGCAGGAGTCAAAATGTAACTTGTCGATATGCTAAGCCGTGTTTCGTGCTTAATCATGGAAAACTCACTCAGGTATAGTATCAGAGAGGCGCAATTGCAGGATGATTGGACTAGAGCAATTAGAAAAGTCGTTGAGAAGGATCATTACGATGACTTTTATCTTTTCCATGATGTTCTGTATAAAGATTCAATTAAGGAGCAAATTGTAATTCCAGCGTCTATGGAAAATGAGATAATGAAGTTGGCACACAATCAAGGGCACTTCTCTTCAGCCAAGACACGCGATCTAATTGAGAAAACATATTTTATTCCAAATTTGAGTAAAAAGGTAACTAATATTGTGAAGAGCTGTGTCTATTGTGTTCTGTCGGAGGCGAAAACTGGTAAAAAGGAGGGTCTTTTGACGACTATAGACAAATCAAATAGACCGCTTGGAACGTTTCATGTTGATCATGGTCCAATGGAACAAACAAAGAAGACGTTTGGTTTAGCTGTCGTGGACGGCTTCTCAAAATTTGTTTGGCTTCATCCAACAAAAAGCACCGGAGCCGAAGAAGTTGTCGAACATTTGAAGAAACAATCCGCTACCTTTGGCAATCCACAACGAATTATCACCGATCGAGGAACTACGTTTACTTCACATGCATTTGAGCAATATTGCGAGGCTGAAAAGATTCAACACTTGTTGATAGCAACTGGAGTTCCGCGTGGGAATGGACAGGTGGAGAGAATGCACAAAATTGTCTTAGCAATGTTGACGAAGCGTTGCTTAGAAAATCCAACCCAATGGTATAAACATCTGGAACGTGTGCAGCAAACCATCAATAACACCCCACCAAGGAGCACAAAGACTTCGTCGTCCAGCCCTGTCAAAGATTTTGACAAGGCTGGATATGCGGGTTGGATATGGGGGTAAACGATGTGAGAGAGATATTGCGCGAGTTAGCAGTCGAAAAATTAAGCGAAGAGAAAGATGACATGCGAGAAGAAGCGAGGGCGAATATAGAAAAGATTGAAACCGAAAATCGACGTAATTACAATGACAAGAGAAAGCCGGAAGTAGAATATAGAGTCAACGAACTTGTCGCTATTAAGCGTACTCAGTTCGGATCTGGATTAAAACTGAAGCCGAAATTCTATAGTCCATATAAGATATTGGAGAGAAGAAATCATGACAGGTATTTAGTGCAAAAAGTGGGCGAACTTGAGGGACCTAGAAGATGTGTTACTGTTGCAGAACATATAAAAAGATGGTGTCCAATATTCGAGCCGAATGATAAACAGGATGGCCGGATGTGGGAAGCGACATCTAGTGGTACGTGTCGACAGACTAGAAGTGCACGACACCCACGACACGGGTGGAACTCTAAAAGAAAGACGAGAAAGTCAGTAGAGAAGTGCACGCACGCGTTTCGGCCACTAAGCCAAATGATTCTTGTCAATTAATTAATCGCGAACTATTTCTTTAATAAACTAAAAATAATAAACAAACCGTGTTTCTTTTGTTTGGATAAAGAGAAGGAAACTACATACATATATCTATATATCTTTTAATATTTAACTAATAATATAATAAATTAATAGTATTATTTACATATGAAAAAATTAAATATATTTTATTCAATATACATATATAAATATACATATAAATATTTATTTAAATGTATAAATAAATATACATATTTGTATATAGTTATATGTACAATATTTTTACTAACGATATACTGTTAACAAAAATTGTATATTTACAACGTTTTCGCTATTAAGAACTATATTATTAAGTTATGCAATAAATTAAATTCGTTTTTATGAAAATATATTGTTCACATTTTCTTTGGATTTGGATTGCTTTGGACTCGGTAACCATGACGTTGAAACACTCCCACAGATTTGTATTTGTCAGTGTCAGTGTTATCAGTCTGATAATGATGATATATGTACACATATATCTATGAGTATGATAAACTAATCTTGCAAAAGGTTTCAATGTTTGTAGTAATCACAGAATCGGTAGATACGATACAACTTTACCTAAGAGCACTTTCAATATAGGTACAAAACCATATTTTTTAATGATTTCAGTTTGTTGCTTCATTAATTATGTATGTTATGTGATAACCTTGCATAAGTTATGTGATAACCTTGCAAGGTTATCTTGTAATGTAATATAGTGTCTATAGATTATACGTCTAGATAGTGATGTTCAATAATTACTAGAAGATTAATTAGTACTACAATAGTTCAGTGAATTCTTTTTGTAAGAATATTTTGTTGCGATATTTTTATAAATTGTATTAATTTTAAATAGTGGAGTCTTACGAAATTATTTATTTTCTATATATGTATGTACATTTGTACCTAAAATTCTTTAGATTGTGAAATGATGCTGCTAAATGATAAAGATTCCGTTTTATTATTTACACTTGGGTTATGATGATATTTCTGATAATGGCGACTCAGATTTCCGAAAGTGATTAGTGAATGTAAATTGTGAAAATTGGTCTTAATCTAAGGAAGCCTTAAGTTGTGAAGGTTTATCTGCAACATATCTGAAAATATGGAGAATGATTTCTGCTATTGCATTATTATTTCTGATTTGATTTTACAATACTCTATGTGGGAAGTATTACTCTAAGTGATTCAGGGTGTGTTTAAGGTGCAAAATATGTTGCTTGTGTAGATATTTCTGTTTGTGGAGGTTTCGAATGTGAAATTGTTTCTGAATGCGACGATACACTTTCAGTCTGTATAGTATTGCATGTGACGGTACCACTGAATGTGGTACAGAGGAAACTTTTTCTGTGACTATTTCTGATGGTCAGAATACAGGATTTTTGTGTGTATTGTTCGTAAAGGAGGTAGTTTTAAATACGTTGCCGAGTGTGTTGACAACGAAATTAATTCTGGTGGAGGTAGTTTAGAATGCGTTGACTGTAACACTATTTCTGGCCCTGCCGCTACAGCTTCAGTTGTTGTTGGTTGTGAGGGTGCTACAGAAGGTGATCCAGGGCGTGGTTTTGTTGATGGTGACGTTGCAATTTCAGTATATGTTGGTTGCGATGGTGGTACTAGAGGTTCTCCTGATGTGGATCTTTCTTGTGGTGACGATACAATTTTCGTATATGTTGGTTGCGAAGGTGACACTAGAGGTGATTCTCTTGATGGTGTTGATGGTGCAACTTCAGGTTGTGTGGGTTTTAAAGATGTTACTTGGGGTAATTCAGTTGGTGGTATTGCTGATACAACTTCCGGTTGTGTTGTTTGCAAAGGTGGTATTTCTGTCGTGGTTCGTTCTGATGCTAGAGTTGCATTAGTAATTTTTGGTTGTGAATGCGTTACTTGGGGTAGTCTAGTTGGCGGTGTTGGTGGTACAACTTCCGGCTGTGGTGGTTGTAATTGACGTGGTTTAGTTGCTGGCGTTTCTGGTGTTGGCGGTACAATTTCAGATTTTGTTGTATGTGCAGGTGTTACAAAAGGTGATTCCGAGTTTGTTGACAATGAAATTAATTCTGGTGAGGGTAGTTTCGAATGTGTTGACTGTGATATTATTTCTGGCCCTGTCGCTGCAGCTTCAGTTGGGGTTGGTTGTGAGGGTGCTACAGAAGGTGATCCAGGGCGTGGCTTCGTTGATGGCGACAATACAATTTCGGTAAGTGTTGGTTGCGACGGTGGTACTAGAGGTTCTCCTGATGTGGATCTTCCTTGTGGTGACGATACAATTTTCGTATATGTTGGTTGCGAAGGTGACACTAGAGGTGGTTTTCTTGATGGTGTTGATGGTGCAAGTTCAGGTTGTGTGAGTTTTAAAGATGTTACTTTTGATGATTCAGTTGCTGGCGTTTCTGGTGTTGACGTTACAATTTCAGATTTTGTTGTTTGTGGAGGTGTCACAAAAGGTGATTCCGAGTGTGTTGACAATGAAATTAATTCTGGTGAGGGTAGTTTCGAATGTGTTGACTGTGATATTATTTCTGGCCCTGACGCTGCAGCTTCAGTTGTTGTTGGTTGTGAGGGTGCTACAGAAGGTGATCCAGGGCGTGATTTCGTTGATGGTGAAGTTGCAATTTCAGTATGTGTTGGTTGCGATGATGGTACTAGAGGTTCTCCTGATGTGGATCTTTCTTGTGGTGACGATACAATTTTCGTATATGTTGGTTGCGAAGGTGACACTAGAGGTGGTTTTCTTGATGGTGTTGATGGTGCAACTTCAGGTTGTGTGAGTTTTAAAGATGTTACTTTTGATGATTCAGTTGCTGGCGTTTCTGGTGTTGACGTTACAATTTCAGATTTTGTTGTTTGTGGAGGTGTCACAAAAGGTGATTCCGAGTGTGTTGACAATGAAATTAATTCTGGTGAGGGTAGTTTCGAATGTGTTGACTGTGATATTATTTCTGGCCCTGCCGTTACAGCTTCAGTTGTTGTTGGTTGTGAGGGTGCTACAGAAGGTGATCCAGGGAGTGGTTTTGTTGATGGTGACGTTGCAATTTCAGTATATGTTGGTTGCGATGGTGATACTAGAGGTTCTCCTGATGTGGATCTTTCTTGTGGTGACGATACAATTTTCGTATATGTTGGTTGCGAAGGTGACACTAGAGGTGGTTTTCTTGATGGTGTTGATGGTGCAACTTCAGGTTGTGTGAGTTTTAAAGATGTTACTTTTGATGATTCAGTTGCTGGCGTTTCTGGTGTTGACGTTACAATTTCAGATTTTGTTGTTTGTGGAGGTGTCACAAAAGGTGATTCCGAGTGTGTTGACAATGAAATTAATTCTGGTGAGGGTAGTTTCGAATGTGTTGACTGTGATATTATTTCTGGCCCTGCCGCTACAGCTTCAGTTGTTGTTGGTTGTGAGGGTGCTACAGAAGGTGATCCAGGGCGTGGTTTTGTTGATGGTGACGTTGCAATTTCAGTATATGTTGGTTGCGATGGTGGTACTAGAGGTTCTCCTGATGTGGATCTTTCTTGTGGTGACGATACAATTTTCGTATATGTTGGTTGCGAAGGTGACACTAGAGGTGGTTTTCTTGATGGTGTTGATGGTGCAACTTCAGGTTGTGTGAGTTTTAAAGATGTTACTATTGATGATTCAGTTGCTGGCGTTTCTGGTGTTGACGTTACAATTTCAGATTTTGTTGTTTGTGGAGGTGTCACAAAAGGTGATTCCGAGTGTGTTGACAATGAAATTAATTCTGGTGAGGGTAGTTTCGAATGTGTTGACTGTGATATTATTTCTGGCCCTGCCGCTACAGCTTCAGTTGTTGTTGGTTGTGAGGGTGCTACAGAAGGTGATCCAGGGCGTGGTTTTGTTGATGGTGACTTTGCAATTTCAGTATATGTTGGTTGCGATGGTGGTACTAGAGGTTCTCCTGATGTGGATCTTTCTTGTGGTGACGATACAATTTTCGTATATGTTGGTTGCGAAGGTGACACTAGAGGTGGTTTTCTTGATGGTGTTGATGGTGCAACTTCAGGTTGTGTGAGTTTTAAAGATGTTACTATTGATGATTCAGTTGCTGGCGTTTCTGGTGTTGACGTTACAATTTCAGATTTTGTTGTTTGTGGAGGTGTCACAAAAGGTGATTCCGAGTGTGTTGACAATGAAATTAATTCTGGTGAGGGTAGTTTCGAATGTGTTGACTGTGATATTATTTCTGGCCCTGCCGCTACAGCTTCAGTTGTTGTTGGTTGTGAGGGTGCTACAGAAGGTGATCCAGGGCGTAGTTTTGTTGATGGTGACGTTGCAATTTCAGTATATGTTGGTTGCGATGGTGGTACTAGAGGTTCTCCTGATGTGGATCTTTCTTTTGGTGACGATACAATTTTCGTATATGTTGGTTGCGAAGGTGACACTAGAGGTGGTTTTCTTGATGGTGTTGATGGTGCAACTTCAGGTTGTGTGAGTTTTAAAGATGTTACTTTTGATGATTCAGTTGCTGGCGTTTCTCGTGTTGACGTTACAATTTCAGATTTTGTTGTTTGTGGAGGTGTCACAAAAGGTGATTCCGAGTGTGTTGACAATGAAATTAATTCTGGTGAGGGTAGTTTCGAATGCGTTGACTGTGATATTATTTCTGGCCCTGCCGCTACAGCTTCAGTTGTTGTTGGTTGTGAGGGTGCTACAGAAGGTGATCCAGGGCGTGGTTTTGTTGATGGTGACGTTGCAATTTCAGTATATGTTGGTTGCGATGGTGGTACTAGAGGTTCTCCTGATGTGGATCTTTCTTGTGGTGACGATACAATTTTCGTATATGTTGGTTGCGAAGGTGACACTAGAGGTAGTTCTCTTGATGGTGTTGATGGTGCAACTTCAGGTTGTGTGAGTTTTAAAGATGTTACTTTTGATGATTCAGTTGCTGGCGTTTCTGGTGTTGACGTTACAATTTCAGATTTTGTTGTTTGTGGAGGTGTCACAAAAGGTGATTCCGAGTGTGTTGACAATGAAATTAATTCTGGTGAGGGTAGTTTCGAATGTGTTGACTGTGATATTATTTCCGGCCCTGCCGCTACAGCTTCAGTTGTTGTTGGTTGTGAGGGTGCTACAGAAGGTGATCCAGGGCGTGGTTTTGTTGATGGTGACGTTGCAATTTCAGTATATGTTGGTTGCGATGGTGGTACTAGAGGTTCTCCTGATGTGGATCTTTCTTGTGGTGACGATACAATTTTCGTATATGTTGGTTGCGAAGGTGACACTAGAGGTAGTTCTCTTGATGGTGTTGATGGTGCAACTTCAGGTTGTGTGAGTTTTAAAGATGTTACTTTTGATGATTCAGTTGCTGGCGTTTCTGGTGTTGACGTTACAATTTCAGATTTTGTTGTTTGTGGAGGTGTCACAAAAGGTGATTCCGAGTGTGTTGACAATGAAATTAATTCTGGTGAGGGTAGTTTCGAATGTGTTGACTGTGATATTATTTCCGGCCCTGCCGCTACAGCTTCAGTTGTTGTTGGTTGTGAGGGTGCTACAGAAGGTGATCCAGGGCGTGGTTTTGTTGATGGTGACGTTGCAATTTCAGTATATGTTGGTTGCGATGGTGGTACTAGAGGTTCTCCTGATGTGGATCTTTCTTGTGGTGACGATACAATTTTCGTATATGTTGGTTGCGAAGGTGACACTAGAGGTAGTTCTCTTGATGGTGTTGATGGTGCAACTTCAGGTTGTGTGAGTTTTAAAGATGTTACTTTTGATGATTCAGTTGCTGGCGTTTCTGGTGTTGACGTTACAATTTCAGATTTTGTTGTTTGTGGAGGTGTCACAAAAGGTGATTCCGAGTGTGTTGACAATGAAATTAATTCTGGTGAGGGTAGTTTCGAATGTGTTGACTGTGATATTATTTCTGGTCCTGCCGCTACAGCTTCAGTTGTTGTTGGTTGTGAGGGTGCTACAGAAGGTGATCCAGGGCGTGGTTTTGTTGATGGTGACGTTGCAATTTCAGTATATGTTGGTTGCGATGGTGGTACTAGAGGTTCTCCTGATGTGGATCTTTCTTGTGGTGACGATACAATTTTCGTATATGTCGGTTGCGAAGGTGACACTAGAGGTGGTTTTCTTGATGGTGTTGATGGTGCAACTTCAGGTTGTGTGAGTTTTAAAGATGTTACTTTTGATGATTCAGTTGCTGGCGTTTCTGGTGTTGACGTTACAATTTCAGATTTTGTTGTTTGTGGAGGTGTCACAAAAGGTGATTCCGAGTGTGTTGACAATGAAATTAATTCTGGTGAGGGTAGTTTCGAATGTGTTGACTGTGATATTATTTCTGGCCCTGCCGCTACAGCTTCAGTTGTTGTTGGTTGTGAGGGTGCTACAGAAGGTGATCCAGGGCGTGGTTTTGTTGATGGTGACGATGCAATTTCAGTATATGTTGGTTGCGATGGTGGTACTAGAGGTTCTCCTGATGTGGACCTTTCTTGTGGTGACGATACAATTTTCGTATATGTTGGTTGCGAAGGTGACACTAGAGGTGGTTTTCTTGATGGTGTTGATGGTGCAAGTTCAGGTTGTGTGAGTTTTAAAGATGTTACTTTTGATGATTCAGTTGCTGGCGTTTCTGGTGTTGACGTTACAATTTCAGATTTTGTTGTTTGTGGAGGTGTCACAAAAGGTGATTCCGAGTGTGTTGACAATGAAATTAATTCTGGTGAGGGTAGTTTCGAATGTGTTGACTGTGATATTATTTCTGGCCCTGCCGCTACAGGTTCAGTTGGTGTTGGTTGTGAGGGTTCTACAAAAGTTGGTTCAGACGGAGGTTTTGTTGATGGTGGCTGTACGATTTCAGTATTTGTTGGTTGCGTGGATGGTGCTAGGGGTGGTTCAGTTGTTAGTATAACTTTCGGTTGTGTTGGTTGTGATGATGGTACCAGAGGTAGTTTAGTTGGTGGTGTTGATGGTACAGCTTCCGGTTGGGTTGGTTGTGAAGATGGATCAGTTGGTGGTGTTGATGGTACAGCTTCCGGTTGTGTTTGTTGGGAAGATGGTACCAGAGGTGGTTCAGTTGGTGGTGTTGACGGTACAGTTTCCGGTTGTGTTGGTTGCGAAGATGGTACCAGAGGTTGCTCAGTTTCTGGTGTTGACGGTACAGTTTCCGGTTGTGTTGGTTGTGAAGATGGTACCAGAGGTGGTTCAGTTGGTGGTGTTGATGGTACAGCTTCTGGTTGGGTTGCTTGTGAAGATGGTACCAGAGGTGGTTCAGTTGGTGGTGTTGATGATACAGCTTCCGGTTGTGTTTGTTGGGAAGATGGTACCAGAGGTGGTTCAGTTGGTGGTGTTGATGGTACAGTTTCCGGTTGTATTGGTTGTGAAAATGGTACCAGAGGTGGTTCAGTTGGTGGTGTTGATGGTACAGCTTCCGGTTGTGTTGGTTGTGAAGATGGTACTAGAGGTGGTTCAGTTGATGGTGTTGATGGAACAGCTTCCGGTTGTGTTGGTTGTGAAGATGGTACCAGAGGTGGTTCAGTTGGTTGTGTTGATGGTTCAGCTTCCGGTTGTATTGGTTGTGAAGATGTTACTTGGTGTTCAGTTGGTCGTGTTGATGGTACAGTTTCCGGTTGTGTTGGTTGTGAGGATGGTACCAGAGGTGGTTCAGTTGGTGGTGTTGATGGTACAGACTCCGGTTGTGTTGGTTGTGAAGATGGTACCAGAGACGGTTGAGTTGATGGTGTTGATGGTACAGCTTCCGGTTGTGTTGGTGGTAATGATGGTACCAGAGGTAGTTCAGTTGGTGGTGTTGATGGTACAGCTTCCGGTTGTGTTGTTTGTGAAGGTGTTACTTGAGGCTCAGCTGATTGTGTTGATAGCACAGCTTCCGTTTGGGTTGGTTGTGAAGATGGTACCAGAGATGGTTCAGTTGATGGTGTTGATGGTACAGCTTCCGGTTGTGTTGGTAGTGAAGATGGTAACAGAGTTGGTTCAGTTGGTGGTGTTGATGGTACAGCTTCCGGTTGTGGTGTTGATAGTACAGTTTCCGGTTGTGTTGGTTGTGAAGATGGTACCAGAGATGGTTCAGTTGATGGTGTTGATGGTACAGCTTCCGGTTGTGTTGGTGGTAATGATGGTACCAGATGTAGTTCAGTTGGTGGTGTTGATGGTACAGCTACCGGTTGTGTTGTTTTTGAAGGTGTTGCTTGAGGCTCAGCTGATTGTGTTGATAGCACAGCTTCCGTTTGGGTTGGTTGTGAAGATGGTACCAGAGATGGTTCAGTAGTTGGTGTTGGTGTTGAAGGTACAATCTCAGTCTGTGTTAGTTGTGAAGGTTCGATAAAAGGTGATTCTGAGTGTGTTGACATGGAAATTATTTCTGGTGTGGGTACGATCGAATATGTAGACTGTGAAACTTTTTCTCGCCTTGTCGATACAGTTTCTGTTGGTGTTGGTTGTGAGGTTTCTACAAAAGTTGGTTCAGACGGAGGTTTTGTTGATGGTGACTGTACGATTTCAGTATTTGTTGGTTGAGAGGATGGTGCTAGGGGTGGTTCAGTTGTTAGTATATCTTTTGGTTGTGTTGGTAGTGAAGTTAGATCTGGAGGTGGTGTTGCTGATACAGCTTCTGGTTGGGTTGGTTGTGAAGATGGTACCAGAGGTGGTTCAGTTGGTGGTGTTGATGGTACAGCTTCCGGTTGTGTTGATTGTGAAGATGGTACCAGAGGTGGTTCAGTTGGTGGTGTTGACGGTACAGCTTCCGGTTGTGTTGGTTGTGAAGATGGTACCAGAGGTGGTTCAGTTGGTGGTGTTGATGGTACAGCTTCCGGTTGTGTTGGTTGTGAAGAAGGTACCAGAGGTGGTTCAGTTGCTGGTGTTGACGGTACAGATTCTGCTTGTGTTGATTGTGAAGATGGTACCAGAGGTGGTTCAGGTGGTGTTGATGGTACAATCTCAGTCTGTGTTGGTTGTGAGGGTTCTATAAAAGGTGATTCTGAGTGTGTCGACACGGAAATTATTTCTGGTGTGGGTACGATCGAATATGATGTCTGTGCAACTTTTTCTAGGCTTATCGATACAAATTCAGTTGGTGTTGGTTGTGAGGTTTCTACAAAAGTTGGTTCAGACGGAGGTTTCGATGATGGTGACTGTACGATTTCAGTATGTGTTGGTTGCGAAGATGGTGCTAGCGGCGGTTCAGTTGTTAGTATAACTTTTATTTGTGTTGGTTGTGAAGTTAGATCTGGAGGTGGTGTTGCTGATACAGCTTCCGGTTGTGTTGGTTGTGAAGGTGTTACTTGAGGTTCAGTTGATTGTGTTGATGGTACAACTTCCGGTTTAGTAGGCTGTGATGCTGGTACCAGAGGTTCAGTTGGTGGTGTTGATGGTACAGCTTCCGGTTGTGTTGGTTGGGAAGATGGTACCAGAGGTGGTTCAGTTAGTGCTGTTGATGGTACAGCTTCCGGTTGTGTTGGTTGAGAAGATGGTACCCGAGGTGATTCAGTTTGTGGTGTTGATGGTACTGCTTCCGGTTGTGTTGGTTGTGAAGATGGTACCAGAGGTGGTTCAGTTGGTGGTGTTGACGGTACAGTTTCTGGTTGTTTTGATTGTGAAGATGGTACCAGAGGTGATTCAGTTGGTGGTGTTGATGGTACAGCTTCCGGTTGTGTTGGTTGTGAAGATGGTACCAGAGGTGGTTCAGTTGCTGGTGTTGATGGTACAGCTTCCGGTTGTGTTGATTGTGAAGATGGTACCAGAAGTGGTTCAGTTGGTTGTGTTGATGGTACAGCTTCCGGTTGTGTTGATTGTGAAAATGGTACCAGAGGTGGTTCAGTTGGTGGTGTTGATGGTGTTGGCGGTACAGCTTCCGGTTGTGTTGGTTGTGAAGATGGTACCAGAGGTGGTTCAGTTGGTGGTGTTGATGGTACAACTTCCGGTTGTGTTGGTTGGGAAGGTGGTACCAGAGGTGGTTCAGTTGGTGGTGTTGATGGTACAGCTTCCGGTTGTGTTGGTTGTACCAGAGGTGGTTCAGTTGGTGGTGTTGATGGTACAGCTTCTGGTTGTGTTGGTTGTGAAGATGGTACCAGAGTTGGTTCAGTTGGTGGTGTTGATGGTACAGCTTCCGGTTGTGTTGGTTGGGAAGATGGTACCAGAGGTGGTTCAGTTAGTGCTGTTGATGGTACAGCTTCCGGTTGTGTTGGTTGAGAAGATGGTACCCGAGGTGATTCAGTTTGTGGTGTTGATGGTACTGCTTCCGGTTGTGTTGGTTGTGAAGATGGTACCAGAGGTGGTTCAGTTGCTGGTGTTGACGTTACAGTTTCTGGTTGTGTTGATTGTGAAGATGGTACCAGAGGTGATTCAGTTGGTGGTGTTGATGGTACAGCTTCCGGTTGTGTTGGTTGTGAAGATGGTACCAGAGGTGGTTCAGTTGCTGGTGTTGACGGTGCAGCTTCCGATTGTGTTGATTGTGAAGATGGTACCAGAGGTGGTTCAGTTGCTGGTGTTGACGGTACAGCTTCGGATTGTGTTGATTGTGAAGATGGTACCAGAGGTGGTTCAGTTGCTGGTGTTGACGGTACGGCTTCCGGTTGTGTTGATTGTGAAGATGGTACCAGAGGTGGTGATGTTGGTGATGTTGATAGTACAGCTTCCGGTTGGGTTGGTTGTGAAGATGGTACCAGAGGTGGTTCAGTTGCTGGTGTTGACGGTACAGCTTCCGGTTGTGTTGATTTTGAAGATGCTACCAGAGGTGGTTCAGTTGCTGGTGTTGATGGTACAGCTTCCGGTTGTGTTGGTTGTGAAGATGGTACCAGAGGTGGTTCGGTTGTTGGTGTTGACGGTACAGCTACCGGTTGTGTTGATTGTGAAAATGGTGGTTCACTTGGTGGTGTTGATGGTGTTGAGGGTACAGCTTCCGGTTGAGTTGGTTGTGAAGATGGTACCAGAGGTGGTTCAGTGGCTGGTGTTGATGGTACAGCTTCCGGTTGTGTTGATTGTGAAGATGGTGGTTCACTTGGTGGTGTTGATGGTGTTGAGGGTACAGCTTCCGGTTGAGTTGGTTGTGAAGATGGTACCAGAGGTGGTTCAGTTGCTGGTGTTGACGGTACAGCTTCCGGTTGTGTTGATTGTGAAGATGGTGGTTCACTTGGTGGTGTTGAGGGTACAGCTTCCGGTTGAGTTGGTTGTGAAGATGGTGGTTCACTTGGTGGTGTTGATGGTGTTGAGGGTACAGCTTCCGGTTGAGTTGGTTGTGAAGATGGTACCAGAGGTGGTTCAGTTGTTGGTGTTGACGGTACAGCTTTCGGTTGTGTTGATTGTGAAGATGGTGGTTCACTTGGTGGTGTTGAGGGTACAGCTTCCGGTTGAGTTGGTTGTGAAGATGGTACCAGAGGTGGTTCAGTTGTTGGTGTTGACGGTACAGCTTTCGGTTGTGTTGATTGTGAAGATGGTAAAAGAGGTGCTGATGTTGATGGTACAGCTTCCGGTTGTGTTGATTGTGAAGATGGTACCAGAGTTGGTTCAGTTGGTGGTGTTGATGGTGTTGGCGGTACAGCTTCCGGTTGTGTTGGTTGTGAAGATGGTACCAGAGGTAATTCAGTTGGTGGTGTTGATAGTGTTGATGGTACAACTTCCGGTTGTGTTGGTTGTGAAGATGGTACCAGAGGTGGTTCAGTTGCTGGTGTTGATGGTACAGCTTCCGGTTGTGTTGATTGTGAAGATGGTACCAGAAGTGGTTCAGTTGGTTGTGTTGATGGTACAGCTTCCGGTTGTGTTGATTGTGAAAATGGTACCAGAGGTGGTTCAGTTGGTGGTGTTGATGGTGTTGGCGGTACAGCTTCCGGTTGTGTTGGTTGTGAAGATGGTACCAGAGGTAATTCAGTTGGTGGTGTTGATAGTGTTGATGGTACAACTTCCGGTTGTGTTGGTTGTGAAGATGGTACCAGAGGTGGTTCAGTTGCTGGTGTTGATGGTACAGCTTCCGGTTGTGTTGATTGTGAAGATGGTACCAGAGGTGGTTCAGTTGCTGGTGTTGATGGTACAGCTTCCGGGTGTGTTGGTTGTGAAGATGGTACCAGAGGTGGTTCAGTTGCTGGTGTTGACGGTACAGCTTCCGGTTGTGTTGGTTGTGAAGATGGTACCAAAGGTGGTTCAGTTGAAGGTGTTGACGGTACAGCTTCCGGTTGTGTTGATTGTGAAGATGGTACCAGTGGTGGTTCAGTTGGTGGTGTTGATGGTACAGCTTCCGGTTGTGTTGATTGTGAAGATGGTACCAGAGGTGTTGATGTTGGTGATGTTGATGGTACAGCTTCCGGTTGTGTTGGTTGTGAAGATGGTACCAGATGTGGTTCAGTTGCTGGTGTTGATGGTACAGCTTCCGGTTGTGTTGATTGTGAAGATGGTACCAGAGGTGGTTCAGTTGGTGGTGTTGATGGTGTTGACGGTACAGCTTCCGGTTGTGTTGATTGTGAAGATGGTACCAGAGGTGCTGATGTTGGTGATGTTGATGGTACAGCTTCCGGTTGGGTTGGTTGTGAAGATGGTACCAGATGTGGTTCAGTTGCTGGTGTTGATGGTACAGCTTCCGGTTGTGTTGATTGTGAAGATGGTAACAGATGTGGTTCAGTTGCTTGTGTGGACGGTACAGCTTCCGGTTGTGTTGATTTTGAAGATGGTACCAAAGGTGGTTCAGTTGATGGTGTTGATGGTACAGCTTCCGGTTGTGTTGATTGTGAAGATGGTACCAGAGGTGGTTCAGTTGATGGTGTTGATGGTATAACTTCTGATTGTGTTGGTTGTGGAGATGGTACCAGAGGTGGTTCAGTTGCTGGTGTTGACGTTACAGCTTCCGGTTGTATTGATTGTGAAGATGGTACCAGTGGTGGTTCAGTTGGTGGTGTTGATGGTACAGCTTCCGGTTGTGTTGATTGTGACGATGGTACCAGAGGTGCTGATGTTGGTGATGTTGATGGTACAGCTTCCGGTTGTGTTGGTTGTGAAGATGGTACCAGATGTGGTTCAGTTGCTTGTGTGGACGGTACAGCTTCCGGTTGTGTTGATTTTGAAGATGGTACCAATGGTGGTTCAGTTGATGGTGTTGATGGTACAGCTTCCGGTTGTGTTGATTGTGAAGATGGTACCAGAGGTGGTTCAGTTGGTGGTGTTGATGGTGTTGGCGGTACAGCTTCCGGTTGTGTTGGTTGTGAAGATGGTACCAGAGGTAATTCAGTTGGTGGTGTTGATAGTGTTGATGGTACAACTTCCGGTTGTGTTGGTTGTGAAGATGGTACCAGAGGTGGTTCAGTTGCTGGTGGTGATGGTACAGCTTCCGGTTGTGTTGATTGTGAAGATGGTACCAGAGGTGGTTCAGTTGGTGGTGTTGATGGTGTTGACGGTACAGCTTCCGGTTGTGTTGGTTGTGAAGATGGTACCAGAGGTGGTTCAGTTGCTGGTGTTGACGCTACAGCTTCCGGTTGTGTTGGTTGTGAAGATGGTACCAAAGGTGGTTCAGTTGAAGGTGTTGACGGTACAGCTTCCGGTTGTGTTGATTGTGAAGATGGTACCAGAGGTAATTCAGTTGGTGGTGTTGATGGTACAGCTTCCGGTTGTGTTGATTGTGAAGATGGTACCAGAGGTGCTGATGTTGGTGATGTTGATGGTACAGCTTCCGGTTGGGTTGGTTGTGAAGATGGTACCAGATGTGGTTCAGTTGCTGGTGTTGATGGTACAGCTTCCGGTTGTGTTGATTGTGAAGATGGTAACAGATGTGGTTCAGTTGCTTGTGTGGACGGTACAGCTTCCGGTTGTGTTGATTTTGAAGATGGTACCAAAGGTGGTTCAGTTGATGGTGTTGATGGTACAGCTTCCGGTTGTGTTGATTGTGAAGATGGTACCAGAGGTGGTTCAGTTGATGGTGTTGATGGTATAACTTCTGATTGTGTTGGTTGTGGAGATGGTACCAGAGGTGGTTCAGTTGCTGGTGTTGACGTTACAGCTTCCGGTTGTATTGATTGTGAAGATGGTACCAGTGGTGGTTCAGTTGGTGGTGTTGATGGTACAGCTTCCGGTTGTGTTGATTGTGACGATGGTACCAGAGGTGCTGATGTTGGTGATGTTGATGGTACAGCTTCCGGTTGTGTTGGTTGTGAAGATGGTACCAGATGTGGTTCAGTTGCTTGTGTGGACGGTACAGCTTCCGGTTGTGTTGATTTTGAAGATGGTACCAATGGTGGTTCAGTTGATGGTGTTGATGGTACAGCTTCCGGTTGTGTTGATTGTGAAGATGGTACCAGAGGTGGTTCAGTTGGTGGTGTTGATGGTGTTGGCGGTACAGCTTCCGGTTGTGTTGGTTGTGAAGATGGTACCAGAGGTAATTCAGTTGGTGGTGTTGATAGTGTTGATGGTACAACTTCCGGTTGTGTTGGTTGTGAAGATGGTACCAGAGGTGGTTCAGTTGCTGGTGGTGATGGTACAGCTTCCGGTTGTGTTGATTGTGAAGATGGTACCAGAGGTGGTTCAGTTGGTGGTGTTGATGGTGTTGACGGTACAGCTTCCGGTTGTGTTGGTTGTGAAGATGGTACCAGAGGTGGTTCAGTTGCTGGTGTTGACGCTACAGCTTCCGGTTGTGTTGGTTGTGAAGATGGTACCAAAGGTGGTTCAGTTGAAGGTGTTGACGGTACAGCTTCCGGTTGTGTTGATTGTGAAGATGGTACCAGAGGTAATTCAGTTGGTGGTGTTGATGGTACAGCTTCCGGTTGTGTTGATTGTGAAGATGGTACCAGAGGTGGTTCAGTTGGTGGTGTTGATGGTGTTGACGGTACAGCTTCCGGTTGTGTTGGTTGTGAAGATGGTACCAGAGGTGGTTCAGTTGGTGGTGTTGATGATACAGCTTCCGGTTGTGTTGATTTTGATTCTGGTACCAGAGGTGGTTCAGGTGGTGTTGATGGTACAATCTCAGTCTGTGTTGGTTGTGAGGGTTCTATAAAAGGTGATTCTGAGTGTGTTGACACGGAAATTAATTCTGGTGGAGGTACGCTCGAATGTGTTGACTGTGAAACTTTTCCTGGCCTTGTCGATACAGTTTCAGTTGGTGTTGGTTGTGAGGGTTCTATAAAAGGTGATTCTGAGTGTGTTGACACGGAAATTATTACTGGTGTGGGTACGATCGAATATGTAGACTGTGAAACTTTTTCTCGCCTTGTCGATACAGTTTCAGTTGGTGTTGGTTGTGAGGTTTCTACAAAAGTTGGTTCAGACGGAGGTTTTGTTGATGGTGACTGTACGATTTCAGTATTTGTTGGTTGAGAGGATGGTGCTAGGGGTGGTTCAGTTGTTAGTATATCTTTTGGTTGTGTTGAAGGTGAAGTTAGATCTGGAGGTGGTGTTGCTGATACAGCTTCCGGTTGTGTTGGTTGTGAAGGTGTTACTTGAGGTTCAGTTGATTGTGTTGATGGTACAACTTCCGGTTTAGTAGGCTGTGATGCTGGTACCAGAGGTTCAGTTGGTGGTGTTGATGGTACAGCTTCCGGTTGTGTTGGTTGGGAAGATGGTACCAGAGGTGGTTCAGTTAGTGCTGTTGATGGTACAGCTTCCGGTTGTGTTGGTTGAGAAGATGGTACCCGAGGTGATTCAGTTTGTGGTGTTGATGGTACTGCTTCCGGTTGTGTTGGTTGTGAAGATGGTACCAGAGGTGGTTCAGTTGGTGGTGTTGACGGTACAGTTTCTGGTTGTTTTGATTGTGAAGATGGTACCAGAGGTGATTCAGTTGGTGGTGTTGATGGTACAGCTTCCGGTTGTGTTGGTTGTGAAGATGGTACCAGAGGTGGTTCAGTTGCTGGTGTTGACGGTGCAGCTTCCGATTGTGTTGATTGTGAAGATGGTACCAGAGGTGGTTCAGTTAGTGCTGTTGATGGTACAGCTTCCGGTTGTGTTGGTTGAGAAGATGGTACCCGAGGTGATTCAGTTTGTGGTGTTGATGGTACAGCTTCCGGTTGTGTTGGCTGTGAATATGGTACCAGAGGTGGTTCAGTTGCTGGTGTTGACGGTACAGCTTCTGCTTGTGTTGATTGTGAAGATGGTACCATAGGTGGTTCAGTTGGTGGTGTTGATGATACAGCTTCCGGTTGTGTTGATTTTGATTCTGGTACCAGAGGTGGTTCAGGTGGTGTTGATGGTACAATCTCAGTCTGTGTTGGTTGTGAGGGTTCTATAAAAGGTGATTCTGAGTGTGTTGACACGGAAATTAATTCTGGTGGAGGTACGCTCGAATGTGTTGAGTGTGAAACTTTTCCTGGCCTTGTCGATACAGCTTCAGTTGGTGTTGGTTGTGAGGGTTCTATAAAAGGTGATTCTGAGTGTGTTGACACGGAAATTATTTCTGGTGTGGGTACGATCGAATATGTAGACTGTGAAACTTTTTCTCGCCTTGTCGATACAGTTTCAGTTGGTGCTGGTTGTGAGGTTTCTACAAAAGTTGGTTCAGACGGAGGTTTTGTTGATGGTGACTGTACGATTTCAGTATTTGTTGGTTGAGAGGATGGTGCTAGGGGTGGTTCAGTTGTTAGTATATCTTTTGGTTGTGTTGAAGGTGAAGTTAGATCTGGAGGTGGTGTTGCTGATACAGCTTCCGGTTGTGTTGGTTGTGAAGGTGTTACTTGAGGTTCAGTTGATTGTGTTGATGGTACAACTTCCGGTTTAGTAGGCTGTGATGCTGGTACCAGAGGTTCAGTTGGTGGTGTTGATGGTACAGCTTCCGGTTGTGTTGGTTGGGAAGATGGTACCAGAGGTGGTTCAGTTAGTGCTGTTGATGGTACAGCTTCCGGTTGTGTTGGTTGAGAAGATGGTACCCGAGGTGATTCAGTTTGTGGTGTTGATGGTACTGCTTCCGGTTGTGTTGGTTGTGAAGATGGTACCAGAGGTGGTTCAGTTGGTGGTGTTGACGGTACAGTTTCTGGTTGTTTTGATTGTGAAGATGGTACCAGAGGTGATTCAGTTGGTGGTGTTGATGGTACAGCTTCCGGTTGTGTTGGTTGTGAAGATGGTACCAGAGGTGGTTCAGTTGCTGGTGTTGACGGTGCAGCTTCCGATTGTGTTGATTGTGAAGATGGTACCAGAGGTGGTTCAGTTAGTGCTGTTGATGGTACAGCTTCCGGTTGTGTTGGTTGAGAAGATGGTACCCGAGGTGATTCAGTTTGTGGTGTTGATGGTACAGCTTCCGGTTGTGTTGGCTGTGAATATGGTACCAGAGGTGGTTCAGTTGCTGGTGTTGACGGTACAGCTTCTGCTTGTGTTGATTGTGAAGATGGTACCATAGGTGGTTCAGTTGGTGGTGTTGATGATACAGCTTCCGGTTGTGTTGATTTTGATTCTGGTACCAGAGGTGGTTCAGGTGGTGTTGATGGTACAATCTCAGTCTGTGTTGGTTGTGAGGGTTCTATAAAAGGTGATTCTGAGTGTGTTGACACGGAAATTAATTCTGGTGGAGGTACGCTCGAATGTGTTGAGTGTGAAACTTTTCCTGGCCTTGTCGATACAGCTTCAGTTGGTGTTGGTTGTGAGGGTTCTATAAAAGGTGATTCTGAGTGTGTTGACACGGAAATTATTTCTGGTGTGGGTACGATCGAATATGTAGACTGTGAAACTTTTTCTCGCCTTGTCGATACAGTTTCAGTTGGTGCTGGTTGTGAGGTTTCTACAAAAGTTGGTTCAGACGGAGGTTTTGTTGATGGTGACTGTACGATTTCAGTATTTGTTGGTTGAGAGGATGGTGCTAGGGGTGGTTCAGTTGTTAGTATATCTTTTGGTTGTGTTGGTAGTGAAGTTAGATCTGGAGGTGGTGTTGCTGATACAGCTTCGGGTTGTGTTGGTTGTGAAGGTGTTACTTGAGGTTCAGTTGATTGTGTTGATGGTACAACTTCCGGTTTAGTAGGCTGTGATGCTGGTACCAGAGGTTCAGTTGGTGGTGTTGATGGTACAGCTTCCGGTTGTGTTGGTTGGGAAGATGGTACCAGAGGTGGTTCAGTTAGTGCTGTTGATGGTACAGCTTCCGGTTGTGTTGGTTGAGAAGATGGTACCCGAGGTGATTCAGTTTGTGGTGTTGATGGTACTGCTTCCGGTTGTGTTGGTTGTGAAGATGGTACCAGAGGTGGTTCAGTTGCTGGTGTTGACGGTACAGTTTCTGGTTGTGTTGATTGTGAAGATGGTACCAGAGGTGATTCAGTTGGTGGTGTTGATGGTACAGCTTCCGGTTGTGTTGGTTGTGAAGATGGTACCAGAGGTGGTTCAGTTGCTGGTGTTGACGGTACAGCTTCCGATTGTGAAGATGGTACCAGAGGTGGTTCAGTTAGTGCTGTTGATGGTACAGCTTCCGGTTGTGTTGGTTGAGAAGATGGTACCAGAGGTGGTTCAGTTGCTGGTGTTGACGGTACAGCTTCCGATTGTGTTGATTGTGAAGATGGTACCAGAGGTGGTTCAGTTAGTGCTGTTGATGGTACAGCTTCCGGTTGTGTTGGTTGAGAAGATGGTACCAGAGGTGGTTCAGTTGCTGGTGTTGACGGTACAGCTTCCGATTGTGTTGATTGTGAAGATGGTACCAGAGGTGGTTCAGTTAGTACTGTTGATGGTACAGCTTCCGGTTGTGTTGATTGTGAAGATGGTACCAGAGGTGGTTCAGTTAGTGCTGTTGATGGTACAGCTTCCGGTTGTGTTGGTTGAGAAGATGGTACCCGAGGTGATACAGTTTGTGGTGTTGATGGTACAGCTTCCGGTTGTGTTGGTTGTGAAGATGGTACCAGAGGTGGTTCAGTTGCTGGTGTTGACGGTACAGTTTCTTGTTGTGCTGATTGTGAAGATGGTACCAGAGGTGATTCAGTTGGTGGTGTTGATGGTACAGCTTCCGGTTGTGTTGGTTGTGAAGATGGTACCAGAGATGGTTCAGTTGCTGGTGTTGACGGTACAGCTTCCGATTGTGTTGATTGTGAAGATGGTACCAGAGGTGGTTCAGTTAGTGCTGTTGATGGTACAGCTTCCGGTTGTGTTGATTGTGAAGATGGTACCAGAGGTGGTTCACTTGGTGGTGTTGACGGTACAGCTTCCGGTTGTGTTGGTTGTGAAAATGGTACCAGAGGTGTTTCAGTTGGTGGTGTTGATGGTACAGCTTCCGGTTGTGTTGGTTGTGAAGAAGGTACCAGAGGTGGTTCAGTTGCTGGTGTTGACGGTACAGCTTCTGCTTGTGTTGATTGTGAAGATGGTACCAGAGGTGGTTCAGTTGGTGGTGTTGATGATACAGCTTCCGGTTGTGTTGATTTTGATTCTGGTACCAGAGGTAGTTCAGGTGGTGTTGATGGTACAATCTCAGTCTGTGTTGGTTGTGAGGGTTCTATAAAAGGTGATTCTGAGTGTGTTGACACGGAAATTAATTCTGGTGGAGGTACGCTCGAATGTGTTGACTGTGAAACTTTTCCTGGCCTTGTCGATACAGCTTCAGTTGGTGTTGGTTGTGAGGGTTCTATAAAAGGTGATTCTGAGTGTGTTGACACGGAAATTATTTCTGGTGTGGGTACGATCGAATATGTAGACTGTGAAACTTTTTCTCGCCTTGTCGATACAGTTTCAGTTGGTGTTGGTTGTGAGGTTTCTACAAAAGTTGGTTCAGACGGAGGTTTTGTTGATGGTGACTGTACGATTTCAGTATTTGTTGGTTGAGAGGATGGTGCTAGGGGTGGTTCAGTTGTTAGTATATCTTTTGGTTGTGTTGGTAGTGAAGTTAGAAATGGAGGTGGTGTTGCTGATACAGCTTCCGGTTGTGTTGGTTGTGAAGGTGTTACTTGAGGTTCAGTTGATTGTGTTGATGGTACAACTTCCGGTTTAGTAGGCTGTGATGCTGGTACCAGAGGTTCAGTTGGTGGTGTTGATGGTACAGCTTCCGGTTGTGTTGGTTGGGAAGATGGTACCAGAGGTGGTTCAGTTGTTGGTGTTGATGGTACAGCTTTTGGTTGTGTTGGTTGTGAAGATGGTACCAAAGGTTGTTCAGTTGGTAGTGTTGATGGTACAGCTTCCGGTTGTGTTGGTTTAGAAGATGGTACCAGAGGTCGTTCAGTTGGTGGTATTGACGGTACAGCTTCCGGTTGTGTTGGTTGGGAAGATGGTAGCAGAGGTGGTTCAGTTAGTGCTGTTGATGGTACAGCTTCCGGTTGTGTTGGTTGAGAAAATGGTACCCGAGGTGATTCAGTTTGTGGTGTTGATGGTACAGCTTCCGGTTGTGTTGGTTGTGAAGATGGTACCAGAGGTGGTTCAGTTGCTGGTGTTGATGGTACAGTTTCTGGTTGTGTTGATTGTGAAGATGGTACCAGAGGTGATTCAGTTGGTGGTGTTGATGGTACAGCTTCCGATTGTGTTGATTGTGAAGATGGTACCAGAGGTGGTTCAGTTGGTGGTGTTGACGGTACAGCTTCCGGTTGTGTTGGTTGTGAAGATGGTACCAGAGGTGGTTCAGTTGGTGGTGTTGATGGTACAGCTTCCGGTTGTGTTGGTTGTGAAGAAGGTACCAGAGGTGGTTCAGTTGCTGGTGTTGACGGTACAGCTTCTGCTTGTGTTGATTGTGAAGATGGTACCAGAGGTGGTTCAGTTGGTGGTGTTGACGGTACAGCTTCCGGTTGTGTTGGTTGTGAAGATGGTACCAGAGGTGGTTCAGTTGGTGGTGTTGATGGTACAGCTTCCGGTTGTGTTGGTTGTGAAGAAGGTACCAGAGGTGGTTCAGTTGCTGGTGTTGACGGTACAGCTTCTGCTTGTGTTGATTGTGAAGATGGTACCAGAGGTGGTTCAGTTGGTGGTGTTGATGATACAGCTTCCGGTTGTGTTGATTTTGATTCTGGTACCAGGGGTGGTTCAGGTGCTGTTGATGGTACAATCTCAGTCTGTGTTGGTTGTGAGGGTTCTATAAAAGGTGATTCTGAGTGTGTCGACACGGAAATTAATTCTGGTGGAGGTACGCTCGAATGTGTTGACTGTGAAACTTTTCCTGGCCTTGTCGATACAGCTTCAGATGGTGTTGGTTGTGAGGGTTCTATAAAAGGTGATTCTGAGTGTGTTGACACGGAAATTATTTCTGGTGTGGGTACGATCGAATATGTAGACTGTGAAACTTTTTCTCGCCTTGTCGATACAGTTTCAGTTGGTGTTGGTTGTGAGGTTTCTACAAAAGTTGGTTCAGACGGAGGTTTTGTTGATGGTGACTGTACGATTTCAGTATTTGTTGGTTGAGAGGATGGTGCTAGGGGTGGTTCAGTTGTTAGTATATCTTTTGGTTGTGTTGGTAGTGAAGTTACATCTGGAGGTGGTGTTGCTGATACAGCTTCCGGTTGTGTTGGTTGTGAAGGTGTTACTTGAGGTTCAGTTGATTGTGTTGATGGTACAACTTCCGGTTTAGTAGGCTGTGATGCTGGTACCAGAGGTTCAGTTGGTGATGTTGATGGTACAGCTTCCGGTTGTGTTGGTTGTGAAGATGGTACCAAAGGTTGTTCAGTTGGTAGTGTTGATGGTACAGCTTCCGGTTGTGTTGGTTGAGAAGATGGTACCAGAGGTCGTTCAGTTGGTGGTATTGACGGTACAGCTTCCGGTTGTGTTGGTTGTGAAGATGGTACCAGAGGTGGTTCAGTTAGTGCTGTTGATGGTACAGCTTCCGGTTGTGTTGGTTGAGAAGATGGTACCAGAGGTGGTTCAGTTGGTGATGTTGATGGTACAACTTCCGGTTGTGTTGGTTGAGAAGATGGTACCAGAGGTGATTCAGTTAGTGCTGTTGATGGTACAGCTTCCGGTTGTGTTGGTTGTGAAGATGGTACCAGAGGTGGTTCAGTTAGTGGTGTTGATGGTACAGCTTCCGGTTGTGTTGGTTGAGAAGATGGTACCAGAGGTGGTTCAGTTGCTGGTGTTGACGGTACAGTTTCTGGTTGTGTTGATTGTGAAGATGGTACCAGAGGTGGTTCAGTTGGTGGTGTTGATGGTACAGCTTCCGGTTGTGTGGGTTGTGAAGAAGGTACCAGAGGTGGTTCAGTTGGTGGTGTTGATGGTACAGCTTCCGGTTGTGTTGGTTGTGAAGAAGGTACCAGAGGTGGTTCAGTTGCTGGTGTTGACGGTACAGCTTCTGCTTGTGTTGATTGTGAAGATGGTACCAGAGGTGGTTCAGTTGGTGGTGTTGATGATACCGTTTCCGATTGTGTTGATTTTGATTCTGGTACCAGAGGTGGTTCAGGTGGTGTTGATGGTACAATCTCAGTCTGTGTTGGTTGTGAGGGTTCTATAAAAGGTGATTCTGAGTGTGTTGACACGGAAATTAATTCTGGTGGAGGTACGCTCGAATGTGTTGACTGTGAAACTTTTCCTGGCCTTGTCGATACAGCTTCAGATGGTGTTGGTTGTGAGGGTTCTATAAAAGGTGATTCTGAGTGTGTTGACACGGAAATTATTTCTGGTGTGGGTACGATCGAATATGTAGACTGTGAAACTTTTTCTCGCCTTGTCGATACAGTTTCAGTTGGTGTTGGTTGTGAGGTTTCTACAAAAGTTGGTTCAGACGGAGGTTTTGTTGATGGTGACTGTACGATTTCAGTATTTGTTGGTTGAGAGGATGGTGCTAGGGGTGGTTCAGTTGTTAGTATATCTTTTGGTTGTGTTGGTAGTGAAGTTACATCTGGAGGTGGTGTTGCTGATACAGCTTCCGGTTGTGTTGGTTGTGAAGGTGTTACTTGAGGTTCAGTTGATTGTGTTGATGGTACAACTTCCGGTTTAGTAGGCTGTGATGCTGGTACCAGAGGTTCAGTTGGTGATGTTGATGGTACAGCTTCCGGTTGTGTTGGTTGGGAAGATGGTACCAGAGGTGGTTCAGTTGTTGGTGTTGATGGTACAGCTTTTGGTTGTGTTGGTTGTGAAGATGGTACCAAAGGTTGTTCAGTTGGTAGTGTTGATGGTACAGCTTCCGGTTGTGTTGGTTGAGAAGATGGTACCAGAGGTCGTTCAGTTGGTGGTATTGACGGTACAGCTTCCGGTTGTGTTGGTTGTGAAGATGGTACCAGAGGTGGTTCAGTTAGTGCTGTTGATGGTACAGCTTCCGCTGGTGTTGGTTGAGAAGATGGTACCAGAGGTGGTTCAGTTGCTGGTGTTGACGGTACAGTTTCTGGTTGTGTTGATTGTGAAGATGGTACCAGAGGTGGTTCAGTTAGTGCTGTTGATGGTACAGCTTCCGGTTGTGTTGATTTTGGTTCTGGTACCAGAGGTGGTTCAGGTGGTGTTGGTGTTGATGGTACAATCTCAGGCTGTGTTGGTTGTGACGGTTCTATAAAAGGTGATTCTGAGTGTGTTGACTTGGAAATTATTTCTGGTGGAGGTACGATCGAATATGTTGACTCTGAAACTTTTTCTCGCCTTGTCGATACAGTTTCAGTTGGTGTTGGTTGTGAGGTTTCTACAAAAGTTGGTTCAGACGGAGGTTTTGTTGATGGTGACTGTACGATTTCAGTATTTGTTGGTTGAGAGGATGGTGCTAGGGGTGGTTCAGTTGTTAGTATATCTTTTGGTTGTGTTGGTTGTGAAGTTAGATCTGGAGGTGGTGTTGACGGTACAGCTTCCGGTTGTGTTGGTTGGGAAGATGGTAGCAAAGGTTGTTCAGTTGGTAGTGTTGATGGTACAGCTTCCAGTTGTGTTGATTGTGAAGCTGGTACCAGAGGTGGTTTAGTTGGTGATGTTGATGGTACAATCTCAGTCTGTGCTGGCTGTGACGGTTCTATAAAAGGTGATTCTGAGTGTGTTGACACGGAAATTATTTCTAGTGGGGGTACGCTCGAATGTTTTGACTGTGAAACTATTCCTGGCCTTGTCGATACAGATTCAGATGGTGTTGGTTGCGAGGGTTCTTCAAAAGTTGGTTCAGACTGAAGTTTTGTTGATGGTGACTGTACAATTTCAGTATGTGTTGGAAGCGAAGTTGGCAGGAGAGGTGGTTCTGTTGTTGCTACTTCTGATACTGGTAGCTCACAATCGGTCTGTGATGCTTCTGAAGGTTCTACTACAGATGATTCAGAGTATGTTGAAGCGGACGTTGTTACTGGTTGGGGTGTTTCAGAGTGTGTGGATTGTGGGACGGTTTCTGTTCCAGTCGATATACCTTCAGTTGGTGTTGTTTGTGAAGGTGCGACAAACGTTGGTTCAGACTGAAGTTTTGTTGATGGGGACTGTACAATTTCAGTATGTGTTGGAAGCGAGGTTGGCAGGAGAGGTGGTTCTGTTGTTGCTACTTCTGATACTGGTAGCTCACAATCGGTCTGTGATGCTTCTGAAGGTTCTACTACAGGTGATTCAGAGTATGTTGAAGCGGACGTTGTTACTGGTTGGGGTGTTTCAGAGTGTGTGGATTGTGGGACGGTTTCTGTTCCAGTCGATATACCTTCAGTTGGTGTTGTTTGTGAAGGTGCGACAAACGTTGGTTCAGACTGAAGTTTTGTTGATGGTGACTGTACAATTTCAGTATGTGTTGGAAGCGAGGTTGGCAGGACAACTGGTTCTGTTGTTGCTACTTCTGAGACTGGTAGCTCACAATCGGTCTGTGATGCTTCTGAAGGTTCTACTACAGGTGATTCAGAGTATGTTGAAGCGGACGTTGTTACTGGTTGGGGTGTTCCAGAGTGAGTGGATTGTGAGACTATTTCTGATCCAGCCGATATACCTTCAGTTGGTGTTGTTTGTGAAGGTGCGACAGACGTTGGTTCAGACTGTAGTTTGGTTGATGGTGACTGTACAATTTCAGTATGTGTTGGAAGCGAAGTTGGCAGGAAAGGTGGTTCTGTTGTTGCTACTTCTAATACTGGTAGCTCACAATCGGTCTGTGATGCTTCTGAAGGTTCGACTACAGGTGATTCAGAGTATGTTGAAGCGGACGTTGTTACTGGTTGGGGTGTTTCAGAATGTGTGGATTGTGGGACTATTTCTGATTCAGTCGATATACCTTCAGTTGGTGTTGTTTGTGAGGGTGCGACAAATGTTGGTTCAGACTGAAGTTTTGTTGATGGTGACTGTACAATTTCAGTATGTGTTGGTAGTGAAGTTTGCAGGAGAGGTGGTTCTGTTGTTGCTACTTCTGATACTGGTAGCTCACAATCGGTCTGTGATGCTTCTGAAGGTTCTACTACAGGTGATTCAGAGTATGTTGAAGCGGACGTTGTTACTGGTTGGGGTGTTTCAGAGTGTGTGGATTGTGAGACTAATTCTGATCCAGTCGATATACCTTCAGTTGGTGTTGTTTGTGAAGGTGCGACAGACGTTGGTTCAGACTGTAGTTTTGTTGATGGTGACTGTACAATTTCAGTATGTGTTGGTAGTGAAGTTTGCAGGAGAGGTGGTTCTGTTGTTGCTACTTCTGATACTGGTAGCTCACAATCGGTCTGTGATGCTTCTGAAGGTTCTACTACAGGTGATTCAGAGTATGTTGAAGCGGACGTTGTTACTGGTTGGGGTGTTTCAGAGTGTGTGGATTGTGAGACTATTTCTGATCCAGTCGATATACCTTCAGTTGGTGTTGTTTGTGAAGGTGCGACAGACGTTGGTTCAGACTGTAGTTTTGCTGATGGTGACTGTACAATTTCAGTATGTGCTGGAAGCGAAGTTGGCAGGAGAGGTGGTTGTGTTGTTGCTACTTCTGATACTGGTAGCTCACAATCGGTCTGTGATGCTTCTGAAGGTTCTACTACAGGTGATTCAGAGTATGTTGAAGCGGAAGTTGTTACTGGTTGGGGTGTTTCAGAGTGTGTGGATTGTGAGACTAATTCTGATCCAGTCGATATACCTTCAGTTGGTGTTGTTTGTGAAGGTGCGACAGACGTTGGTTCAGACTGTAGTTTTGTTGATGGTGACTGTACAATTTCAGTATGTGTTGGTAGTGAAGTTTGCAGGAGAGGTGGTTCTGTTGTTGCTACTTCTGATACTGGTAGCTCACAATCGGTCTGTGATGCTTCTGAAGGTTCTACTACAGGTGATTCAGAGTATGTTGAAGCGGACGTTGTTACTGGTTGGGGTGTTTCAGAGTGTGTGGATTGTGAGACTATTTCTGATCCAGTCGATATACCTTCAGTTGGTGTTGTTTGTGAAGGTGCGACAGACGTTGGTTCAGACTGTAGTTTTGCTGATGGTGACTGTACAATTTCAGTATGTGCTGGAAGCGAAGTTGGCAGGAGAGGTGGTTGTGTTGTTGCTACTTCTGATGATGGTACCTCGCAATCGGTCTGTGATGCTTCCGATGAAGGTTCTACTACAGGTGATTCAGAGTATGTTGAAGCGGACGTTGTTACTGCTTGGGGTGTTTCAAAGTGTGTGGATTGTGGGACTATTTCTGATCCAGTCGATATACCTTCAGTTGGTGTTGTTTGTGAAGGTGCGACAAACGTTGGTTCAGACTGAAGTTTTGTTGATGGTGACTGTACAATTTCAGTATGTGTTGGTAGTGAAGTTTGCAGGAGAGGTGGTTCTGTTGTTGCTACTTCTGATACTGGTAGCTCACAATCGGTCTGTGATGCTTCTGAAGGTTCTACTACAGGTGATTCAGAGTATGTTGAAGCGGACGTTGTTACTGGTTGGGGTGTTTCAAAGTGTGTGGATTGTGGGACTATTTCTGGTCCAGTCGATATACCTTCAGTTGGTGTTGTTTGTGAAGGTGCGACAGACGTTGGTTCAGACTGAAGTTTTGTTGATGGTGACTGTACAATTTCGGTATGTGTTGGAAGCGAAGTGGGCAGGAGAGGTGGTTCTGTTGTTGCTACTTCTGATACTGGTAGCTCACAATCGGTCTGTGATGCTTCTGAAGGTTCTACTACAGGTGATTCAGAGTATGTTGAAGCGGACGTTGTTACTGGTTGGGGTGTTTCAAAGTGTGTGGATTGTGGGACTATTTCTGATCCAGTCGATATACCTTCAGTTGGTGTTGTTTGTGAAGGTGCGACAAACGTTGGTTCAGACTGAAGTTTTGTTGATGGTGACTGTACAATTTCGGTATGTGTTGGAAGCGAAGTGGGCAGGAGAGGTGGTTCTGTTGTTGCTACTTCTGATACTGGTAGCTCACAATCGGTCTGTGATGCTTCTGAAGGTTCTACTACAGGTGATTCAGAGTATGTTGAAGCGGACGTTGTTACTGGTTGGGGTGTTTCAAAGTGTGTGGATTGTGGGACTATTTCTGGTCCAGTCGATATACCTTCAGTTGGTGTTGTTTGTGAAGGTGCGACAGACGTTGGTTCAGACTGAAGTTTTGTTGATGGTGACTGTACAATTTCGGTATGTGTTGGAAGCGAAGTGGGCAGGAGAGGTGGTTCTGTTGTTGCTACTTCTGATACTGGTAGCTCACAATCGGTCTGTGATGCTTCTGAAGGTTCTACTACAGGTGATTCAGAGTATGTTGAAGCGGACGTTGTTACTGGTTGGGGTGTTTCAAAGTGTGTGGATTGTGGGACTATTTCTGGTCCAGTCGATATACCTTCAGTTGGTGTTGTTTGTGAAGGTGCGACAGACGTTGGTTCAGACAGTAGTTTTGCTGATGGTGACTGTACAATTTCAGTATGTGCTGGAAGCGAAGTTGGCAGGAGAGGTGGTTGTGTTGTTGCTACTTCTGATGATGGTACCTCGCAATCGGTCTGTGATGCTTCCGATGAAGGTTCTACTACAGGTGATTCAGAGTATGTTGAAGCGGACGTTGTTACTGCTTGGGGTGTTTCAAAGTGTGTGGATTGTGGGACTATTTCTGATCCAGTCGATATACCTTCAGTTGGTGTTGTTTGTGAAGGTGCGACAAACGTTGGTTCAGACTGAAGTTTTGTTGATGGTGACTGTACAATTTCAGTATGTGTTGGTAGTGAAGTTTGCAGGAGAGGTGGTTCTGTTGTTGCTACTTCTGATACTGGTAGCTCACAATCGGTCTGTGATGCTTCTGAAGGTTCTACTACAGGTGATTCAGAGTATGTTGAAGCGGAAGTTGTTACTGGTTGGGGTGTTTCAGAGTGTGTGGATTGTGAGACTAATTCTGATCCAGTCGATATACCTTCAGTTGGTGTTGTTTGTGAAGGTGCGACAGACGTTGGTTCAGACTGTAGTTTAGTTGATGGTGACTGTACAATTTCAGTATGTGTTGGTAGTGAAGTTGGCAGGAGAGGTGGTTCTGTTGTTACTACTTCTGATACTGGTAGCTCACAATCGGTCTGTGATGCTTCTGAAGGTTCTACTACAGGTGATTCAGAGTATGTTGAAGCGGACGTTGTTACTGGTTGCGGTGTTCCAGAGTGAGTGGATTGTGAGACTATTTCTGATCCAGCCGATATACCTTCAGTTGGTGTTGTTTGTGAAGGTGCGACAGACGTTGGTTCAGACTGTAGTTTAGTTGATGGTGACTGTACAATTTCAGTATGTGTTGGAAGCGAAGTTGGCAGGAGAGGTGGTTCTCTTGTTGCTACTTCTGATACTGGTAGCTCACAATCGGTCTGTGATGCTTCTGAAGGTTCTACTACAGGTGATTCAGAGTATGTTGAAGCGGACGTTGTTACTGGTTGGGGTGTTTCGGTGTGTGTGGATTGTGAGACTATTTCTGATCCAGTCGATATACCTTCAGTTGGTGTTGTTTGTGAAGGTGCGACAGACGTTGGTTCAGACTGTAGTTTAGTTGATGGTGACTGTACAATTTCAGTATGTGTTGGAAGCGAAGTTGGCAGGAGAGGTGGTTCTCTTGTTGCTACTTCTGAGACTGGTAGCTCACAATCGGTCTGTGATGCTTCTGAAGGTTCTACTACAGGTGATTCAGAGTATGTTGAAGCGGACGTTGTTACTGGTTGAGGTGTTTCAGTGTGTGTGGATTGTGAGACTATTTCTGATCCAGTCGATATACCTTCAGTTGGTGTTGTTTGTGAAGGTGCGACAGACGTTGGTTCAGACTGTAGTTTAGTTGATGGTGACTGTACAATTTCAGTATGTGTTGGAAGCGAAGTTGGCAGGAGAGGTGGTTCTCTTGTTGCTACTTCTGATACTGGTAGCTCACAATCGGTCTGTGATGCTTCTGAAGGTTCTACTACAGGTGATTCAGAGTATGTTGAAGCGGACGTTGTTACTGGTTGGGGTGTTCCAGAGTGAGTGGATTGTGAGACTATTTCTGATCCAGTCGATATACCTTCAGTTGGTGTTGTTTGTGAAGGTGCGACAGACGTTGGTTCAGACTGTAGTTTAGTTGATGGTGACTGTACAATTTCAGTATGTGTTGGAAGCGAAGTTGGCAGGAGAGGTGGTTCTGTTGTTTTTACTTCTGATAATGGTGGGTCACAATCGATTTGTGATGGTTGTAAAGGTTCTACTACAGGTGATTCAGAGTATGTTGAATCGGAATTTATTATTGGTTGAGGTGGTTCAGAGTGTGTTGATTGCGAAACTGTTAGTGCTGCTGCACCTTCTGAAATGGCTTTATAATTTCGTTGATATGCGATAGCAAACCGATTCAGCGATTTTGGTGGAGTTTTAGGAGCTGGTGCTTTTAAATCCAATAATATTGATTTACTTGACTTAGCAACCTTACGTGGTAAAATTGGAACTGGCGGAAAATTTCCAGTTCGTGGATTTTGCAGAACTGAAACGTTTGCAGATTTAAGATGTATTTGATTTTGTTTTAGTGTTATCGTATCCTTTTCGTTTCGTGCTAACGGCGCGATTTTTAAAGAATAATCCTTTTGTGCTCTTATAACAATGGCAAATAGTCCTAAGAGCCAACAGATAAACGATAAAAACTTCATATTTAAAAAGAAGTTAACAAACCGCACGGATCACTATAACTAATATTTCATAGAATGAATTTGTATTTATAGAAAAGATACAAATTAGAATTGTTACACTTTGACAGGGTTATAATACCGAAGCCGGAACGGTAACGGTTTCATTTATTTTTAAAATATTATGGTGTGAAATCGATTGATATACTCCGTCCAAATACAGGGTGACATACTTTAACTTGATATAAGAGTAGACAATAAGAGAAAATTTAAAAGATAGGACGATATGAGTTCAAACTATAAACAGCGAAGGATATTAACTCTTATAGATCTCTTAATTTTCTCCATTACATAATTGTTTTTAATTAATTCATAGTTAATAATAACATTTTATTTTGGATTCTCTTCTGGCCATTCCACAGGTCTTGGATTCCGACCAATGCCACCAGAGGCAAATGTCGAGAGCACTTTGGTGTGGTATGAATCATCGAAACCGGATAACTTCAAATACTGGGTTGAGGAAACAGCACGATTTCTGAAATGTAAGCATAAAAATGTTATCCATACGAGAAATGAAACAAATATACTAATCAAATATTACAATATGTTGATTTAAAGCATAATCTTATGCAAATTTTTATATTTAGTTTTTTTTATTATAATTTTTATTTATTTTTCTCCTATTTTCAAATATACATACATACATATGTTTGTGTGTCAAATATATAGCGGTCTATACTCGTAAGTGGTGCATTAATAAATTCTATTATTAATCCTGCTAAATAAGAGTATTTCGAAAATATATGCTAGAGTAGTTAATAAATCAAAACATGTAGAAAAATCGCAGATCAATAAATATGATGTATTTTCAGTGTTTTCCTTCTAGTTCTTAAGTTGGACTCTATGAACTCTCTATATAGACCTACTTACTCTCTATATAGACCTCCTTACTCTCTATAAGACCTCCTTACTCACTATAAATACTCTATAGACTCTAGAAAATGAACCTCAGACTCTACAAGACACTTAAAATGCTAAAAATGCTAATTATCGTAAATAAATCTTAATTTTTTGTACTCATATCAATAGATTTATACTCATTCTCGTCTATTCGCTTCTATTAATTTTCTATTGCTCACATATAGCATATGATGATATTCCAAAGAAAAACCAGGTGAATTGCTCATTCGAAAATCTGCCACCAGAGGGTAAAGTTTGTGGCATCGAAGTGTTATCGTTCGCTCCCTGCACCGAGGAGAATCACTTTGGTTACCATGTTGCTAGACCATGTATATTCCTAAAATTGAATAAGGTGAGCGAGATTTATGATCTATCTATCTAAAACAACAACGTTAACCATTACCTTTTACCGTTAACCTTTTACACTTTTAATAGATCTTTAACTGGGTGCCTGATATATACAACGATTCGAAAACCTTGCCCGATAATATGCCAATCGAGCTAACGCAGCACATCAAGGAAAAGCAAAGCCTGCGACCAAATGAGGTAAATTCCCTTGGCGGTTGTTATGAACAAAACTGGACCTTAGCGACCTTTTTTCCCCCTTTATTCTCTACAGACCGGAGTCGTTTGGGTCTCCTGTGAAGGCGAAAATCCCGCTGATATTGAGAATATCAAGGCACGTGATTATTACCCACGCATGGGTTTCCCACATTATTATTTCCCATTCAAAAATATTGAAGGATATGTTCCACCAATCGTTGCTGTGCAATTCACTGTTGAAAGTAAGTATCAAGTACTTATTTAATACATAAAAATAGGATACAAAATAGCATTTATTAATGCTTGATATCGCTCAGTATTCAAAGATTCAGTTACAAAGATTTAAAGCACCTCAAATACTAACAAATTCTAACGATAACTCATTGAACATCGGATGGTTTCCGATGAATTACGTTGGGGATTTGTTCATTTAATAATAATATTCATTTTATAATAATATTGTTGTTTTTTTCTTTAAAATTAGTTGATAAACTAACTGCTCTCGTATACTATAAATACAGATCTTTGTCTAGAATCCATAAAAGGTCACAGTAGGAAATTTAATAAATCATGCAATTCACATTTTGAATCACTTTTACTTACAATAGAATTATTTGTAAAACTTTTAGTGTTTTCGAATAATAATAATGTTGATATTATATTAATTTAAAAATATTCTCCTCATTTTTTTTGTCAAATAAGCGTGATATTTACACATTAGACCGTTATTATTTAGATTTCTACACCTTTTTGTATAATTAACATGACTAATTTTATATAAAGGGTGAGCTATAATAATATAATAACATAATAAACTCATACTATTTATAATAAAATAATAATAATCATTTTAATTATAATAATATTATTATAATATACTAATAATAATATAATAATAATATAAAAATAATAATAAATACGGTAATAAATTCATATTTCGACTCTAATAAAGATAATCTTAAAAATAGATTTTTTTAAAATAATTTAATCCTTTTATTATGCAATATAAGAAGTATTGAAATATTGACATTGAAATATTGACATATTATATTTAATGTAAAATATTTAACTAACTGCTTATTTCTCTTTTCTTTCTCTCTCTCTCTCTGCAGCCGGCGTCCTGATCAACATTGAGTGCAAAGCCTGGGCAAGAAACATTCACCACGATCGCTCTGAGCGGAGAGGATCTGTTCACTTCGAGTTGATGGTTGATTAAGAAACGGAAATCGAGTAGATTGCAAAGTAAAAGCAAAAGCAAATGCAAAAGTTAAAGCAAAAGCAAAAAATTACAAGAGAATAAAAAGTATGCAGAGCAAAAAAAAAAAAAATAAAAATAGAGAAAGCAAAAATGCATAGAAATACAAGTAAAGAAAATATAAAATAAAAAACAAATTACAGCAAAATTAAAAATACGAAAAACAAGGACAAAAAAGAATAAAAACAGCTTACTTAAAAGCTACTAAAAGAAAATAGAATCAATCTGTATCTATAAATAAACAAACTAAAAAACGAAAACACAAAAAAATAAAAAAGGGTTGGAAAAATGAAAAAGCGTGAGGAGAAAGAAAGAGCGAAAAACAAACACACACACACACACACATATACAGTCAAACACAAACACATCAACACCAAAAAGTAAGATTTATTTTATGATTTAAGTTTAAAACAATAAAGTAGTGACATAAAGATAAGGAGATATAAAACTAAAATGAAAATAAATTCAAGAAATAATTAAACAACAATAATAATTGCTATAAAAACAACCACAGCTAATTTACTTTGCAAAACAACAACAAAATCTAAGTAGCGGAAAACATTAAAAATAGACCAAAACAAAACAACACAGAAAAACTAGACTTAAATAAATTAAAATATAAAAATTATTGCAGAAGAAGCAGAAAGAAAAAACAAAGAAACAAATTCACAGAAGATCATCGATAAACAACAATATAATTTTAGAGATTTAAAAGAAAACTTGATTTAATTTTCTTTATAACAAAAAATTCTTAAAGAAAAACTGTATTTATTAAATAAAATTAAATAAATAAATCAATCGGTTCTTAACTAAAACAGAAATAAATAGTTATGCTATTTTTATCTATTATAATATAATTAATAAAACTATTAATTAATTTTATATTAATAACTTATGAATTATATTATTATATTGAATTATTATATTGAATTATTGTAATGAATGATGTTGTACTAAAAAATTCTATTTATGATTATATTAAATAATTATTGTTAATGACATATTAATGATTAATGCAGTTTAAACGTTTAAATTACTTATGTATTAATTTTTAATTATTAAACTAAATACTTTTTCTTATACGTAATTACTTTACTTCTAAAAACAAATTAAAATCTAAATATTTAAACCTTTTTTTGTGTAATTTCTAATTTAATTTTTGTTTTAAGCAAACAGGTTATTATAATTTTTGTATACATTATTAAAGATATCCATTTTTTCAATCGAACTATCAAAAATTCCAAAATAATTATTATGAGTTCTCAAATAATAATTTTACTTAATATTGTTTGGTTAAATTGAGAACACTTCTAAATATTTATTTTAATTGTCAAGCTATTTAATTTTTTAGGAAAAAAAATATCGAAAATTAGCGCAGCGAAAAATGCAAAAAAAAAAACTTAAAAGAGTACTTAAAGATGTTATTCAGATGATACACTGAATTTCATATTAAATAATACCAAAATTCATATTAAATAATAATAGTACAGCATAAAATAAATATACAAAAATATAAAATTGAACAATTGTAAACTTCATTTAAATATTAGAGCAAAATACTTTATAATAATTGTTTAGATTGATTTGTTAAAAATATTTTAGGTAGTAGTAAAAAAACCATTAACATAATTAGTTAAAATAAATCTAAATGAAAATCGAATGAAGATAATTACACAAAAAAATAGGTACTTAAAGTGTGAAAATTATGTTCATTAAATCTTCTGCTCTTAGAAAATAGTAGAAATCAATAAAAAACAATTACAAAAAATAAAATAAACTTGTATTTAATTAAAAAAAACAAATACAATAAAAAAGCTTGAATAAATTCATTTCTGATTATTATAGAGAAAAAGAAAAAACATATACAAACAATATTAAAATAATAAGAAATAATAACAACAAATGTAGTAGAAAAACAACACAAAATATTAAAAAACAATAAAATAATAAAACAAGAATCAAAATATATAAATACAATATTTTTTTCAATTACAATCAACTACATATAATAAATAATAAAATAAAACCATAGAAAAATTTTTGTTTAAACAATAAAAGAATTCCAAAATAATACAAGAAAAAATATCTTTTAATGAATTATAAATTTTTAAATTGTTTTAATTGTGTAACGTTAATATTTGTTTTTTATGTGTTTTTTTTTTCATTTACTTGTAAAGAAAGACACGCCCATTCTTGTGTGCAATTAAAAAATTTTTTATTTTTACTCGATTTTTGGTTTAATTTATTTTGATTTCAAATTCATTCTTTTTCCTACCAAAATTAAATGCAATAAAATAAATTAAAATAAAAATAAAATCAGAAAAATATCCTGAAAAAAGAATCCACAAAGATGAGAAAAACCTAGAAAATAATAATATAAAAAAATAAAAAGAAGAAGCTTTTCCCTGCCGCCGATTACAACAACAAAAACCCATAAGAAAAACAAACTTCAATACACAAAACAAGATTCAAGGAGAAAAAAAAATTATAATTAAAAAAATTATTGAAAAAAAACACACCCACCATCACAACAAAAATACAAAACAACAATGAAAATAATAATAAAATGCTAAATAAACATCAAACCCAAACACAACAAAAAAACTCTATTTTAATTGCTTTTTCCATCCACTGTTTAAATGTAAATTTGTAGCAACAAAATAAACACATAAAAACATGACAGAACATTTAAAAAAACGAATTAATAATAAAAAAAAAAACACCCTGTCGTTTTTTCCCAGCGAACACGAGCTTAACCGTCGGACGAACGAGTCGTCAATACGAGATCCACAACAGGTTCGCTCGAAGTTCATTAAAAGTACTTTTTATAAATTTCTAAAATAGTCTGAACAAATTTTTACAAATTTTCGAATAAGGAATAAAAAAGATTTCCAAAGTTTAAAAATGTTTCGATTTTCAAAAATTTTAACTAATTTCGAAAAATTGTCAGACTTTATAAAATTCAAGCTTTAACAGCAGCTTTTTGCAGCATTTCAAAACGTGTTCAACATATTTTTTAACTTGAATTCCTTCAAAATGGTGATGATTCGAATAAGCTTTATACCGTGATTTATTTCGCACACACAAACACACACACGCATGCATTATATAACATAAAATGTGTTAAAATGTAGAGCTTATCAATATTTAAAAAAGCTTTAACAGTTAAGCAATTGAAGGTGTGTGTTAAAAAAGTTTTGTTGTTGTCGAATATTTAAAAAAAAACTGCCATTTTAATGAGACACAATGAAATACACACATACATACACACACACACAATTAAATACACATCCTTAACATGTTAAGAAATTTAAAAGCCGAGTTTTTATTATCGCAAGAGTGTGTGACGCCCTGTTAATGGGTGTTTGTGTGTGCGAGTCAATGTGTATGTGAGGGCATGTGTGTATGCGTGCGTGTGTGTATGTTTGTCTGAACGTGCCTCGTCTTCGACCATGTCACGTGAACAGAGTCTCCAACAACCAACAACAACAAGTAATTTCGAAGAAAAACAAAAAGCCATCAACAACAACAAACTTAAGCATTATTTTAACTCATGCGATTTTTTTTCCTTGCGTAAAAATGATGATAAATATTAAAAAACAAAAACAACAAAATTCATAAAAATTATTATTATATCGTAAAATAAATATTGTATGGAAAATAAGCGTTTAGCTTTTAAGATTATATAATTAAATACATAAGGTATGTGTATATAAATACCAACAACAACAACAATAAAATAAATATTATAATAATATAGAAAAAAATAAATATATAATAATATAGAAAATAAAAATGAAACGAAAGAACAAGAAATAGAAAAAGAAAATTTGTAAAATTATAATTTAAAAAAATAAAAAAGAAATTTAAAATTTAAGCAGCTATTATTAAAGAAGTTCATAAAAACCAAAACACAACAGATACAAAAACAAAAACAAAGGAAGGAAATGTTGAGAAAGCAAACACAAAAGCAAAACCAACAAAAACAAGAAAAAGTATTAGAAGAAAAAAGATATTAAAATTAAAAACATTCATCTACATACAATACATATATATACAAATTTAAACAAGTAAATATATACATACATATATTGTATATATATATAAAAATATAATATATGTATATATGTGTATATACAATTCAGTTTATATATAAATGCAATACAGTTTACATATAAATGCAATACTGTTTATATATAAAATCAGATTTAATAAATTATAGTGAGTATATACAAATTCGTAAGCATATATAAGTATATGTATGTGTTTATAACAACAACAACAACAAGTACAGCTCTCATCGCATCTTCACCATGTTTAAAGCAACAACACGAACACAGACACACAGACAAGCATGCATAAGGTCAAAGTACATTCACTGAACACGCGCTCACCACTACTCTCACAAACATTCTTTTAAAAAAAGTCAGACACACACTCACTGTCCATTTCACACATCAAGCGTTGTTTTTGTTTTTCTGTTAAAAATAATTCGCTAAAAAGCTCTGTAAGTGAAGAAGAATGTGTTTCTTCTGATATAAAATAAAATAAATGAACAAATTAAATGAAGAATAAAAAATTAAATAACCAAAAACTTAGTTCTTAATTAATCGAATAATTAGCAAAATTTAATTGAATATAAAAATTAAATATAAACAAAAAATCATTACTACTATTATTATTACTATGTATTACCATTATTGTTGTTAATCCTTTTATCATTATTATTATTATTGTTATTACTATAATATTATAGATATATTTATACTATTTTATATATCATTATAATTATTATTATTTTTTTTTTTTATTGACGGATGAGGTTGGAAAAAAACTTCGAATCATATGTATAACGACCGTCCTAGTTACGTACATATGTCGTGTAATCACAAAAAACCCACTCTTCACTATTCTGCGTCCAGGTCCGTAATTTTTTTGTCATCTTACCGCCTTCAGCACTTTCAACGTAGATGCATCCCACGTGGGTTCGTCCTTCAGCATCTTCGGTAGTAGGTTCTCCGCTTCTATGGAGCCAGTTACGGCTTCTAATGTTAGTCGATTTGGTTTCCACAGTTCACAGGAAAAGAAGGTGTGTTCCACGTCGTCCATTTCAGTGCAATACAAGCAAAACTGAGTGCAAATACTCTCTAAAGCAGGACCGTCCAAAGGATATTAAGCGCACGTGAGCTACTAAATGTAATGCATCCCTTCAGGAGAAAATATACGGGCTATACACACCAATACCGGGACTACACCCCATTTATCCCTGTGGTTATGGTGGCCCTATTCTAAGGTACCCATATCCAGTTAGAAAATGGGTCAGATAATAGTTCACCTCCCCATGAGCTCTTTCTATCCAAGTGATTATCTGTGGCATCAATTTTGCAGTCCTTCTGCCTCTGGGGTCAGCTCCCCTTCTTTTTATTATTACTTTTGTTATTATTATTTGTATTATTATAATTATTATTATTTTTATTATTATGATTATTTCAGATACAGCGACTTGCGAAATAATTGTGTATTTTATGTTTCTTTTTCTTATTTTATATTTTTTTCTCTTCAAATTGTAATAATAAAACTAAATCTTTAATAAAAAAATGCTTTAATTTAGATTTAAAATTAAATCATAAAATATACATAAAAATTATTAAAAACAGAAATCATAGTAAAACTAAAACAACAACAAACACTGCTTTTTGTAATTTGTTTTAAGTTAAAATCTAAACAAACAAATATAAGTAAATAAATTATAAATTTAAAATATTTAAAACAAAACAAAAACAAGAAGACGACGAAGAATAAGGAGAAGAAAGATGATGAAAATGAGGGAAAGGAGGACCGAAAGAGCAGACAGAACGAATACTTGAATCAACAGCTGAAGCAGATGCAGCAGCAGCAGAAGAAGAAGAAGAAGAAGCAGACAAGATATAGCAGAAGAACGTTGAAATTTAAAACATTTAAATATAATGATTGATAACAATGAACAGAAAACGTTTGAAAAATTTTACTGAATTCAATAAAAACTGTTGATTTGGAATTTTATTAAAAATTCCACAGAAACAAACAAAAACAACAATATTACGTTTTTTTCTTCTTCAAGCGTTGAATAAAATTTTCCAGAAAGGTAGCAAAAAGATTTAAAATGATATTTAGATCCAATTATATTTTCGTTTGTATTTTTCTCGTACTTAATAGATTCAAAAATATTTATATACACAGCCAAAAAGTATGCAACACAATCAAATACATTTCAGAAGGTAATGGTTTTTCAAATAGAACACCACTATTATTTTGTAATAGATTTCATCCCAACGAATTTGACAAAAAATCAAAAATACTTTTCTACGTGTCAAAAACAAATGAAAACAATAGAAAAACTTCAAAAAGTAAACAACGATGTGAACATCAACAAAATTAATAGACTAGTTTTTGAAATAAGAAATTGGAAAACCCTTGATAAAATAAACAGAAGTCTACTACAGCTCAACTGTAAGTTTCTAGATAATCAAAACAAACCTTTCAGTAACGAAGAAGAAGAAATGCAACTAAACAGAAGGTTGGTCATGAATTTGGTGAGTATAATCTTGCATCTACATCACTTCATTTAAATTACATGAATTTAATGTGATATCTAACAGACCAAATCGACTAAATCTTTGCTGCCGGCCAATTTAACTTCCGCCCGCAATCCGCAGGAACGAAAAACTACTGCTATTTGGCAAAGTTACTGTTCAACATCTATCAAGCCTCGTCCAAAGCAAAATCTACTCCGATTTCCCGTTGTTCAACTGGAAGAAACATTAGCAAAGTTCCTTAAAAGTGTTGAACCGCTGCTAGATCAAAGTGAATTCCAGCAAACGGAGGAAGAAACACAGAAATTCCTCAGAACCGATGGTGCCAAGTTGCAAGAGCTGCTGCAACGAGCTGCGGAGCGTGAAGAGAATTGGTTGGCAAAACGTTGGTTGCGCACCGCTTACATGCAGTACCGAGACCCGGTTACCGTCTACAGTAGCCCTGGCATGGCGTTTCCGAAGCAACCACCATTCGACAGTATTAACGACTTTCTTAAGTATGCGGCTAAAGCTATATTCGTGCTGGTCAAATATAAAGAAATCATTGATAAAGGCGAAATACCGGTTGCGAAAATGGGTGAAAATGAACTGGACAATTCGCAGTTTGAAAAGGTGTTCGGCACATGTCGTGTACCTCAGTTAATCGAGGATTGTTTGATGTTTAACCCAGAATCAAAGCACGTAACGGTGATGTTTAAAAATCACGTAAGTTTCACGTTAGTTGCAATCTTTCCCAATTCCTTTTGATATCATTTAATGTTTGTAATGTAATATGTTTCTTTTTCCCCATTTCTATAAATTCAGTTTTATAAGTTGCCTGTTTATGCTAAAAATGGCCAACCTCTGCATCCTGAAATGATTGTGACTCAGTTGAGATGTATTATTAACTCGGAAACATGGAAAGGGCCTGCTTTTGGTATACTTTCCGCAGATAATCGTGATAATTGGGCAAGTTCGTACTCAGAGCTGATAAACGTACCTGGAAACGAAGAACTTGTTAGTGAGATACAGAAATCACTATTTACTGTGTCGCTGGATGAGGAGGTGCCTATCGAGGACGGCGTAAACGACATGAATGTTCAGGCTGCTCAGCTCATACATGGAGGAGGCTCTCAAGAGAATAGCGGCAATCGCTGGATGGACAAAACAATTCAAGTTCGTTAAAGTAACTTTGTTCTTAAAAACTAATATTGTTCTTAACTAACTAATTTGTTCTTAAAAACTAAAATTGTAATTTGTTTCAGGTGATTATTAATCCCAACGGCTTGAGTGGCTTCTGCTATGAACACTCACCAGCTGAAGGACAGCCGATTGCTGTAATGACTGATTATATTGTAAAAAATTTGTACGTATTTTTATATATTAGAAGAAACTAAAATCTCATATTGTTTTAAATTTTCCAGAGAATCTGATGAGATTTTGAAAGATGCAGCAACCCGAGATTTTCACACAGCCACAAAGCTTCCACTTCAGTCGTCACCCGCCTTGGACAAGCAGATCGATATCGCCAAGGGAATCGTTAACAAACTGGCCTACGATCTGCACTTAAACGTTGGGAGCTTCAAAAACTATGGAAAGGCTTTCCTCAAGCACCAGAAAATGAGTCCGGACAGCTTCATACAAATGGCTCTTCAGTATGCTTTCTATAAGTAAGTTTTTACTCATTTCGTAGTATTGTTGCGTTATTAATAAAATACGGTTTAATACGAATTCCATTTCTTCTTTAGATTGCACAGAGGGCCAGGCGCTGGCTATGAATCTGCTCATTTGCGCATCTACAATGGAGGCCGCACCGAAACCATTCGTTCCTGTTCCAACGAATCTATTGATTTTGCCAAAGCCATGAGTGATTCGAATTCTAGCGATGAGAAGCGTGTTGAATTAATGCGTAAAGCTGTGAATGGTCACCGTATATATACTAATGATGCGCTGCGGGGTCGTGGCGTTGATCGTCACCTACTCGGCCTGAAACTGATGGCTCTGGAGAATAAATTGCCAATACCAGCATTTTATAAAACTCCCGGTTTTATCAAGAGCAGCCATTTCCGTTTATCCACCTCTCAAGTGGCCTCCGTGAATGAGGCATTCATGTGTTACGGGCCATTGGTACACAATGGTTATGCTTGCTGCTATAATCCACGAGAAAATGATATGATTTTATCGATTGCTTCATGGCGCAGTAATACAGACACTGATGCAGATCGTTTTGCCGCTTCTATGATCGATGCTTTAGACTCAATGAGTGCGAGTCTATGTAGAGCTGGTCAGAAAGTAACTGCGAAGCTGTAGAGTGCGGTAGAAGGGAACCAGAAGCACTAAACAGCTTTAATCTACTTATTAATAAAGTAGTATTATATTAATAAAGTATCTACAGTTGAGTATTACCAATACAGTTGAGTATTCGAAATGTTGGAACTAGAGCTAACGATCTCGTGATCCCGGACAATATTCATTCCCAAGGATACCGGAATTAGCACCGGGTTTATGAACCTATGAATATACTACATACTATTGTATTAAAATACTACATACATCTCTAAATGAATTAAATGTACAAATGTTCACATTAGCCTTTATAGCTAGCTTACATCGTCTCATTACATATGTTTGAATTGAGCGCCTAAAAGTGTTCAACAATTTCCAAAACGGCGTATAACGTAAAAATGAACTACCGCTACCGTTCTTAATAACTACAAAGACATAGGATATTCAATTCTATTCACAACAATCACAATTTCATTTATACACCCATTCGTGGACCTTTAACTGATATTGAAATTACAGTAGCCCGTGTATATAATTTTTTTCAAAAGATTTTCCCGTTTCCTGTTCGAGAATTGACGTCATCTGTCAAATGAGTTTGTGCTCACTGCCAATTTAGCTAATTAGTTATTGAGTGCGTTCAGTGACTCGAATAAGTTACAGCAACGGGTTTCACATGTACGTAATCCTATTACCAATTGATTCAATATATATATATTAGTACTTTTTAAGCAGTCTGTAGTTATAATTTTTTAAAGCGGTATAATTGTAAAAGTGTACCTACTAATTTTGCAAAATTTGTTAAGGTTTAAATCACAGGTTGCTGGTTTGAAACTTGGCTAAATACAACTCAGCTCTATACAGGGTGTTTCGCATAAGAGGGAACAGAAGATCAGGACGCGTAGGTTGGGTCGAGACAAGAAAAAAATCGTATGGGAGGGGGGTCAATTTCCCCTACAAAACATAAATCCTTCCGGTTTGAGCATTCTCTCTAGAATTGATTAGAGAATTTTATGGTCGGAAAAAATTTATACTTAATACCGTAATTTAAAAAAAAATTGCGACCAAAAATTTTTTGTCGGAATTTTTTTCCAAATTTTAACTTTGACATTAATTTTCTCAAAAACTGTTTGACATAGGAACCTAATTTAAAAAGGATATTAAGAAACAGATATTTGGCTTTGAAAATCAGCAAGCGAAAGTTATCTAGGTCAAACCATTATTTTTTAATATTTTTTTTTCGATGTTAAGTCGAATTTTTATAAAGTGGCCCCTCCCGTCTAAACGGGGGGAAATTGACCCCCCCTCCCATACGATTTTTTTCTTGTCTCGACCCATCCTACACACCCTGATCTTCTGTCCCCTCTTATGCGAAACACCCTGTATAATTTTCTCTAATACTCTCATGAAGAACATTATTCATTCGCCCGGCAAACCTAAAAACTCAAGCATTAAAATTTTTCTATTTATTTATTTGTCGCATATTTTTAAGCCGCGACAACATGGAGGAAATTTTTAAGCTTTTCTTCTCCCACGAGTTTCATCAAAGTGCCTAATGCTTTTTTGAGCAACTGCTAACCCTGGTATTGGAATCCTTGAGTTTTTCGGTGAGTATTTTTACCAACAGTTGGAGCAGTCGTTATTTATTGTTGTTGCCTCAGTGCGCTCGAGCCAGAAATAAAGCCGTCTCCGCCCTAACATTAGGATTGTTGTTACGCGACGCCTTGGTGATGATAAAAAAATACAATTTGTCCTTTCTCCTAAAGGAACACATTTAGGTATAAAAAAAATTACAATTATAGAAAGCATGTTCTTCTACCTATCCAAGGATATATAATAAGTTATACTTATTATTTTAATTTGTCTTTTTATTATTTTAAAAAAAGTTATAAAAACTATCACGGGCAATAAAATTTGTTTCATTCAATTGCCCTCGATGAACCATATTTGCTCTTTCGCAAACTATTGTTCGGTGCTGTGGTTAACCAAATATAGAATAACCAAATAGCATTTTGAATAGTATAAATTTTTTTGTGTTCACACTAACGTGCGTCTACTGTATTTCAAGAATTTTTCTATGCAATTTTTCAAAATCTAACGTTTTGGTGCATGATTTTGTGAGAATCACAGAGAAAGGTCGTTGTTGTGGTGTCGCAGTCAATCTTGCATTTATTTGTTGAAATTGGTGTTAGCGACACGAGTTTGCTTTAGAATTGGATCATAAGCTTGGCTAGACGTGGCATCTTTTGAAACGGTTTCACTCAGGTTCTAGAAGAGAAAACACGCTTCTTGATACACTCTGGTATGAAGTATAGAGAATTCGAGAAACAAAAATCGAGACGGTTTCTCAGTTTCTTTTCACGCACACAAGTAAGCATTTATCAAACGAAAAAAGAGCAAAGTAGTTTGCTCACTCTGGCCAAGATTTGGATATTCGGTAAATTTCACACACACTTGAAACCAAACGAAAAACCACAGTTGATGGCCACCAATGGTACCAGTATTGAAACCTTTTCCACGTCCAAAAAGATACCACGTCTAGCCAAGTTAATTCGTCAGCTGCTATGCTCCGGCTGTCAAAACAACGAAAAGTTACGAAAAGCACAAAACAAATGTGGTGTAAAACGGAAAAACAGTTTATCGTTTATAAATTGCTTATCACATTATAAATTGTGGCCATCACATTGGTTATTAATAAAATTAAAACTGGACATTTTTTTATTGAAAATGTATGAAGATTAACAAATAGATATGAATATACATATATAAACAAAACAACGCCAACGGAAGACAATAATAAACACAAAGCAACAAATCAGATGCAAGCAACAACTATGTACAAAAAAATAAAAACATCTATCGGGCGGTTACCGTAAAACGACCAAAACAAAGTTAATAGAGGAATTCATTCGTGGATTATAAAACTGGAAAACCGCTTGAAAAATAAATAGAAGTACAAAAGTTGGTAAAAAGTAAAATAAATAAGTTTAATATTGTTAATGTTCTGACAAATGGAGAAATTGGAACAAATATTTATTATAGATTTCGGATTTTCTGAAGGACATTCGAGGGCAAAGTAAAAAATAGACAACAGAAATTGACATTTAAAGAAAAAAACAAGAAAATATAAATTCATTAAATGCAATTACAATACAACAAATAAATTAAACCTTCGACCTTTAATTTTATAGGGTGGAGCCGGTGGCTTCATTTAACCAAACAAGTGTTTATAATCACAAGAAAATATAAGTTATCTACTCGAAGTAATAATTTTTTTTTTTTGTTTTTACGAAAGTTAAACGAAGTGGAACTTGTTTGAATCCGCTAATCTAGTTGCGCCTGTCAGACTGGTTTGTCGTTGTAATTCTTCGTTCTGCTCAGTGGAACCAGTAAAAGTTTGGCTGTAAGACTACGTGGATTATTTAAATGGTTACGTCCTTGTAGTTGAAATAAGAAAACTCATTTATATTTCATTCCACCTCGTCTTTGCTAGTTATTAAATTTGGAGCAATTATTATGCACACAACTGCGAGGTGAACTTTGAACTTAAATGATTGAACTTTTAACCATATCTGGACTGCAAGAAATACAAACGTGGCTTCTTTTTTTTTGCTTATCTTCTTTTGGCTTTTATTTAATTTATTATTTTTAAATTTCACTACAGCTCCCTTGAAAAGTTTCTTGATCATCAACACAAACCTTTCAGAAACAAAGAAGACGAAATGCAACTAAGCAGAAGGATGGTCATGAATTTGGTAAGTAAAATCTTGCATCTACATACATATTTAATTTAAATTACATACATTTAATGTGCTAACAGACCAAATCGACGAAATCTTTGCTGCCGGCCACTTCAACCCTCATCTACAATGCGCAGGAACGAAAGACTACTGCAATTTGGCAGAATTACTATTCAACAGCTATCAAGCCTCGCCCAAAGCAAAATCTACTCCGATTTCCTGTTTTTCAACTAGAAGAAACATTGGCAAGGTTCCTGAAAAGTGTTGAACCGCTGCTAGATCAAAGTGAATTCCAGCAAACGGAGGAAGAAACACAGAAATTCCTCAGAACCGATGGTGCCAAGTTACAAGAGCTGCTGCAACAAGCTGCGGAGCGTGAAGAAAATTGGTTAGCCAAACGTTGGTTGCGCACCGCTTACATGCAGTACCGTGACCCGGTTACCGTCTACAGTAGCCCTGGCATGGCGTTTCCCAGGCAACCACCATTCGGCGGTATGAATAATTATCTTAACTATGCGGCTAAAGTTATATTCGTGCTGGTCAAATACAAAGAGATCATTGATAAAGGCGAAATACCAGTTGCGAAAATGGGTCAAAATGAACTGGACAATTCGCAGTTTGAAAGGGTGTTCGGCACGTGTCGGGTACCTCATTTAAAAGAGGATCGTCTGATGTTCAATCCGGACTCGAAACACGTGACGGTGATCTTTAAAAATCACGTAAGTTGATCAAGTAAGACAATGGAACTACAGTTTTCTCAATTTATGTTTTTATCACGCTTTTATTTTTCCCCATTTCTATAAATTCAGTTTTATAAGTTGCCTGTTTATGCTAAAAATGGCAAACCTCTGCATCCTGAAGTGCTTGCGAATGAGATGAGATGCATGTTTCATTGGGAAAAAGTGAAAGGACCTGCTTTTGGCATACTTTCCACAGATAATCGTGATAATTGGGCCACTTCGTACTCAGAGCTAATAAGCATACCTGGAAATCAAAAACATGTTAGTGAGATACAGAAATCACTATTTACTGTGTCGCTGGATGAGGAGGTGCCCATCGAGGAGGGCGTAAACGATATGAATGTTCAGGCTGCTCAACTCATACATGGAGGAGGCTCTCAAGAGAATAGCGGCAATCGCTGGATGGACAAAACAATTCAAGTTCGTTAAAGTAACTTTGTTCTTAAAAACTAATATTCTCTTAAAATTGTAATTTGTTTCAGGTGATTATTAATCCCAACGGCTTGAGTGGCTTCTGCTATGAACACTCACCAGCTGAAGGACAGCCGATTGCTCTAATGACAGATTATATGGTACAGAATTTGTATGTATTTTCTTATATTTGAAAAGAATCTAAAAGTTTACCTTATCTTAAATTTTCCAGAGGAAACGATGATATTTTAAAAGATGCAGCGGACCGAGATTTTGAGACCGCCATAAAACTTCCACTTGAGTCTTCACCCGATTTGGAAAGACAAATTGAAATCGCCCGGGAGAACGTTAACAAACTGGCCAACGATCTGCACTTAAACGTTGTGCATTACAAAAACTATGGAAAGGCTTTCCTCAAGCACCAGAAAATGAGTCCGGACAGCTTCATACAAATGGCCCTTCAGTATGCTTTTTATAAGTAAGTTTTTACTAATTTTGTAGTATACCACATCAATCAGTATGACCGCTATCAGTAGAAGAAATCTTGAAAACCTCGATTTGAATAACACCTCAATCAGAACCCATCTACTTCTCAGATTTTATCGACAAGGTCCATGATATACTTTGCCGGTCATAACATGAAATAATACCAAGGCTCGAACATAAATAGATTCATTGTGCAAACACATAAAAACACTGTTTAAGATGTCAGTAGTGCTTACTTACATAGTATATCATATGTATAATAATGTAATGGTCATATCATCACATTATGATCATGCTAGAATATGACAATTTAAAGTTAAACTAGAAGCTAATATTAATTGTAATATTGTCGCTTAATTAATAAAATACAGTTCATTAAGAACTCCATTCCTTCTTTAGGTTGCACCAAGTGCCAGGCGCTGGCTATGAATCTGCTCATTTGCGCATCTACAATGGAGGCCGCACCGAAACCATTCGTTCCTGTTCCAACGAGTCCATAGATTTTGCAAAAGCCATGTGTGATGCGAATTCTAGCGATGAGAAGCGTGTTGAATTAATGCGTAAAGCTGTGAATGGTCATCGTATATATACTAATGATGCGCTGCAGGGTCGTGGCGTTGATCGTCACCTACTCGGCCTGAAACTGATGGCTCTGGAGAATAAATTGCCAATACCAGCATTTTACAAAACTCCCGGTTTTATCAAGAGCAGCCATTTCCGTTTATCCACCTCTCAAGTGGCCTCTGTCAATGAGGCATTCATGTGTTACGGTCCATTGGTACACAATGGTTATGCTTGCTGCTATAATCCACGAGAAAATGATATGATTTTATCGATTGCATCATGGCGTAGCAATGCAGAGACTGATGCAGACCGTTTTGCCGCTTCTATGATCGATGCTCTGGAGTCAATGAGTATGAGTCTACACAGAGCTGGTCAAAAAGTAGCTGCGAAGCTGTAGAGTGCGGAGGAAGGAAATCAGAAGCATATAAAGAGAGTCACCGAAGTGTCCTTAATTTTCTTACATAATTTATTACAATAGAATAGTCTTACTTTATACATATACTATATATACATATACATATGTGTATAAGTACAATTTTTTGTCAGACTTTCATAAACTTTTCACAATACAATAAATAAAAAAAAACTAAAAATTACAATCATCAGAGAGTTTTCAAAATTTAAACAATATTTTATAAATGTATTTCAGCACAAATATTTTTCAAACTTCAATTAGCTGCTTTATTTGTTAATATTTATCCTGAGTTTTGATCAAAAACGTTGTTAAAAAATTTAACCAAAATTACACCACGGAGTACACCAGAGTACGACCTCGATTTTATTAACTAAACACTGCAGTGCCGATTCATATGAACGCAAGGAATTGACAGTACGTATGTGAGGTTATAAAATTACTTTGTTTTCTCTTTATCGAAGCATATATCCGCAACAAAAATTAGCAACAGCAATAAATTATAAATTACAGTTGCTAATTTAAGTGATTTTGTTGAAGAATATAACAGCATTTTTGCTTATTTATTGTATAATTATTTGATGTATAAAAGAAACATAACTCGATTAGAATTATAACTTTAATTCCAGAAGTTATTTAGAAATAATAACTGGTTTACCATTTAATATTTACCCTTTATTTTTAAAACATTTTATTTGCTTTATATACAATACAAATGTCTCAGAGAATATTCACATGTTCTAAACATAAATTACAATAAACTTTAAGCTTAAACCAAGGTAGTTATATATTCAAATCCATTCAATCCTTTTTGCAATGATAACAAGAACAAGAAACAGCCGATTTGAAGATAAAGTTGCGCATACCGCCCATGCAAAGGACACGTTTTTGTATCTAAAGCCGAAAAAATTATATGCAATATTATAACTTCGACTCTCCATTATCAGTACTTTACACACACACCCACATACACTCACCTCCTCCGATTCCATCATATTGCAACACTGACCCACTGATACCACTGGTTTGGGAGGCTTAAACTGGCCAATTGATACGCCCCACGGTATCGAAGGAACAGCATATGATTCACAGAAGCCACGACAAGCATTCGTTGTGATTTTAAATTCGACACAATTTGGAATGGATATAATGCGCGTATTCCCGACCTTGTGGCAGCCAGGCTTCAGCCACGAATCTTTGCTGGCCATCGCAGTATCCAAACAGCAGCACCACAATAAAAGAAATGTACACAGACGCAAAAGAATCATAATTCTCCAGTAATCAAAATAGTTTGCCAAATGAATTGTGCCAACGGATGATGCTGGCTTTTGACTGAATGCGGCTGATGTGGCGCAGGAGTTTTTATGGAATTGGAGCCTTGTGAACTGGAGACTCGTAGCAAAACTTTGTGCGCATGTTTTTATTTTCTGGAAAAATACGATGGTTTCTAATGTTTGAATGCATATCCAACTGAATGGAGTTCTTTTAAATTCAAATGAAGTTTTCTAAATCCATGGCTTCGACCATGAGTGGAAGCAGAAAGAAGAGGCGAAGAGGCAGAGAATGAAGAAATGATTATAAATAAAGCATTAGAATAGAATAAATTAATAACTCAAATCAAATCAGAAATAACAACTCTTTTCGTACAATCGTAGAGTTCGATGAAAAATTTGTTAGGTTCTTAGTTTTTTATTTTTTAAGTTTTAGTTATTAGTTTACAGAACTTGATTTATTTTGTCGTCAACATTTTCCTTTCTTTCGGAAAATTTTATTTATTTTCAGTATAGCATAATTTATATAGTTCAGTTTTACCATTAAACCATCAGTTAACTTAACGGAATTTGAAGAACTTTTTAAAATTTCATCTGCAATCGACTTGAGAGAACTGTTGAAACACCAGCTCCACCATCCGCATAGAAATAGCCACCCAACCAAAGGCAACCTAAAGCAGGCAAAAAAAAGAACATTGAATCCGGCGCACCATCGACTATTTCTGTTTGGACAGAGTCCAAACTGGAAAAAATAACCCTAAGGCGCATTTTTCCCCCATCCATTCGGCCCCAAGAATCGCAGGCATCTTAGGAATTACCAACAACAGCAAGCAACAGGATCAGGAAATATCGTATGTGAATCATCAATCATATCGTCTTTATCATCCTCACCAGAGAGAGTCTTTGCGAATATCATCCACAAAATTTCGAACATATTACATCACATCCTGTTCCTCGTTGCTTTACGTTTTCCAAACAACTGGAACTAAAGTCCACAGTTGTTGTCCAGCGATTTGAAAACGCAGACAACAGCGGCAACAAAGGAAAAGCGTACTCTTTTAAAACAATTTTAAAAAATCCGCAAAATTACATATTATAGATACATATACATCTACATACATACATTTTTCTCTGTAGTTATGTAATTTTCGTTTAATTATTTTATTTCGCAATCATCTTCAGTTTGTTACTCGAATAAGAAGAAGAAGAACAGAGGCATATTCTTTCGGCAGACTTCATCTACAATATTTCACGAGAAAATGTCTTCAAATCGTGGTCGGGAAAATCTTTTGGCACCCGATAATAACAACAACAACAATCAGCATGATGAGGGCGTCGTCGATTTGGAACTCGATCTTGATGACGATGACTCGGATGATCCCTTCAATAAAGACTCTGGCCACATAATCAGCCCGACCATGAGCGATCAGGCGTTGAATACGTTGAACGATTTGAGACGAAATAATTTGCTCTGCGATGCTGTCATCTACGTTGCTGATGCATCGTTTAACGTTCACAGACCCATATTGAGCGCTAGCAGTTCGTATTTTAGGTATGTACATAATTTTTACATAAAGTTTACATCAATCATATTGATGAATTTGGATAAAGCCGAAAGTTCCGGAACATCTTCGAGAGATTCATATGAGTCAAATTCGTAAACTCGACAAAAAACGACTATAGTAACTTTGTCAATGTTATAATTGACAAATGATGTCGAACGACATCGGATGACCTCTATTTGCCATCCATTTCAAAAAAGATTATTAATAAATGAAATGATTATTAATGAACAAGATTAATAATGATGATATTCTTTCAGAGCTCAATTTACGGGTTTCAATACAGCATCGACGCCAACCAAAAGTGACGAGAACCGTCATGTTCATATTCCCGGTATCAGTGGCTCTATCATGGAGCAGCTCATACAGTATGCGTACCTTCGCAAATGTGTCATCAACAACGAAAATGTGCACGAGTTATTAATATCGGCCGATTATGTTGGCATGATTGGTTTGGTAAAGATGTGTAAACAACATCTGGCGGCGAATCTCACTCCAGAGAACTGCGTCAGTATCATGGGATTTGCCAGGTTGGTTGTGGTAACCACAAAGCAAATCAAATAAAGTCAAACTTAATCGCAATCAGAAAGATAGAAAGAAGGGGGGAGGTTGTCCCATCAAGAATGGGAGACAACAGAAATAAATTCTCACTTTTCCAGTTTGCACATTATTAAATGGATTTATTAATACCTGGGATTAAATGGGAGGGAAACCCGATTCAGTCATTTATAGTTTTTTAATTTTTGCAATTTTCCATTCTGTTTAGATTTCGTTTTCTCAACGATTTGTACGCAAAGGCGCGTAACTACCTGCTGCGCTTTTTCATTGAGGTTGCTGCCAGAAATAAGGACATACTTGAAATCGGCTTAAAAGATTTCTACGACATCATCAGCGACGATGAGCTCAATACACGAGAGGAGGACTACGTATGGAAGCTGTGCGTCAAATGGATTGACTTCGATCCGGATATTCGCAAGCAATATGTGGCTCAATTAATGCAGGGTGTTCGTTTGGGTCTGATGACACCGAAGGTGGGTAATGGGAGGTCGATGCTTTGCGTGTACAATCTAGTGAAATAAAAAAATGCCCGATGAATCTGCTATAAATAAAATAAGCTCTTGAAGTTTTGAGAGAAAAACCTTGAGATAAAAAAGAGATTAAAATATAATAATTAATGATTTCTATTAAATTTCCGAAGCTGTTCCAATTCTGGAAATATTCTGGAATAACTATTTTTACTATAACATTATCTCCTTTCTATTTCTCTGCTTTAACTTCACGTTCTGATTTCACTTAGTGATTTATTATTTATATATAAATTTCATTGTTTGTTTTTCATTTCTTCTATATCTTTACATTACCATTAAATGCAATACAGTGTTTCATGGAAGAGGTCAAAGAGCATCCGTATGTATTGCAGTGCGAAGACGCTAAGCCGTTGATTGTTGAGACCTTCAAATTTATGTATGACTTGGATATTATGAATCCGTCAGCGGGCGAGGTATTTAAAACACTCACTATTTCAGTTCAAATTTACATCTGCCATTTTGTATGCCATTCTTCGGGAAGCTTACTACACCACCATTGGCTATGCCACGCCTACCACATGAGGTTATATTCGCCATCGGAGGTTGGAGTGGCGGCACCTCAAAAGGGTGCATAGAAACGTATGATACGCGTGCCGATCGTTGGGTCAATATACCAGCTGAAGATACAGCAGGACCGCGTGCCTATCATGGAACAGCGGTCATCGGCTATAAAATCTTCTCCATCGGTGGCTACGATGGCGTCGAGTATTTCAATACTTGTCGCGTTTTCGATGCTGTACGGAAAACTTGGAAAGAGGTTTGCATTTAAATAGCTGTTTAACTTAAGTACAAAAGAATAAGAAAGATATAAACAGAGACAGAAAGAGATTGTATATACGATATACAGAGCGAGAAAGAGAGAGAGCAGAGATGTAGACAATAATTTATTTCGATTCTGTTGTCTTGTAGATTGCGCCTATGCATTGCCGTCGCTGTTACGTTAGCGTTGCGGAGTTGAACGGATTAATTTATGCCATCGGCGGCTATGACGGACATAATCGCTTGAATACCGTCGAGCGTTACAATCCGAAAACGAATCAATGGTCCATAATAACGCCCATGAATATGCAAAGATCTGACGCCAGCGCTTGCACATTGAAAGGAAAAATTTACGCAACGGGTAAATGAATGGCGAAGGAAGAGATTATTTTTGTTGTATTTGAACAGATTCAGAATGTTTTTGATTATATCCAATGATAATCCAGTGTACTACATATGAACCTTTCTTTTTCCAACCCTTTCCGCTTCGCTAATTTTTCAGGTGGTTTCAATGGCCAAGAGTGTTTGGACAGTGCTGAGTTCTATGATCCCGCAACAACCGTCTGGACACGCCTACCGAACATGAATCATCGACGCTCTGGAGTTTCTTGTGTGGCCTTCCGTGGCCAACTGTACGTAATCGGTGGCTTTAATGGCACTGCCCGTCTCTCTACCGGAGAACGTTTCGATCCGGACAATCAAACCTGGTCCTTTATACGTCAAATGAATCATTCGCGTAGCAACTTCGGACTGGAAATTATCGATGACATGATTTTCGCTATCGGAGGCTTCAATGGCGTCTCCACCATATCGCACACCGAATGCTATGTGGTCGAAACGGATGAATGGTAAGTTAATGCAAACCAATGATGATGCTTGCGTGTCCAACTACACTATTTTCGCAGGATGGAAGCCACTGACATGAATGTCGTTCGTTCGGCGTTAACAGCAAACAATGTCTCCGGCTTGCCAAATAAACGCGATTACATACACAAGGAACGCGATCGTCTCATGGAAGAGCGTCGTCAGCGTTTGCTAGCAAGCGCAATGGCGCGTGATGCCGAAACTATATCGGCTACGAATGGTTCAGTCGAATCTCATGACCCTGTCCCTATGGATGATTACGAAAGCCCCAATGAGGATGAGGACACAGATGATGTGGAGGAAGCTGGTGGCGTTGCCAATCCGGTTGCGGTTGCCGCCGTTATAGGTCCTGTTGTTGCTCCTCTGGATGTTGTAGCGGAAGAGATACGACCAGACCCGAATCGTAGATTTCGTGCACAAATGCGTACGCACCGTCATGGATCTCATCATGAGATACGTCGAAGAGCTTAGATCTTGGTGTGCTGGGTGAAATTTTTCGTAGGACGACATGGATGCAGCGACCAAAATTAATAAAATGATCGGTCGGTTGATCGAACGATCGTTCGCCTAAAAACATGCACAAAATATTAAGCACCATGGAAATTAAAAAAATTTAACGTGTGCGTGAATCTGTGGAAACAGATCAAAAACAGATAAAAACCCTTTTGGCAATGTATTCGACGAAATCAGTGTATTAAGAAAAAGAATCAGTTTGGGAAAAATGTGCCAAAATTTCTCCATTCATTTCAATTTTGGAATATTAGCTATAAACAAAATTTTCGAAATAATCAAAATTTGTTTACATGGAAATCAAAATTAATAAAGTTAGAAATGCAATACAACTGAAAGAAAAAGCAATTATTTTAGACCATAAACCATAAAAGGGCATGAAGGCTTTAAAAAAATAAATCTAACACTTATTTGAATTGTTTTACATACTTGATGCTTGATGTAAATGCTTGACCGATTGAGATTACTTGTAAGATACTATTTTAGAACTCAATCTTCTTCCCTTGTTTACATAATTTTCTATCTAGGACTATTTTCATATCGTCAAGCAACTTTTTTCCTTACAAGTTGTGCTGTATTCTTCCCTAAAACTTCATTTGAAAAATCTATTCTTGTCACACTTGTAGATTGTCTGCTTATCTTAAGTGCATTGTATTTTATTATATTCTTTAGTGGACTATATATATTAGGGGTACAAATAAGTTTCCGCGGTTTTTTATATAAAGATAGGAATTTATTGTGAAGGAACAGTACATTACGCTTTATTCAAAGTATTTTCCATCATTTGCCACTACTTTTCCCCATCTTTCTGGCAACATTCGGATACCCCGTCGAAAAAACTCTTCATCTTTTGACGCTATCCACAAATATTATATTCGTATCCTTAACTACACACAATATATCTCCAATGTTGTATTATTATCATAATGTATGTTATCCATTGACTCCAACACTACTAAGGCTCATTGTAGGCACTGAGGTTTTTACACCATCGTTTCCAGATTCCGTTAAATCATGAACCCAATCTTAAAATCAACCTGGGTTGTTTTTGGTGTTTCTGTTAAAAAAAAAACTAAGCAATAACTGTTCCATCATCACCCTTTTTTAACGAATTTAATTGCTGAAAGAAAGAAGAACCAAATAAAAACCACCCTTAAAAAAATTATTTAAATTTTAAACGACTTGCTGTTCCAACGACTTTCTCGTTAAGTTCCTGCGCGAACAAGAAGCTTCGAAGGATGCGTATAAAAACATGAGCCATCATGAATATAATATCATTGCACTTCCAACTGTTGAGCAGGAACAGCAGCAGAAGTGGTTTTTCTTATTCAGTGCAGCAGGAACTGCAGCACTCGGACCGAACAAACAACAACCGGAAATGATTTGTAGTGAAGTGTAGGTTGACTTAAAATATAAGAAAAAAATATATCGTGTATATATGTATACTTAATAATAAATAATAAAGTGTAAATATACTTCTAATATCTGACTATGTACATCGTTTTTTTTTCTCTCCTTTTTCTCCCTAGACTTTTATTCATCATATTGCTTTTCGGTATTGCGGCTACAAGCACCAACAGCCAAGTGCTCGAAGTAGAACCGATGACAAGTGGCCCAACTACCGCTCCGTTGGGTTGTCATCGTCGCCTCTACACTTATCGTGTAACGCAGACCGACGAGAAAGGTCGTGAGTGTTGGGATTATGTCAGTGTCATGTCGTGTTGGGGTCGTTGTGACTCTAGCGAAATTTCCGATTGGAAGTTTCCATACAAACGTTCCTTCCATCCCGTTTGTGTGCATGCTTCACGACAACCGGCCGTAGCAATTCTAAGAAATTGTCATCCCGAGGCTAGCGATGATGCCAGAAACTATGAATACATGGAAGCAGTTAGTTGCCATTGTCACACTTGCTCCACGCTGGATACGAGCTGCGAGGCGCCAGCGAATAATATACTCGATGAAAAGTCGGGTATTAAGATGTTAGCTTTGACCGGCTCAGATTCAGATGGTTTGGATTACTAAATAGTTCAAACACTGGCACTGCAACAAATTTAATATAAAATGTTTCGAAAATATTATGAAAATATCTAAAGAAATTATAATTGTTAAATATAAATTAATGAATAAATAAAAATATTGTTACATGATCAGCATGCAAATAAAGCACAAAAATACTAAATGGTGTCAAAATATCTTGGAAAAATTTATAAATTTAATCAACAATCAAAATATGTACTAAACAGAAAAGCAAATTCTAAGATAAAACATAATTTCTTCTTTTCTCTGCAAAAGATATAAATTTTTACCATAAATATAAATAAATTAAAACCATTTCAATTTCTCAAAACTCCACTTGGGATTTATTGTATTTTCACACAAAAAATCAATTTTTCTTGTTATTCTGTTGTTCCAGCTCTTCTTTTGGTACCGATTTCTTACATAGGTTCATATACTATAACTAATAAAAATAAAAATTCTAACTGCAAGAAACTTATTTCTTAGATTTTCTAAATGTGGTTGCAACTTCCAAATAAACGAATTCTTATTATCCTTTCTCAATCTTAAGTTTTCATCTATTTTCTGATTGGAGCTCAGAGAAATTTCATTTCTCTCGTTCGAGATACTTGAAAGAGACAATAGAGCGCAGAAACGCCAAGACCAATGCCACCACCCAGGGCGCATTTTCTAAGGCCGGCTGTAAATAAAAGCGAAGTAAATAATTATTAACTTTAAAGAAGAGTAATTTTAAAAGTTACTCACAACTTGATTTGTATAGGAGACCTGTTGCTGTGCCTGCAATAATAGTGTTGATGTCATCGTCTTCACCGCGCGCGTACTGCAACAACACACCAAAAGCAGAATACATCACAGCAAGTGTGCCCAAGGTGTTAGCCGTACCCGAACCTTGTTTCATGACATGGTTAAGCATTCTAAAATAAAAAATTAAAACAGATTTCAATTAATTATAAATAAATCAGTACGCATTCTGTATATATATTCTATCCGCCGCAAACATACGTATGTACATTTATGTCAATGCTACAGATTTTTATAACATTGTGAGCAACTGATGGTTGCATTTTTGCAACACTTACTGTGTCCGTCTCAGTTTGCCGGTTTGCTGTAAGGCTGCGGTTTTTCGTATACCATTGTAGAAACCTGCCACACCTCCAATGCCTGCACCTATCATCACCGAAGATCCAATTTGTGAAAAGGCCAACTCAAAGCGTCCACGTTGCTTGTTAGCACCTTCAGGAAAAATGAATTCTGGTTTCGCCTGCTGTACGAACCGCGCATCATAATTCAGGTACGGCGAAAGAGACGCTCCTAAATTGCTTGTAGCTGATTTGAAGCGGCTCTGTTTTGTCGATGATTCGTTATCAACTGTAACAAAACATTATTTAAAATTCAATATTATAACTTTATTTATATTTTGCGCATCTTTCGGAACTATTGCGTAATATGTGTAAGCTATCGGCGCCTATCTACCGTGTGGAGCACCATACGGTGCTGCCGCGGCAATGCCATTGTAGAATTGTTCATCTAAAATTTAAACTTACACGAGGATGGCGGGGACAATGAAATTGGTTTACTTAGGAAGTCTTCACTCATTATTAAATCTGTAATCACTATTCTATGGAATTAATACAATATTTTAATGAATTTTGCTTGATTTTTGAACAAAACCTAACTAGAGAAACACCACCGACATGAACCCGTGAAAATTTTCATTTCTGTTTGTCAAAATTTTGACAAGTTTGTCAAACATGTGCGCAGAATAGAAACAAATTCACAATAATTTTTGCGTAATACTTTTCGGCCTTAAAGTGATTTCAAGGCCGAGTTCAAATCGCGAATTTAAGTTGCTATAATTTAATCGAATTGAATGTAATGGTAAAATTCTGTATTCATATGAAGCAAATGCATATATATTGAAGTTAAATATTGAGTACGTTCACACAGCAGATTATTATAATTTCTTTATTTAATAAAATTATACCATTGATTTATTTATGCCACTACATTGGTTTGTTTGTTCTTTTTCACAATTTGCAAAATTAATGACAGTTATTAATATTAAATCTATCTATATAGAAATATTAATTATTAAGAAATAGAAATGACGAAATTTTCATTTTTGCGTATCCATTTTTAAATTTTATGAAGTTCGTGCCTTTTTGAAATAATTTTATATTCACAATATGATCTAAACTAGCAATTACATAAAAGTACCATCGTCGTATATGGGTTTTGATATTACTCATGAGATTATATAATAATCTAGGTAATATTATCTATGCAATTATGAATATTAAGCCCGATATTCTTGTGAATGGCATAACTATCGTTTTAATATCACGTTGTAAACATAGTGTAATTGAAAAGAAATGTGCAATATAAAAAAAAATTTCTGCATATTTAGATCTTGACATATTCACAATAGACTCAGTTGCTTACCGGAATCTTTTTTTCTATCATTCTTGTACCTGCTCTGTCAACGAAGTTCTTGCTTTATTTACCATATCATCGTTTACTTCTGAATTATATTCTGCATATTTTTGCACAATTTCATTTCATTCGTTATTTTTGTGCGATTTGAGCAAAAGGAATTTATTTAATTCTTCTGCGGTGGTCGCTACGGATAGTTCTCTGCGAAATACTTGTCATCATTCTCGTCATTCGTACAAAACATATATACCGCTTTTGTTTTTGAGGTTGCAGTATATAACCAGGACTGATTTTATTTTCTGTGTGCTGAGAAATCAATAGCGAATTGATACAAACGATTTATAAAAATAAAACTTCAAATTTATTGCGAGGTGGAAAAGCTCAATATTATTGGATAAACATAAACGGTCGTCTCCTAAGAACACGGTGACAAAGACCAACGACAGCATTGAAGCTGAAAAATCTTCAAGAAATTCCAATGGCGTCAAGCGATGTGAACCTGAAGTTATCTCGATTATTTCGTCTGGCGCAGAAATTTAACAACTTCTATTTGACGGGTAAGTAAAAAATCTTGTCGCAAAACGAAGCAGTTTAATTATAAAGTAAACATCGAAAGAACATTCAGAAAAGTAAACTAAAAGAATCATAACCAGATTTCTGCTGTTGCTATCGATTTATCTTCATTAAGGGGACAGGTAGGAAGCAGAGGTCAGTTTCCTACCTTGACTCTGTTGCACTCATAGAATTTAAAAAAATTAGAAATATTTATTTGAAGCTCAATAATTATGTTCTTTTATAAGTTTTTTCATTTCAAAATATGTATTATTTAATGAAAAAAAATTATTTTGTATTATTTTTTGTCGGTTATTTTGTCAGTATCATCAAATCTTTGTGGGCGGCTCCATGGTATTTATATAGTTGCCACATCAAAATAAAAAATAAACAAATCCTTATCCATGTCAACCAGGATTTCAAAAGTCTAGTATTATTTTAAATTTATAAAATGTTTAAAACTATATGTAAAAAGAAATAAGAATAATAAATTGTAATGAGAAATTAAAATGATACTATAAAGATTTTACAAAGTAAGAAGTTATAAATAATATATTTATTATAATAATAATACATCCGTTGAGTACGATGATAAGATCACGATTCATCTTCATAGGCTTTTGTAAACGCCCGGTCTGGACTTGGTTTGGACTCTGAGTCGCTATCTGGTGGTTTACTAACTTAGCATAGAGTGTTGCTATTATTATAATCTTCTCTCTATAAGTCGCAAAGAAGAGCTTATTTTAACATGACACTTAATTATGAAAGATAAGGTCAATGATTTAAACGTGATTTTAAGTGGCTGTTTTACGCGTAGAGAGAGGGAAAATAATTGTGGATTATGTTAAAAACTCTATTATATATAAATAGATTCTAGAAATCAATTGAAATACGAGAATATGGAATGCACATTTGAAGTATTTTAATAATTTTTAAAACGGGAGAAAATACAACCATCACTTTGTTAACTTAAATTCTAAAAATGATTACTTGATTAGATTTATTTAGAAAAGATGACTATTTTTAATTTTTCACAGAAAGCTGGCAACTATATTTGCATTTTCTTTTGTATTGCAGTGGTTGTGGCCGGTGTACCTTCTTACTTTTATACTTTTATTTATTTGTTGCAGCTGCCACCTCTACCGAACATTCTACCACCCCTCCGTCTCCCCCGCAATTTTGGTTCTTGTATGCAGCACTTCGACATGCGCTGCACTGATTGCAAATACACGCCCCGTGTTTGTTGGTATTCCTCAGTATTGCCACAAGCATCCTTGGAACCTTGTTTTGCTCGTCCTTTTATTTTTCCATATGTTGCTTCTTTCTCGATGTTTCCCTTCTGCACATATTTTCTCAGTATGGATTTTTTTCTTAATTTCTTTTTAACATTCAAACATACATAATTATGTAGTTAATTTTGTTGTCTTAAATGAAAATGTTTACAGTTTTGAGTTACTCTATGATTTCCTTCCATTGAAGAGAAGAATATTCCTTCTCTTGAATATTCTTCGGTGAGGTCGATGAAACAGAGACAGGAATTGTTGACTATGATACAAGAATTAATCGTTAATAAAAACATTCCGTTTTCTAATATTTATTTATCGTTGCATTTCATTTAAATTTGAGTAGTCAATAGAACTTTTTACAATATCAAATTCGAATCAAAGAAAAAAAAAAATAATCAAATAACAAAAAAATAAAACACAAACGTTTAGCTTTTATCTAATTTTTCTACCTCCTCTTTCTATCATTGTTTACTTTACTTTACTTACTTTATTATTTTGCAATTGATTTTGCAGTATTGAATTTATAAAGATTTATTTTCATTCATATAAATCCTGTTCATACATATTTATTGTATTATTACATATATACGTAATATTGTACTTTAATACTCGTTTGAAGAAATTACTTTTGAGTTTACTAAATATAGATTATATTTGATGTCTTTTGTTTTAATTTGCTGCTTGTTTTATCAAACAAACATCAGCTTCTCATCCTGATGATTGATGATGATGACGATTTGGTTGTCAGTAGTAACATTTACTAAAATCATTTGTCAAATAAATTTGCAAATACTGTAAAACAAATTATTTGGACTACTTATTATAAATGCGAATAATAAACAGATAGTAAGCGATAAATATTAAAAATATAAACACGAGTACAATACTTCAATATTCAGAGTCTTCTTCATAGAGGACTAAATATTGTATATTGAATATATTATGGGGTACCCGACCTAACACTGGAGTGGATTGGTTGATTATTTTCGTCACTTACTTTTTTATAATTAACAAATTTTCCCTAACTTTAAAGGAGTTTCAAATATTGAATATTCAATTATTTATTATAACAATATAGGATACATTTTATATTTGATCCCACCATATATTGTATGTACCCATATATGATATGTATTGTATTTAATATTTATTTTCTGCAACATCATTTTGTGCCAGACATTTGTTAACGCTAAATAAAGATCCTACAGACATTTTTAAGATTAACATTAGCAAAACAAACCACAAGAAAAAATAATTATATTTATATATTAGCGATTATGGTAAAATGAATTAAGCTATAATCTTTGTTACATACGCAATTGCTTGTACGTGGATGTATGTATGTATGTATGTATGTATATTTGTATGTACACGTATCTGTAACCAATCTTTATTTACCTCGCTTGTTTCGATGCACCACATCACCAAAGTTCGGTCACATCTGACGTCACTTGAATTTTTATTGTTTTTCTTTTCGTCGCTTCAATGTTTGTCACACTCTTCTGTTCAAGGTGAAAAACATACATTCATATATTTGTATAGTATAGTATATAAATTCTGTCGACTTTTTTTAATACAACAAAAATACAATAAATCTTAATTTATCGCATTTGTTTTGGGTTTTAATAATGTTAGAAATTTTTGTATAATTCATTGAATTTTATTTCTTTTTTCGCTTTGATGCATTATTGCATTTGATAAACATGTAATTTAATTGTGATGATAGATTTTCTTCAGATTTCATAATGTTTCTGGTGATTAGAATCTTGTTTTTCTCAGATATATCATATATAATATCTAGATTTATCAAGATTTATCAAAATTCAGTAAAAATCTTACCCAATTTTAAAACAAATCTTGAAATTTTGAAGATAAAAATAATTTTCAAATTCTTCAGATGTTAAAAATATCGATATATGTATTGAAGTTGACAATATTTTTATTAAATTATGAATTCCTTCCATATTCAATAAAGACTGATTAGATAAATTATTAAAAATGAATTTAAAAATATTAATTAAAAAAATTAATTATTAAAAATAAATTAAAAAATTATTAAAAATTATGAAATAAAAAACTTATAAATTAGTTTTAACAGTATAATAATATTCTTATATATTGACTTCCTTATTTTTTTATTTCTTTTGTTACACTCTTTCTTCCAATTTAGCAAAAAAAATAACTTTATAATAATATATATAATAAATGCTTTATTTATTATTGTATTTGACATTATCAATATTTAATAATAAAATTTCAAATTTAACCAAATTTGATAAGAAATAACGATACGATATTTAATATTGTGTATGTAAGAACGAATATTAACGATGTGAAACGATTATTTACGAAATGTTCGTCGGTCTTCTGATATTAAACTGATTGCTAACATAACGTCGTCATATCGATTATTGAATGGTGTTGCGCTATTTATTAAGTTTAGATTAAGATAAAATTAATTAAATCGTTAATATTATTATCGGTTTCAGGTTTCAACAGTTATCTGTCAATCATACTCATCGTAGTTAATAATAACCACTTTGGTCCACATACAGAGCATTATCGTCGAACCATGAATCGCGTGTCAGGGACTCTTGGTCTCAGTTCATTAGGCTCCCACTTTCCTTGTTTTTTAATCTTTCTCATTCCGCTCAAGTGTATAGAAACGGCTGGTTTAGTTACCCCCAAAAATTCTGCAAGATTATCTTGCGTTTGCCTCTGATTTTCTTCGAGTAATGCCTCTAATTCTTTGTTTTCGAATTTTTTTGGCTGTCCAGAGCGAGCGATATAAACTAATATTATCAACAGATTCTTGACCTCTCTGAAAACGTCAAAATTAGCTGTTACTATGAACATTATAATTGTTATTATTATGATTATATTCATTGTTATTATTATGATTATATTGATTGTTATTATTATGATTATAATGATTGTTATTATTATGATTATGATTGTTATTATTATTAATAATTTAATTGTTATTATTATTCCGACAACTTTGTATATCATTGTATAGTATATTTATTTTTATTATATTTAAATTATGTATGTATATTTATCATTTTCATATCATTTCTCAAATCTGCTTTAAGTGGAAGAATAAATTTGTTTGTAAACAAATTAAAAGGCTGTATTTATTATTATTATTTTTCGTCTGTTTTGTCATCTCGAAATTATTTGTGCCAGAAATTAGGTTATTTATCACTATACCTATTTAAACATTAATCTTTTATATCTATGTACGTATGTATGTACACGCTGTACGTATTTATATATGTATGTATTTATATTATCTGTATGTCAATTTAAGTTCATAGGATTTGTCTGGTATTATTATAGCTATTATTATTATTGTACAATTATATTTTGATATCATACTACGTACTGATTTTATTTTGTTTTTTTTTTTATTCTACTTTGTTAAATATGTCTTTTGTAAATATGTATGCAGTTGCTACTCGCGCAGAACACTTGACTTGCTTTTGTATTTATTTATTTTGAATGCACAAAGAAGTCTGCTGCACAAAAGCTTCTCGCACTCAGCTGAAGTGTTTTCTTCTCATTTAAATAAAAAATAAAAGTGACTTCCTTACATTTTTGAAAGGTTTACATTTTCGATATCGACACCAAAAAATACTTAAAAATTATTATTTTCATTGGCTTGCTTAAAACTTTTCAAATGTACAAAGTTTTTTAGTATAAAATAATATGAAAAAGAGCTGGTCTATGAATAGCAACAACACCTCCTCTTCTCGCTCAATCGACCAGATCGTCTTCGTATGCACACAAGAAATATCAACATCAACATTTTGCGTTTAGATTCTTTTTTGTGCTTAGCAACATATGTTGATAAAGAATGTTTATTTACTGGGATGTAATACCCGATATCTTTTAATGCAGAAAAAATTTCGTCTCCGTTCTTTTTGGGTGCAGTAGAAAAAAAAATATCTACAAGTCGATTTATCGTTCAATAAATTGAATCAATGGAACAGATGCTAGAATGTTGGAATCGTTTCCGCGTAGCGTATTCATATGTAGATGGATTCTTAAAATCAAGAATAAAAAAAAACTTAAAAACAATAACTATTTAAACAGACTTTTCTTATAATAAGATAATTGAATAGTATTTAAATTTTAAATAATAATTATGTGAAAATATTTTATAAAGAAAATTAAATACTCATTGTGTCTTTTTAATGTAATTGTTTAGGATTTCAAAAAGGCGAAATTCGACCATTTCTGGTGGAAGGCCAGCAGGTTGGATTAATTAAATCGGATGTCGTGAAACAGCTGTTAAAATATCCTGAAGTATTTTGCGTACGCGATTGTGAATACACCAAACAGGTGTGTCAACAATAATATTGTATTGTAACAATACAATAGCTTTTAGTAATAATGCTTAAATATAGAATACAATAACATTATTAATAAATAATTGATCTTACAACAATTCACAGGGAGTGGTTGAACTGAATCCTGCATTCCGTGATTATTCCGAACGTACCGAGAAGCTAGATAAAGTATTACGCGAATTACGTACAAAGGGCATTTTTTCCGCCCTTCAGGGATGGCGTGAAGAGGTGAGTAGGGGAGAAATGTACAAAAATAACTGCTGATTATTTTATACAATACTCGATTATTATTATTGCACAAACAATATATTTCTAGTTGTCTTTGATATGCTTTCTATCCCCTTTCTGGGAATAATAACTTTCTTCAAATTGATGAATGCTTCAAAATGATCATCAATGAACAATCAAGATGATGAACATAATTAATAGATGAATATAGATGAATAGATGAAGTTGTGATCATCCTTTCTTTTTTTATATAATTTTTTTTCTTCTTTCGACACGCTTTTCATACTCTTTCTTTTCTCTCCCACTGCCACTCTCACTATGTACCCTTTTTTAGTATTATGAGGTGAAATCAGAATTCCAAGGTATGTTAAAAATGGATCGATCGGCCACCCCGCTTTTTGGGGTTCGTAAATATGGCGTCGATATCAATGGCTACGTACGTCATCCAACCCGTGGCCTCTGCATTTGGCTGCAACAACGTTCCAATACCAAAGAGACATGGCCCGGCAAATGGGACAACATGGTCGGTGGTGGTCTGTCGGTCGGCTACGGTATCAAAGAGACGGCAATTAAGGAGGCCGCCGAAGAGGCATCCATTCCAAGTGATCTCGTGAAAAATCTCATTTCAGCCGGCTGTGTTTCGTTCTTCTTCGAAAGTGATCAGGGTCTTTTCCCCAACACCGAGTATGTATTCGATCTGGAATTACCGTTGGATTTTGTGCCGCACAACGCAGATGGTGAGGTTCAAGCATTCGAATTGCTGCCAGCCAAAGAATGCGTGGAAAGAGTTTTCACGCCCGAATTTAAGACAACGAGCTGCCCTGTTGTTATTGATTTTCTTATAAGACATGGCTATATAACGCCTGAAAATGGTAACGATTTATTAGAATAATTAATCGATTATTAATCGGCGACAAATTATCTTCTCATTCTTTTTACTTATAGAACATTATTTTACACAAATAGTTGAACTTTTACATGTACCACTTCAGTCGCTTTATACTTATCGCATGTCAAGAACTGAGCAACATCAGAGACAACAACACCAGCACCAACAGGAGTCAACCAATTTTAACAACACCGTTGAAAATGGACACGTTAAAAATTAATTTTTATTCAAGAAAAACATTAGTTCTAGCAGTTTATAAACAAATGACAAACAAATGAAATTCAATTAATATTATTGTGCTATTTGATTACAAGTAAAATAAATATAATATATATATATACCTTAATATATAATGTATATACCACATATACATATACTATACATTTACTATATAAATATACACATCTTATAAATTTACATAGAATTTAAGTTTCTCCAGAAAACAAAAACGCTGCAAACACAATTTATTCGTAATAAATGATGATTCTCTTCCTATCATTGTTTCAACTATTTGTTAATCTATAAAAACTAGAATTGTATTAAAAGTAGTTACTTTAATAATCCCTAATTAACATATACACACACTAATATATACTATATAAATACGTGTGTATTTATATGTGATGCTTTTTAAGTGTAGTTGTTGCTTCACACAACTAATATTATTGTTCCAAGTTTAGCTAATGTTATTTTTTATATAAGCGCGTTAATATTTAATTATTTTTAATATTTCTACTTTAAAGATTTTTATTACCTCTTTATGCACGTGTATTCTTTAAAATAACGTATTTAATAGAAGTGCAAAGCACTCGTTTTTTTCAAAACTACATAATTTACACAGTAAAATTGTAAACAACAAAAAAAATGGACAATTAAAATAATAATGTAGTTAATCGATAGCGATTTTAAACATTGGCACTGTATTTAATGATGATTGATTGAATGTATAAAATAATTGGAGTGAAAAAAATTGACTGCTATTAGAAAAAACTTTTTATTAACTTATAAAATCCTGTTTTTACAAAAAATTAATTAATTGTATAAATAATTGTTTCAAACACACAACTTTTAAAAGATAGAAAATTGTATTTCTTTAAATTTATAAAAAAGACGAAAATAAATTTATATCGTATATTTATATTGTTTTATCGTATACAACAAATACACACAATAATATTTTGTTTTCAATTTACAAACACAATTTAGAAATCTTTTTTATCAATATATTGAATAACTTTACCAAAGTGCTAAAAAACACACACACACTCATTATAACTTAATCGAGAGCATAGCAAAAATGTTAACAGCATTAGTAGCATTTTTTACTACATCCGTACATACATAGTACGTATATATACATCGGATTATATGTGTTTTTATATATATATATATATATACATGCAAACATACATAAATTATAAGTGACGAATACATAAAATCTTATAAACAAAAAGTATCCGGAATTTCTCATTTACATAAACTTTTTTCTAATGTGTTTGGTGTACTCTGGTACAAAAAGTTTAAAGCTGTCCGTACTGGATGAAGATTTGCATCGTTTCGGTCGTCCATCCACCTCTGTAACTGACGAAAATATCGAAAAAGTCAAGAAAATTCTTTTCGAAGACCTTCTTGCGAGCATCAGAGAGATGTTGGCTGTCAAAAACAACTTTAATGCCGTTCCGAAAGCTCCATATTCACCTGACATGGCCAGGTGTGACTTTCCTGTTCCCACGATTCAACTTACCAGTTCGTGGAAAACGTTTTCTGACGATTGAGACTATAAAAGAGAATCCACAGAGTACATCAAACAAAGATTTGCTAACAAAGCTAGACATGTAAATAACTGACAGACCATCTTAAAAACTAGGAGAAAAATATTTTGACAATATCGCAATCGCGATTCGTTGAAATGAGAAATTCTGGATACTTTTTGTTCATTAGTACAAAATACCTATACTTGTATATTTTATATATATTTATGTATATGTATTTATATTTTAAGCGTGCTAATTTTTCTTTGAAATTCATCCAAAACTCATCAGTATATTAAATCAAAAGCAAGCAAACAAAATATCTCTTCAGTGTTTTTCTTATTCAAAGAAGCTGCTGCTTGCTGCTGATGCATCAACAAGCAACAAATATTTAGGACATACATCCGTCTGTATGTATGTTATACACGCGTATAGATATTTAACTAGGAACTGCACAAATAAGACGTTTTTTATATATCTATCTATCGACATTATTCGCTATCGATATATCGACATATTTTTTTGAGTAGAATGTTTTTAGTAAATGAGAAATACAACAAAAATATAATGTTATGATTATTATACATATTTAAAATTCATTCTTTTATATATGAGCCGGTTATTTTAAAAGTGGGCTAAGTCCAATTTTCCAAAGCTACCTATGTATTTTAATATTTACATTTATATGTTATCTTTTCAATTTTAAGTAAATTGTAACTAATATATTTAAAATCCATGAGATTTTGTAACTTTGAAACTTTGATAGTTAGTGAAATGGTACAAATGTTTATTTAGAAGTGAATATGTAAGTTTTAGAGAGTTTCAAATGGATATAGAGAACATTATGCATATGGGAAATTTGTAGCCTAACAGGAACACTGTTTTATGGGGTACACTTCTTTACGCAAGCCTTAAAAATACTGACAGACGATGTAGAAAATGGTTAAAAATATGTTGGATGAGATGATTCAAATCTGAACCATATAAAAAAACACTGAGATCTGAAATTACTGTCTCATCGGGGAAGACCAAGAAACTTTATTAATATTGATTTAGCACCACTGTACAAAAAATTGAGAACAATCACAATGCTAAAATACAACGATTTGATGAATTTATTATACTAGATGCCACCTGCACACTATAGTTATTTTAAATCCCTCCCGGAAACCAAAGAAAAAGAAATAATCGCAAAATATTTAATGTAAAAATTCTTTAATAGAGAATAAAACTTGGATTTTTTTTTAATTGTACAATTAAATTTAATTTAATTGTATAAAAGTGTATACATATATTCCATAGTATTTCAAGTGTTTCAATATTTCCTTTCCACTCTTGTTTTTTTACGAATTGAGAGCTTGATTTCATTAATTTTAAAAGTGCTTTGAGTCCATTTATAGCAATTAAAATCATGTAAATCACGGTGTTTAAATCAAGTTAATTATGTTAATTGCGTTGATAAATTAAACACTCTTAGAAACCCAAAAACATTATACAGGCATACCTCGAATATAACGATTAATTCCTTGGTTCCACGATTACTAACATGGTCCACTGCTATTCGAAACCGTATTATTCGAGGCTTCAAATATATGAAATGCCATAGATGAAAGGACTAACTATTGCATTATTGATAGTATAGACAGTCTGATTTCCTTGACCATATCTATATGTAGTCTGTGATAGAGTTAATTTTTAACACTAATATTTGCAATTGTATCAATTTAAGTATCATGCTATTCGAAGGATGATACTACCATGTTATCAGTTACCAATTTGTGAAATTGATTTAAACTTAAACCTTTAAATGTCTCGGTTTGAATAACATAACTGAACTTGGGCCACTTTTAATATAACCGGCTCATATACGAGTACATATATACAGTACAAATGTATATACATATATTATATGTATATGTATATATTGTTAAAAAATATGTATTTTTTCCATTGGCCAAAAAATTCAAATTCTATCTTTTGGTAATATTTTTCATTTGAATTGTTTCTTTTTTTAAAGAACAGAATTTTTCATGCAAGGTTTTTCAATGAAATTCAAGAGTTTCAATACAAACAAAAGTAATTTTTTATTTATTGATATGTGCAGAAATTCTCAATAGGTTATTAAATCAAATTAAAGAAATCTTCAAACTAAATCTGATGAAATTCTGTGCGAGAAAATAACGAAAATATATATAAAGATTATGTGAGAAAAAAAAAATAGAATTAAAATACTTAATTTTTTATATTATATACAATATGTATTTATGTTATATATATGTATATGTATGAATTAACTGAAAGAAAACAAAAAAAAAATAAACGAAAACAAAAGAAACTTTCAACATATTTGAAAAAAAACGTCTACTAGAAGTAATAATTGAAATATTAATAAAACTTCAGTATAGACAAAATAAACCAAAACATTATTGTAATTAGATATAACGTACGTATATATATGCATATATATTAATGTATATATATATGTACATCATTTATTTAGAAGCCGAAATATATAGCGAACAGCTGATAAATATTTAAAAACTGTGTATTTAATTTTGAACTTATTAAGAAAAAAAATATATTTCATTACAACAAATGGTTAGACTTCAATTAAAAAAGGCGAACATGCTGAACATTTTTAAACACTGTTCTGCAGATAAAAAAAACAGACAAATATACGAGTCTCGTAAATATGTTTTCAATTGAATTGAATTTGAAATTTAATTGAATGAAATCTATCAAAAACAGAATTGCTTAGTATAATATATAGTATATTATACTGTCTTTTATATAGTAGATATATATATATTTTATATATTATATATAATAGTGTATACTGCCTTTTCTTTTATTTCAATATTTCGTTTCTTTTTGCTTTCTTTTTGAAGGTTTTTTAAATAATAATAATTTTCCTGAATAATATAAATGACAATATACATTTTTTAAGTAATTGCTTTCCAGCATTGTTGTGTTGACGTAACAGTAACATTTAAATATTGTCTGTAAATAAAGTAAGGCTAAAAATTAAGGCAATAAGTTTCTTGTATATGTCTTTATTTTTAATTTTTAACTATTGAGGATCAATAGTTAAATTCTTTGAGATTTATTTTGAGTTTCGTATTATTACGTCGAACATTTAAATACCATTTCCTGTTCCGTCCCTTCTTCTTTACTCTACTATCTTGTTTGTTGTGATTTGAATATGTATTACATCGGAATATGTAGTTACATCGTTCGACTAAAGATTAAAAGTTATGTGAAGAAATTGCATAGTTAATTCATATAATTAAAACGTATTGTAAAAAGAAATCATAATTAAATTGCCTGTCAGTGATTTGAGCGAAAGTCCTTTTTTCTCTGGTATTAATTGCGCATATCAGGACAGAAAATCCACCAAACTATAGTTATAATTCGGTTTTGTCCCAAAATAGTTCAGTATTTTTTGTCTGTTGCGTAATATTTTATCCACATCTCATTGAACTATTCTCCAGATTTGTAATTTCATAATATTGGAATAATTTATAAAAGCCGGAGTTAATATAATCGAAAGCGTGATGTTTTTCTTACAATCTTTCATCTGGTTAGGATTTAGGAAAGAAAGGATTAAGGAACGTAGTTCATACATATGAGAGTATAGCGTTCCCTTAAATATGAAAACTCGTATACACTGAATCTTAGAAGTAAATAGACCTTTTTATAAATCCATTGTACATATATACAATGCAGTATACGGTGTCTATATGCCTATGTATAAGCATATATCAAGGTACAAAGGAGGGATCAGCGTAAAGATTTGCCACATCTGCTGCCAATCTTTGACGACGCAAACGAGTACTTATTCTCGCTCTGTCGCTATCTGCGACGCCCCGCAAAACTACTGCGCAGCTGTCCGTTACACTCTATTATATTATATTGTCTACAGTCGTTCTTTACTTTGCTTTACTTCTTTCAGTTCCTTACAAGGACCTTCATTAAGTAAGAGTCAAGCCAGGCAGAGTTTTTATTGTCAAAGGCCGGCTCAGCGAGCGGCGGCCGACCTCCTCGAAGAGAAATAAATTGCGCGCAAAGCAGTAAATCACAAAACAACATGAATGCAATGAAAAATTCGCCGTTGTTTTCAATTTTCTTAAGCAGCTTACAAAGGTTCCTCACTGCAGCGACCTTTCGTAACGAGTACCACGCTTTCAATCGCTTTCATTCACTTCTGTCGAAGCCGATGTCATGAAGCGAGGGAGGGGAGAAGCCAAAAGTGTAGTCCCTACTACGTTTCAAGAGCAGAAATACCAAAATCTGTTCAAATATTTATTAAGAAATGATTTCTTTGGAATCACTTAAGATTAACTTGATGTGTTGAATGAATGAAAAGACTACCAACCTTCAAAAGTAGAAGTTGCATTTCAAAAGCTTATTCTAAGGTTGAACTGTATCTAAAAATCATGTTTAAAGTATACCATCTCGATTCTTATAATCTAGTGATTGCAGGATCATATCATATAATTGAAAAGTTTATGAAATTGCATTGCGTATGTGTCCATGTGTGATAATTGGACTCTTTCCGGCGCTTATGAATATTAGAATAATTCAATATAACCGAGATTGTGAATCTTTTTTGGAGCAGACATTCTTTTGAATAATGTACCTTAATAATATACCCATTTTTCAATAGCTGTAAAGCGATTTTACTCAAATAAAACATTACATTTTGCAGCTGCATTCTTTTTTATCAATATAATTTGCTTTCTAAACCATTCGCAACTTATTGAACAATATTGATAATTGTATTCGACAAAAAAACGAAACAAAGAAGAAGAAGATAAGAATAAAGGAGAAGCATTTTCTTTCCTTCTTCTTCTTCTTCTTCTTCAAGCAATATAAGTATGTATGTAGCATTTGCAAAACAACAGGATTTGTGTCCTTTCCGATTTCATTTTCTGCAGACTTACCTACGCACACACGTCAACTACTCGCATGTACGTTCGTTTCTTTGTTCAAAGGATGAACTGCTTGCTGTTGGAATCTTTGTTTAGAATTCTTATGAAAATGTTTTCATTAAGCAAGCAGCTTTAAAAAAATTTCCGCCTTTTTCCGTTCTATCAAAAAGCAGAAGGGGAAAAAATGTATAGAAAGAAATTTAAGAATGGAACGAAGAAAGGAAGTAAATAAATTTTTTTAAAAAAAAAAAACGGTTGGTTTATGCAAGGCGCAGTTGATGTGCGACGCAATTAGAAGAAGATTAAGGTGATGAAATTAAAGAAACATACAGACACACAAACATACACACAATACACATTCGTACGTACAAACAGAGCATTAAAATTGTTACACAGAGCAGCAAATCATTGGAACGATTTGGGGGGAAAAAAGGTTTCCGAACAAAAACGCAGATGTTCCAATTGTTGCTTTCGTCACGGATGAAGGAAAGGTTTTTTACCTTCTTCTTCGTTCCTGCTTTGTTTTTTTGTCAATCCTTCCAAGTGGTAGAATTTAATGAAAAAGTTAAGAAGTGAAAAGTGAAGTGCAGTGAAGTGAAGTTTGTAAAGAACGAAAGGGGTTGATGAAATAAATAGGTACTTCTTTTGTACAACGATAAAAAACTTATTTTATATGTAAATTATATGTATGTATACGTGGTATGCATGTGTGTATATGTACTACGTAATGAATAAGATGGATAAGATGTCAAACCAGTTTTTTTTACCAGTGATTTTCAGCGAAAGGAAGTGGAAGGGAGACTATTGCCAAAGAATATATTGTATATTCCTTGCTATTACTTTGCTTACAAAAATGTTCCCATAAATTCGAAAAGGAAAACGAAACAAAGTTGAAGGAACCAGATATACGAGGTATATCAAAAGAGATTCGTTTCTTTTCGAAATTCAAAAATGGCCCACATCATCCAATCAAACCACAAAATTTCTTTTTTCGTCTTGTGAAATTCCAGAATAGATGCTACATACATACATATATTAATAATTATCAATTATTGCAACAGCTGAAGAAACAAAATAACTAGCAATGAAAACTATTTAATGTAAATATTCTATTTTAATTGTTTTGTTGCTCATATTGGCCAATGTCACATTGGGCTCTTTCGAGGTAGGCATAACTCATGACGATTGCTTGGCCAATGTCCCATGCTAAGATTCAATCAGGACGACTGATGCTCTCTTCAAGAGTCCTATTGTGACAGCGGCCATTGAACACGTCGTCTCTGGACACGACGAAAGATTTGTCTTTCCTGCGCCCGAACCTTGGCCAAGTTTTTGACGGGCGCCAACCATTAACATTAATTGGTCAATATGTATCATTAATAATATTATATGCAGTAATAGCATATCTGACACTTATTTTTCTCGATGACTCCTATTTTCGCTTCTCCCACAGCAGATTACACAAATCCAAAGTGAGCTCTTCAACCCTTAATTGAGCTGGCTGAACATATGCTTAACTTGATGTGTGATAGCGGTTGAGAATAAATAATCTCTTATAATTTGAGATCTCAATCGTTACGATCTTAAAATCAAATATTGAACTACGAAAATGAGAAACAGAACAATACTCTTCATTAATATTCTTGTTGGTGTTGAAATAAATGGCAGGTGTTGGAGGCGTGAGGTGATTATATAATTGTTGACAGATAAGTTCTTTAATGAAATATCATCTTGCAGGATAGGATATAAAAAAATAAGGTTAAAGGAAGATGAATTTAAAAGGGAAGGCAAACTTTAACCAATTTCATAACTTCTAATATTTGTGTAGAACATGGATAAGCTTAGATACCATGTATAGGAACATTTTGTACAATTCCATTCGATCTGTCTTGTGGTAAATTCAAAATTTTCAGTTATTTGGGTTCTAAAACTGAGTCCTAAAACTAAGAAAAACAAAAAACTGATTTTTGTAAATTATCTTCTGTATTTGAAAAGATTTCTTTTATGAACCAAATAAATATATGTAAATATTTCTTATATGCTGCATGTTTTGCTTCATTATTACAACTAAAAATTAATTTAACATTAAAAACTACAGACTCCATCGAGGTTTCTAGTCTGCTCCCGCCCTTTTCCTGTCTCTCCGTCTATCGCTCTCTCTCTCTCTTTCTCTGTCGCTCTTTCCGACGTACTCTCAAATGTTTCTCGCTTTCAGCACCTGTTTTTGTGGACTCGGAACATTTTCCTTGCCCGGAAATAGAACCGTCTTTTTGGGTGTGGTGCGTTGTGTGTGGGACTTCGGGGTGCGTGGCGTACGGGGTGTGGTAACTTGTGGATTGTTGCCTCCATTCGTTTTGTTCGCCGGCGTACTGCGCACTGGCGTTGTGCAGATGCGAGCCGTTTTATTATTGGGCGTCGTAGGCTTCAGCAATTCGACCACCTCGAATTCGCTCGCACTACTTGTACGCACCGGCTTCTCCGAGGAACTAAGGAGCCACGAGGTGATCTTCTCACATTCGTTACGCAACTCGGAGTCGATCAGCAGATCCTCGATCTTCTCCAAATCGGTGCTATTCTCCTTCTTCACAGCGTTCTCGTCAATCTTCGATTTTAACGAAATATTCTCTAGCTTCAGTTGTTCGGATTCCTCGCGCAGCTTGACCAGCACCTTCTCTTTGTTGTCCAACTCGATTTGAGCAAACTGCAGAACGTTGGCGAAATCGTCAAGCGCCTTCTTCATTTCCTGCATGTAGATTTCGCGATGCTCGTCCTTGTGGCGCATCTCGTTGTACATCACCAGGTAGCGGGCGGCATTCGAGTCGATGCGCTCCTGGAATGAGGAAGCAATCTTATTGAATTTGGCCAAAGTGTCCTCCTCGGAGGTAAGCATTTGTTTGAACATGGTTTCTTTAATGGATACCTCATTTTGCAATGTCTTCGCGGACTCCTGTAATTTCTTTAAAACTGCCTCCGCTTCAGTCAGCTGAGAGCGCTGTGACTGCATGTCCTGTTGCAACGTCAGATAGCTTTGTTCCAGCGCCGATTTCGCCAACTGTTCCGACTCCAGTTCGGCTTTGAGCTGCTCCACATCGGCGTCAGATTTCTTGAGGCGCTCCATGAGTATGTTGACGGTGGAGCGTGTGTTGTTAAGCGTCAGCTGATAGTTGTACTTCTCGGTGATCGTCTTGGCCACATCCTGCTTCAGGTCAACAACCTGCTTCTGTAGACTGTCCGTCAGCTGCACGTAGTAATCGATGCCGTTGCGCAGCTGATCCTCGTACTTCTGCAGCTTCTCGTCGCGTTCGCGCAGCATATCGTTGGTGCTCTCGAGCAACACCATCACGTCCTGCTTCTCCAGTTCGATTTTGATGATCTCGTTTTCGGCGAGTTTCTGGCGCTTCTCCAGTTCGGCGCGCCAGTAACTCTTCTCGCGCTCGACCGCAGCCTGCAGGTCGGTCTCCAAGCGCTGCACCTTGTCCGCCGCCTCTGTCTCGACGCTGCGCACCTTCTGCTCTGCCGTCTCCATGAGACTCTCCCGCTCCACATACTTGGCGTTCTCACGGCAGAGCTGCCTGATGTTGTCGCAGTGAGCGTCGATCTCGCAATTCTTGTCCAGCAGCTCTTCCTGCAGCGATCGGATGAGCTCGCACTTGTTGGCCAAATCGTGCTTCAGCGTGCTTCGCTCCTTCTTCAAGCAATCCATTTCGTTTTGAGTGATCTTGGATTCCTGAGCGTAGGCGAGTGCATCCTGCTCAATCTGGTGCTTGAGATCAATCAAATCCTTGCTCAACGCATCGTTGGTGTTCTGCAGGTTCTGCAGCATCTCGTTGCTTCTGTGCGCCGCTTGTTCAGCCTTCTCAAGTTTCTCCTGCAACTCTGCGACTTCCTGCTGTACGCTGCTGGCCTGTTGTCTCAGTATAGTGAGTTCCAGCGACTGCTCTGCAGTCTTCTGCTTAAGCTGTTCGTTGATGCACTGGAGCTCGTCGTTGCGTTGCTCAAAAGCGGTCAGTTCGGTGTCATGTTGCGTGCAGACACTCTTCAATTCGGCTTCTAATCGGGCGCAGTTTTCTGCAAGTTGCACCTGCTCTACGCTGAGCTGTTCGTTGAGCTGTTTGTGCGCCTGGTTCTCGCTGGTCAGCTCGTGTATAAGCGTGTCGGTCTTCTCCGTCATGCTCGCGTTCTCTTCGCGCAGCTTCGACTCACTCTCCTTCAGCTGTTCCACATGACGCTTGAGCACCTCGATCTGGCTCATATAGTTTTCGAGCAGCTCATTTTTGGTGCGCAACTCGTGTTGCAGAAACTCCTTGCCTTTGAGACGACTCGCTGATTTCGGCTCCTTCATCGGTGTCGATGACGATGACAGCGGCGTTGAGCTTGCGGTGGTTGAGCTGACCGCATTGTTGTTGTTATTAGCTGCAGCCGTTACATCCGAATTCTGACGGAAGCGCAAACGATGCGGCAACGAAGGCGTACGAAACAAACGCAGACCCTTCGGTTTCTTTTCTTCCTTGACACCGCCGTCCTTTCGTATGGCGAATTCTTTGCTCTCTTTGGTGCTCGAAGCGAAGCGGACGGCGTCTTTGAAGAATTTCTCTATTTGTTCCTTGCGTTCCGGTTGAGCAGCAGAGGATGACGATGACGACGAGGATGGCGGCGCCAACGAAGCCACCGCAGATGCGCTCGTTGCAGTTGGGGTGCCGCTAGTTACTGCAACAGCTGGATCCAGTTTAGTTGTTGAGGGGGAACCGCAAGCGACGTCGATGTCATTGAAGCGCTTCAATTTAGCTTTAGAGAAAGACATCCTGATGTTCTTGTCGTTGTTTTTGTTGTGGATATTTAAAGTGGTTTAGTGATCGTGGAGTTTAATTTTAATGCTTCCCAATTTTAAATATAAGGAATCTACAAATTTAAAGCTGGTCGGCTTTTCTGTTTCTTTTCTTTCTGTTCTTGCTTTCAAATTCAAAAAAATTTTACACAAGAGTTGTTTGTTTGTTTTTATATAATAAACCAAATTTAAACCAAGTTCTCTTCAATTAATGATCTTAATTACGTACTTTTCTAAGTTGCTTCGTTTTCAAATTATCTCATGTAAAAAATAATGTAATAATTTTTGCAAATGTGTAAAAAATTTATGGTTGCTTAACAATTTTTATAAAGTAACAAAGTCCTCAAAAAACAATACTATAAAAAAAATACTACACACTTCTTAACTATGAACAAAACTAACTACTCTGAAGGAGACTTTCTTCTTGTGTGCAGAGAAGTTCCAACGCTTTCAACTGTTCAAACCTAACTGAATGTTGAGTTCCCGGTTAGCTGACTGCAACGTCGTCTACCTTGAGAAGGTTTCCCAAGGGGTTTTTCCGTTTGTGGTGATATTTCTTTGGTACATATGTGTTTCTTCTTTTTTACACGTGAGTATGTGTGTGTGAATATTTTCCTTGTGGTGCGGTTCAAAGGTGAGTTCAGTCAAAGCGGAATAACAAGAAAAACCTGAGGCCGACGTAATGCAATGTCGTCCAGTTACGAAATCTATGTATGCACTAAAGTGATAACGACGTTCTTAGCTCGTGAAGAAGAAGAGGAACAAACGAACGACGGAAATACGATCGAGCTGCGTGTACACAAGCGCACGAATACTTTAACACTGTATGATTGCCAATTTTAAGGGTGAAAACTAAACAGGGTGAAACAACAACAAAAGTAGACACTACATAATTCCGCTGGCATCATCGATTCTGTGGGAAGCGCATTCAGGTGGGCCTAATTTATGAACACATTAGAATTGTGTATATTATAAGGATTAATTGTATATTTTAAAAATAAAAACATTAATATATTTAATTACAACACGATTTAGTTTATAATAACTCTACCTTTATTATAATAACTTAACCAACTTTGGCTTTTAGAAATAATTCCAATGAATTGAGGACTCAAAATTAGACAGCACACAAAAAAAGACGAGAATATTTTTCAGAAATTATGATTCATAAAGAATTTTTAGTCCACTTTCATAAAATAGTCCCCAATCCTTGTGCATGTTGTACAATTGCAGTGAATTCAGCTGAATTTTATACCCGCATTATTCAGAAGTGTTTACTGAGCTACGTTTTCGTATTTCTCACCATAAGCAATAAAACCAAAATAATTAAACGGAGGGGAAAACGCGGATTAACTGCATTCTACTCATCTAACGGACAAGCAACAACAAAATTAAAGCAACAACAAAGTTAAAGCAACAATAAAATTAAAGCAACAACAACTATGATTGATGTATCAGTGTACAATAAAAAAAGTGTTTTCCTGTGTAAGCTTTGAAAACACTGTTGATTATCCTTGAGCGAGTACTACACACATCGGTACCTTTCCTACGTACATATGAATATATGTATGTATGTGTATGCGATGGTATCTGACAGCACCTTTATAAGGGTGCGTTTTGACCGAACAGACAACTTCACAGCCAGCATACATAAATTTATGGCATGTGACAATTCCACTTCAGAAGTATTCTGTTTGTTAAATGTGAAAAAAAAAAACAATGAGAATGAGTCCTTTTTTGTCACAAAGGTTGATAATGTCAAAAAAATATGCATACACTTTTAAGAGTATATGAACTCATTCATATATGGTTATGAGAAAGTCCTTGGCAATGATTTTTTTTATCTTAAGACTGTATTTCGAGTCCTCATACAGACTTTGTTGCTGTATTCTTTTTACTCAATCTTAAACCGATATCTTGTGACAGCTGATTGGTAGTGTTTCGCTTCTTGCACACCTTTAAACCTTTCATATGAAATCTATTATAACCGTTAACAAATCTTAAACTGCTGTCATGAATTTGTTTTTGTTGATTTGTGAAGCAGGTATTTTGTTTATTTATATTTCGAATTGGTTTTTCTATATTTTAGTTTCTTACCGCCTTAACGAATTTATTGTTCTTTCATGTATTTTGCAATAGATGTATTAATTTCGGTTTTAATATTCTATAGAAAATCATATTTTTACGGTGTAGGAAATTTTATTTGAATACACAAAAATTAAACACAGCTCAATTCGTTATTGCTTGCGTCATCGCATTGCGTTGTGGTTAGTATTGATGCACATCGAACAGCGTCAAAAAATAATTTATTTGTTATTTTAATTTAATTTTAACGCTACGAACTTCTGACGCTGACGCAGTTCGATGTGCTTCATCATTTACATAGTTACAGTAGTGATGGCTATAACCATAGTTGCCACCTCTATATTTAGCTCTATAAGTCACATTTTACATTCATTGTGAATGAATCGTTTCTTGTATTTAGTGTAACCAGTGTTGCCAGTTTAGCTAATTTATAATTCATAGACGACACAAATGCATAGCCTTTTTTAAAAAAATTTTAAGAAATACTTCACAGCCATTTGTCAATCCAATAAATTAATACTGCATTTGAAATAATCATTATTTAAAAATTTGTAACATACCTTTATGTATATATACTATATATTGCAATTTGATATACAGTATAAATAATTATATTTAATTACTTGATTGGGTTGTACTTTTATTGTTCTGTGCGAAGAGAGGAATTCAGTAATTTTGATTTTACGTTCTTTTTATTTTCCATGGCTTAGAAAAGTAGTCTTAATTATAAACTTTTTAATTTGACCCTGTATTTTCGCGTCTTCATTTTCTTTTAACAATTTTATATCTGTAATTGTGTTCATTTCCATCGTCATATTTTATATACAATTGCCATATTTCCTAGTATGTACATCCGAACATTGATCTTTATTTTGAACATGTAGAACCGTTGTGTGTCATGTATTATTTCGAAATTAAATCGTTTTGGGCATGGCAAAATGATTATAAAAAAAAAATAAGTTTTCAGCTAATAGCTTTTTTTAATATTTTCTTTTCCCCTCTTATTTATCTTTCTTTGTTTTTGAGATTATTTTTCTTTATGAATAAATTCTGGCAACACTGATTGGAACTCGTGTTGCAGGTGTTTCGTTCTCGCTTTTTGTCAGGGATATAAAAGTGTTAGAGAAACTTAGATAAAATGTTTATATAGTGTAAAAGCAATTGATTGTTTTATAAAGTTTTAATTCAAATAAAATATAATTCTTAAAGTTAATTATAAGAAGATATTTTAGGACGACATACAAAGTGTCCACCGCTGTTCTTGTGGGGTTTAATCGGCGCTGCAGAGCAAAGTGTAGACAACCAACAAAGAATGGGCAAAATAGTGAATAATATAAATTGTGAGTATAGTATATCATAAATGAGAAAGAGATAAGAAATAAACAAAAAACAAGTATAAATTATAAAACAGACTAGGGAAGGTACATCAACAAAGTTAAGCACCAGAACCCAACTGATTCATGAATTCCTTTGCACGAACAGAAGTTTTAGTTTAAATTAAAAAAGCAATAGTATTTTTTTTTTAGTATTAACTAACGCAGCTTGTGTAAACGTGAGCTCGTATTTAGTGTATGTGTTTGCAAGCGAATATTGTGCAATGTTCAATAAATTGATTTACAGGTAGAATCGATGGAGCAGTACGAACACCCAAATAGTAACTGTGAAATAGTATGTATTAATAAATATTTCCAGATGTTTTCTAATTGCCTAGAGTAGGCGGTTAATCATTAAATTCTTGTTCTAAGATATCAAAGTGCAAATGTCTCAATAACTATAGTAATAGTTTTTTATTCAAATTAACATTGCGAATAAACTGTTCATTAAGTATTCTTTTGTATATACAATAAATCAATAATTACAGCAAGATTCCCTGTTTTTTCTTTTAGTCTGTGCTGATAAGATAGTATATAAATAAAATGTATAAAACCGAAAAGAGGTTCATTGGCGAACTGTTATAATTACTTAAAGATGATTAATTTTTAAAAATCAAGGTTTCATTTAAAAATTCCAAAGGGTTAGTAAATTGTAAATAATAGTTAAACGCCATAAATAAATACCATAAGCAAAGAATTTCAATATTGTAGCAGGTATTATTAATTAATTACCTGGCTTTAATTTACTTGACATGAATCCCGAAACCGGTTGTTAGTCGTATTAAAATTCAATCTGATAAATAAGAACAGCTGGAATTCAGAGTACGTAGGCGTCATTCTTGTAACATTGGAGTGGAGTGTTTCTTCGGCCATGTCTGGTCGTTAAACATCCAACTGTAGATATTCTGGCATTTTTTTACATCATTCTTAATACCATACTTCATTTTGATTTGACTAAACTTAATACGCTTACCTTTGTTCTTTATACTTCTTGAGAATTTATATGGCGATGGATCAATCGCTCAACATTCCAATAAGAATTTATAACCAAGTGGCTATTGAATAAATCAATTTAGAAACATACTCGTATGTATCCTCTGTGGGACTAATATAGAGACGAGAGACGGTAATCGTTCTTCAAGTACTCAGAAGAAAGGAAGGGGGACCAACTCTAAAAGCAACTACTACTAGAACAACTTTGTTCTTACTTTCAAATTTGAAAACTATAACATCTGAAATACACATTTTTATGTATTTATATTTTTTCGAATATGTATTTTTTTAACGTAATTTGAAGAAATCTGAAAAAAACAAATACTACCAGAACAGCCAAATCAAAATTATCTTATATAAAATAATAAAAAAAATCAAATGTTGAACTAAAATTGGAATATCTTAAAATTCAGTTCGGAATCTTCAGTGGAAATCATCGTTATACCGCAGAAGGAGTGAAGACGTTATATCATAAAAATCGATTTTCTGAAATACGAGTTCACACCAGGAAAAGTTTTAAATTTAAAGAAACCAAAAGGAACCGAATAATAATTGGGGTGGGTCATCAGCTGGTTTCTTTATGAATTAAATAATTTCAATGAACTATCAATTTAAATATAATTAAGATAGAATTCAGATAGAAAATTGCTTTATTTATAAAAATCATATACCATAAATATTTTTATATTCAATTTTAAATTACATTTTTCTTTGTTCGAGTTAATTGTTGCAACATTACGAATTGAACATTCTTATTTATTGTGGCGCTGGTGTCGCTGCACACCTTCTCAACTACGAACCCTTTAATTAATCTGCATCATTGTAATCCGCTCATGCAGATCACTTTCACTACCGTTCAGGGACAACGAGGTTAACTCTATACTCGGTCTATCAGCTACTAAGCCAAGCCTCTAGCCCATTTCAACTACCAGCTCTACTGGCTGAGTAACGGACTGACTGACGGGTCTACTTCGTGGACTATAACAAAGACTCTGCGCTTGCAAAGAGTCTCTTTATTTACGTGCATATTTTTGCTAGCGAAATACGAAATACCAACCAACAACAGAGGCAACTCGCGACAGGCGAATACTCGAGAAACACCTTCAGCAACCATCGAGTTCCAGTCTTAATCAACTGCACGTTGTTTCAGACGCTTAGTCTTGTTTTGCAAGTACTTCTGAGCGGTTCACTTTGTTTTAGCGCTTTCAGTGTAGCGTTCGTTCGTCACTGTCTTTGTTTTTTGTTTTTTTTTTCTTGCTTTTGTTTTGTTTTGTTGGCTTTGTTGTGGTTGGTTTTTTATTTTCTTAAACAGAAGGCTTCAATCTTCATTCACAGTTACGATGACCATTTTTGATGGCTTGCATAAGCGTCTTTCTCAAGTTGGACAGGAGCATCTACTGAAATTCTGGGATGAATTGACGCTGGATCAGCAAGAGCAGCTGGTGCGAGATATTGAAGAATTAAATTTGAAAGAACTGAAGCATTACTTCGATCGTGCAACGAGTTCTTTAAGCGAAAATGCCATTAAATTAGACGATCGCTTACAAGCTCTACCCGAATCGAAGTTGGTTAGCATAACACGTACGTCAAAGGACAAACTGAATGCATATCGATTGGAAGGACTTAAGCAAATCAGTGAAGGACATGTTGCGGTCCTGCTGATGGCCGGTGGTCAAGGTATGATGTTATCTTTTTATATACTATAAACAATACATATATCCATAAAACATAACATGCATTGGTTTGAAATGTAGGTCGGTCTACTAAAATTTCCACTAGAAATTCATTTGCATTCGCTTCACATGCGAAATCGCAACGTATTTGCAACTCGGCTCGCTTCAAACAGTAAAACGTATCAAGAGACAACTTTATTAATTATTCATGTTGCTTTTGGCATTTAAATTACAAACTCAAAAAGTTCACTTACCATATTTTCTCACAACACAAGGCAAATATTATATCTAAGTAATGCTTTTGTATCTACGAGAGTATTGCAACATACCGTAAAGTCGGTAAATAAGAAAGCAAACAGAAAATGATTGAATCTAATGTGTTGTAATTTCAAGTAACAATTTAGAAAAGAAGAATAAAAAAGCAACAGGTTAAAAATATGTGCAATCGATATAAAATTATAAAATTAAAGGCTCTCTGAGTTTGATTACCCTAAACAAGAAGAGTTTGTTTTCTTATAACAATTTTTATGTTGACGTGAGTCCTAAAATATACCCACGTCATCAAATACGAGTACCTTAAAAAGTAAGCGTTAATTATTTCTCTATTTGTGTCAAAGTGTTTCAACTAAATTTAAAAATAAAACTAATTTTATCAACAACACCCTTTCTTCTTCTTCTACCTCGTCTTTGTATTGTACTTTATTCTCTCTTTTTTTGTTTATTATAGAGTATTCTCTTAATTTGCAATTCATATCACGATTGCACGTTATTTTATAGCCAGCCGTTTATGTTATTTTTAACTATAAACTTCGTTTCCTTCAACTCTTCTCTCTCTCTCTCTTTTGATCTCTCTCCCTCTTCACATGGAAAAAATAAGGTAAACAAAAGAAATTATGATTTTTTCTAAAAAAACCTACTTTCTTAATAGAAGAGGAGAGTTTCTTAAAGATAATGTTACGTTTCGATGTTCTTGTTGTAATTTTTGTTATCTACTTAAAGTTAATCAGAAAACCAAAAAAAAAAAACAAGTGGGAAATCTTATATGTTTAAAAATTAAACCATTCAAGCGTATCAGTGTTCACACACCTATTTACAAGGCCACAATCACTTGATTAAATACAGTAATTAACAAAAAATATACCTCATTCAAGGAGATTCGTAGTTTGCATCACATTCCATAAATGGATTCTATTTAATCCATTCCATGTCTCTCTGTCTCTCTCTGTGAAAATGTTTATTTATTTCTGCATTGTTTTTTTCGTAAATACACTGTAATCTTGGGTATATTAATCCACTCGCTGACTGGAACAGCTTCCTATACCGTTCTTCGAAACGGTTTCTTAGGCTATTCAAGGGAACAAAGGTTAAATTAGTGAGTAATTCAAAAGAAATTCTGTTGCCATCTTATAAATTTGTTACTTTTTTTTATATACTTATGCGAATATGTAGGAGTGTGTGTGTGGACACAAAAAAGGAATACCTTCCTTTATTATTATCTTTATATCTTTCCTTTTCTTTTGTATTCTTCGTATATGTTTTCTTCTTAATTGATTCTTTCGTCTTGTAGTTATTAAGATAAAGAAACAAGGAGAGAAAAAATTATAAGAAAACACCATTAAATTATTCTTCTCGTTTTAAGTAATGATTCCAGTAAACAAAATAATAAAGGTACCGCAAAGACACAGACCCCGGCACGCCTCCACTATCACGGGCACACTCCCCACCCCGCTCCCACTTAGTCTCTGTCACTTTAATGATAAAAGATGGTAGACAATATTCTCAACTTATTGATAAGGAATAAAGTATGTATTTCTATTTCTAAATTGAATTGTTAAATTATTTTTAACTGATTGAGAAAAAAGTTGAGTCAAGGAAACTGCACATTTGTGTCGATAAGAATAAGGATAAGATAAGAAGAAAATTCGATAAAATTCACACCTAAAAACCGTCAATTAAAGACTAATATTCACAACTAAAATGAAACCATTCAATAATAATTACATTTATAATATTTAGTATTATTAGAATAATAATATTTACTATTATTAGAACGATGTTGGAAATGTGGAAAGTGTTTTTCTGAAACAATACATGAACATTTCACATTACAAGCAAATCGTAGAATCCTTTTTTAAACGTTGTTTTGCTGTTAATTTTGTGGTTAAACAACTCAATTTAAATGTCAACCCAAAACATATTTATTAACCATATAATAATAAGACAACAACACAAATAATATTAACAACAGAAAGCAACTGTATAAACGCCTTTATGTTAATTAATAATGAATAATGAAGTCTTTAAAAGCCATAAACAGGTTTCAAAGGTCATCTAGTCAAGTCTAAAACAAAAACGAAAATAACTTGTATCAATTTAAAGTTACCTTTATCCGAAAACAACTTTTGGTTTTTAAACTATGTACACAAAAAAAAAGAACGCCCAAGAGATGAATAAACAAAAACAAAACATATTATTAAAAACATTATAAATACAGACTTTTATATGCATATATACATATACATAAATAAAATAGAATGAGTGAGTGTAATAACCATGATTGTATGTAATCGTGTAAAGGTCAGGCCTCACGTTCCATCATTTCCTTTAATGCTTCCTTTCATTGCATTTTTTCTTACTGTTTTTTCTCTTTAATTTTTTTAGGTACTCGCCTGGGCTTTCCTCATCCTAAAGGCATGTACGATGTCGGATTGCAGTCGCATAAGACTCTCTTCCGCATTCAAGCGGAACGCATCTTAAAGTTACAACAGTTAGCTTTTGATGCGACTGGCAAACATGGCTCGATCACCTGGTACATCATGACTTCGGAACACACCATTCAGCCGACCTACGAGTACTTCATGGCGCACAATTATTTCGGCCTGAAGAGAGAGGACGTCATCCTCTTCGAGCAGGGCTCATTGCCTTGTTTCGAATTTGATGGCAAGATCATACTTGATCAGAAGTATCGGGTGGCACGCGCCCCCGATGGTAACGGCGGCATCTATCGTGCCATGAAGCAACAGGGCATCCTAGATGACTTGACCAAACGTGATATACTCTATTTGCATGCACACAGTGTGGACAACATTCTGATCAAGGTTGCTGACCCGGTTTTCATTGGCTTTTGCGTGCAGGAGAATGCCGACTGTGCTGCCAAAGTGGTTGAGAAGTCACATCCGAATGAAGCGGTCGGCGTTGTCGCTATGGTCGAAGGTCGATATCAGGTGGTGGAGTACAGCGAGATATCTGCCAAGACTGCAGAGATGCGCAACTCCGATGGCCGATTGACCTTCAGTGCTGGCAACATATGCAATCATTTCTTTAGCAGCGCCTTTTTGCATAAAATCGGAAGCAAATACGAAGCCGAACTGAAGCTGCATGTGGCTAAAAAAAAGATTCCTTTCGTTGACAATTCGGGCAAACGTATTACGCCCGACAAAACGAATGGCATTAAGATTGAGAAGTTTGTCTTCGATGTTTTCGAATTTGCCGAGAAGTTTGTCGCCATGGAAGTGCCACGCGATGAAGAGTTTAGCGCTCTAAAGAATGCCGATGCTGTTGGCAAAGATTGTCCAGCGACAGCGCGCAACGACTTACATCACCTGCATAAGAAATACATCGAAGCCGCTGGAGGCATTGTGCACGGTACAGAATGTGAAATTTCACCTTTCGTCAGCTATGCGGGAGAGAATTTGACGGAGCGCGTTGCGGGAAAATCTTTTACCAGTCCAGTGTATTTGAGAGGCAGCCGAGATCCACTGAATGGACACTTGTAAATATTGTTGATGGATGAATGAATGAATCATTGCTTTCGAAACGAAAACGAAAAAATCAAATCCCTCTCGGAAAATCATATTGTATTTGTTGCAAATGAGCGCCAAAGTCATGAACTCGTGTATTGGAAAAAAAGAAGCTGTGAAATTTATTTGTTGACTTATTAATTTACAATATTAGATGTAAGTTTATTTTGACCTTGAACACGGAATTTAACAATTTATTTTCAATAACCTACAAGTACATATTTTTAATTCCATGCAAATTTTATTGTTAATCCTTTTGATTAGTCTACTTAAATATGTAAAAAAGAACATTTCCAGTATATTAATTCTAATTTAATTTGAATTAAATATATTACGCGTACTTAACCGATTTTGATTAAAATATTACTTGTTTTTAATATTTCTTGTTTTCGAGCAATTAAAGTGGACATTAAATCGTAGATTTAAGATTGCAGAAGTAGCTTATTAAGAATAAAGTTCATTGTATATATTTGGTGTTAGATTTTTCTTAATTGGTTGTATTAATCAATAACACACAAATTTTTTTATAATATTACGTTAGCTTAACAGTTCAACTGTTGTCAAAATCGGAAATTTGAAACTAAATTCGATCCTCTTAAAATCTGTAAAAATCTATTCAAAGTGCAATCCAAGATTTAAATTTAAACCCTTACGAATTCGATATGATGTATGTATATTAAAATCTTTTGTAAAATATACTCGTACCTATTATATATATTTAGAATTAAATAAATGCAAATATAACGTATTACTGTAAATCATGTTTTCACTATAAAATCTATGGAAATATTTTAGGTAATGTATTGCACTTATCGCAATTGACCCCATAATAGCAACCTCCATATTACCGCCAACACACCCGTTTATTATTGGACATTACTTTACCTTTTTCAAGATAAAGTCGCAACAAAACAGAGAAAACAGTCACCATCTCCTTCCTAGCCAATGGATACACATTAGCCATTTTGGAGCAGGTTCATCGCAGCTTCACCTACAGTTATTAATCGATGCACCTACAGTTATGAATCGAAATAGGAATCTTAATATGCTTAAACCCTTTCAAACAAAACTTCAGAAATGTTCATTCGTATGCCTTTTTGATCCAAATGCGTTTGGTGTTCCTTCGATAAACCCAATTATTTCTGAATACTATCTCAAAAATATATTCTAACAATAATTCTTAATCCGAAATTGCGAATGGCTGCAACAATTTATTTGGCGATATTTTCCGTAACCATTTCGCAATCTAGATAGAGAACAAATAATCTTGCCTTCGACTTGCTAGCAGTAGTAACAGAGTAAAAAGTAACGCCCTATTCATGGTCAGATCCCTGGTATTAGTATTATATTAAACATGGGTGATGTAAAAGGGTAAGTAATACTGATCATTATTAATATGGTATGATAAGGATAACATTTTAATTAAATTACAGTTTTTTTGACATAAACATGGCATCGCCAATAATGCATGAAATCTACTACATAAAATGCATTAACAGTTTATTTCTTCCCTTCTGTTTTGACAGCCTTCATCGTCTTCGACATCGTAGAACTTTGACATTTTTGTTGACGTTTTTTCCTGATTTCTGAATGTCTGGAAGATTTGCTGATTCGTAATCGTACTCCAAGTGTCGCAGGATTATAGGGGAAAAAAGCTGGCCACCAAACAATCAATATTTGTATATTCTTATTAGATACGACCAACGCGCTGACGACGAAATTGTGTGCGCTGCACTTGCAGCTGCCAAGTGAAAATGTCGGCCACGACTCATGCACTCAATCGCAATGTTCCGTATCTGAAACAACAATTCTCAGCACTGCTACGCAATACTTCTCCAGTAATCACGTTGATCTGCTTGGTCACCACCTGCGGCTATTTGCTGTCATTCTCTGATAGAGCTGTCCGTATACTAAGCGTGACGCCGGGCTACATTCTGCCGAACTCGGAGTTCTGGATATGGACCGCCTTCACTTTCTGTTTCATTGAGCTTCACTGGTGGGAAGTGCTGGTAGATGTGACCACGGTGGGCTTGTGTGGCAAGATGCTAGAACCCCTTTGGGGCCAACTGGAAATGTTCAAATTCTTTGCGCTGACGAACTTTGGCGTATCCATCCTGACGACGATTTATTATTTGTTCTACTACATGTGCACCAAGAACACAAACATACTGTTCAACGTGCACATTCATGGCCTAGCGGGTTATGTTGCCGGGATTTGCGTTGCCGTCCGCCAAATCATGCCAGATCACTTGATTTTCAAAACACGCTACGGCAGGCTGACTAATAGGTTCGTTAGTTAGTTCTTACATACATATACACATATAATCTTATATGGTTTTCACATAGAAATGTGCCACTAACAGTGCTGATTGCTGCGATTATATCCTGGGCTGTTAGTCTGCTGGATGGCACGTATCCGGCCATGTTTGCGTCTGGCCTACTAGTCTCCTGGGTCTACTTGCGTTTCTATCAGCATCATCCAAATGGGCGAGGTGACAGTTCCGAAAGCTTCACCTTTGCAAGTTTCTTTCCAAATGTAATGCAACCGATAATCGGCATTTTGGTGAATCCCGTATACGTTTGCTGCTTGAAAATGGGCGTCGTTAAGCCTCCAGCGCCACCACGATCCTCGTCGGTCGCTAGTCTTACATCGGTGTCGATTTCGATGCCGGGCGTAGATCCACACGATATCGAACGACGAAGGTAAGGAACCTACAATTTCAACCCGATTCAATAGTTCAATATACAGTTTTTTTAGACAAATTGCTCTGAAAGCTTTAAGTGAACGTTTGAAAGTCACGGATTCTTCGCGCCACAATCAGTTGCCCAAATCATTTCCCACCGTAGCTGGTAGCTCCGGACATCAGCATAAACAACCACATCATCATCATCACCATGGTGCGCATCACCATCATGGTAGCGGTGGTCACAGTCATCACCATCACAGCGGCGGACATACGCAACACGCACAAACTGTCACTACTCACGATGCAATCACTTCTCCGTTGTTTCATCAAATTACACCAGCAGCAACAATGACTCCCATAACAACAGCACGCGCCGAACCACGTATGATAAGCACGATGAGTCCCATTGCAATTCCAATGCCAGCACCTCCCCCCAAAGCAAGTAATGTCACCAGTGCAGCCGTGCCGGACTCGGGCACTAGGCAACTGCTTATTAACAATATGGAAGAGCAAGCTATGAATTAAAATTAAAGAAGACTGCCTGTGTTACCACAATAAGAATGAGAACAAAGCGTTTAAAAGTGTCCAATTGACTGCATTCGAGTTATTTGAGAGCAAACCAAAGGAATTTCAACTTCAATGGCTGGTGTTTGTTTTCCTCTTGGCTAAGGATTTTTTCATTTCACGCATAGTTTCAATTATTCTGTGAATTGTTAGAGAAAAATGTTCGTTTTAAATAGACTCAATGTTGCTAATGATATATTTTTACTAAGTATGCTTCTATGTATATCATTTTTAATCAGAGAAATCAGTTAATTATACGTCATTATGTCTTTAATGCGAACTACGTTTGCATATACGAGTACATGCATATATATATATATTTTTTTTTCTTTGTAACTATATTTTTAAATGAATGCAATTATTAAATTGATGATGTTAAATATTATATACATATGTAATTAAAGAACATAAAATTAATAAATTTTAATTTTATTCTAAATGTGAAAAAACACACCATTACCATTTCCATTAATTCAATCGAATTAAGTCAGTTTTATATTTTCAAGGGCGTCTAATTTTATACTGATAATAATATTACATAATATTTTTCCATTTCGTTCCGTATTGAAATTCGTTTCGTTTTAAATCCGCTTTAAAACCGCTTTAATTATTAAAAGCATTCACTTTTAATATACAATCGGACAATCTTAAATTTTTATATTACATTTTTTTCATCTGTAGTACTGATTTTGCTGCCACGATCCTTGCTGCTGTTGTGTGGGTTGCTGCGCCAAAGCTGCCGAAGTAGGAGGATCGTAGCCATAGCCAACGGCAGCTGCTGATGTAGCATTTGTGGGTACGTTGCCAGAACTACTCACAGCACTGCCAAAGGAATTCAATACACTGCTGTAATATGATGCATCCGCGACAGTCTCTGGTGTTTGATGATGAGCCTGAGTGATTGGAGTCTTTTTGAGTGTCTGGTGAAGAGCCACTTTGCCTTGATGGCAGTCCTGAGCGTTGGCCGTATTAATGCGTGCAATGTTTGCTTGAGTGAGCGTTGAATGGGAATGCGTAATAGACAGCTGCTGTGATAAAGAACTGGATGTTGTAGAAGACGGCGGAGCGAGGTTTCCGAGTACAGTTGAACGTATGGAAGGACGCTGGGGCAAAAGTACAGATGCCGTTGTAGATGCGCTAAGAGAAGATTCTGAAAGCTACGAAGGGGGCTTAGAATGAACTTTTCCAGTAATGAAACTAAAACAATACCTTGCGCTGTCCGCTTAACCCAGATACTTTAATAGTATCCACATTAATGTCTTGCTTAATTTCGTTTTGACCCTGAATAGACGTCGGTGGCATTAAATGCTGTTGTGTTATGTGACGATGATTTATGTGAGCCTGTAAATCTCGCTAGTTTGAAAAAGAAGGAAATAAAAAGATTATAAAAGTTATCATAGATGAATAATAATGAAATGGATAAAAACCTGCGATAAATAGGTGCGTCGACATCCTGTATTTCCGTAGAGACTGCCGCCATGAGTGCACATAAAAACCGTACCTAAACCGGACTGTTCCACCCGCACTACTTTGTCATTACAACGCGGGCAGAGTTTCACCGGTTCAGTCCGTGCACACTTGAGACAGAAAACATGCTTGCATGGAATCATACGGCCATAAAGCAAAATGGGTTTTTCGCAACGGTCACAACAGTGTATCATGGGGTTCAGCACTTTCTCACCAATCAGTGACACCTTGTGATCCCACTTCAAACGCAACATAGGCTCCGGTGGACCACGTGAAATCGTTGTAAATGTTGGCGCTTCTAGCTGTGATATATCTGCTTCCATATCGACTAGAAAAAAAAATATAATGGGCATTTTATTAACAGTTAAAACATTGTTGACTATTTGACTAACTTGTCTGCGGCAAAATGGGTAGCACCGGGACTTCTGCAACAGTCTCTGCAGGCGGCGGTGCATCAGCTGAACTATTTGCGGCAGCAATCACTTCCTTCTCATTTCCTTTAACCTCCGGCTTGACTAGATCATCTTTTATATCAGTGTTCAAGTTTCCACCGCTTGTGGACACTTCAACCTCCTCCATGGCTAAGCTGGGTACGCCATCTATTATTTGATCTAGAGAAGCCTCCTCATCGGAAAACACTACGACCGCAACTTTTTTACCTCTACCGCGCCCACGCCCACGTCCTCGGCCACGAGCGCGAGTACCACGTGCACGTCCACGACCACGCTTGGCGGTAGTTTCATCCCCTTCCATAACTACAACACCGTTTCACAAGTGTAAAATTCAAGTAACCGACCACTATTGGTTTATTCGGTTGATTACTTTTGCTTTCCCATTAATCGAATTACTTGTCGATTGTATTCAAACAAAAAACAAAAATAGTTAAAGTAGAAACTAGTAATGTATAATATTTTATAGCTTTTATTGTGCAAAATCCCAGCTTCGTGTGCGGTGGCAAAAATCATTTGACGTTAATAACTTTCAAAGACGTAAACAGATGCAAAATGCTGAAATGTCAAATTAGTCGCTATATGACATGCGTGCGAATTGCAACTAAACTTAACAACGATTTGGGGTGGTTTATTTTTTTCGTTGCTGTGTGGAACGTAAGTTTGATGATTTTTGAAGGAAAACTTATGGTCTATCTCCCTTGATTACTAATAAATCAGACAAACTGGGCAAGTTTTAAAAACGGCACCCAACAAAAAATTTCCGGTGCTGAGGTTTAAAAAATGTATCTATGAAAGCGAACATCAATAGCAAGCATAAAAAGTAAAACAACCATTGTTGCCGTTAGATTTACTTATATATTTAGGAAATTCCTCACACGTATCTTACGTGTCCCAATCCCAATGAATTAGTGCTATAATTGATGTATGGCAATAATTTTTACAACAAAAGCAAATCTGATAATTCCTCATGCGACTACAAGAGCGCAGCGTCATAGCGTGGAACAAAATACGGATACTCAGAAGAGGAACAATTCGGATCTTTTACATATGTCGGAGCTTCAGTAACTCCAATACTATTTGTTACTTATGTATGTGCATTATTTTATTTTATATAATGGGCAGGTTTATGACGAACTACGCATGAAAAAAGAAGTTTTTCTGAATCTTTTGGAGAAGGTAGCGCCGTGTATAAGAAAATTGTATGAGTCACTGTTCAGAATCACACCAAACGCGGGCATTTTGCGATCGTCTGGTTTGAGAGACTTTTTCCAAGAAATACTTCATCCGTCATGCCACAAATACGTATTGAAGCCTGCTAAGCATGTAAATTACCAACAAAACTGCGTTTGCGTTTGGTTTTAGTATTACAGTACAGTTACAGTTTTTCTTTAGTATTACAGATTATAAATACACTGTATTTTCCCTCTATATCAGAGTCGCGCAGCAGTTAGCCTGATTGCAGTAATTGCTATGCGATCGACGATGAGGAGGTGGGGGTGTACCAGGCGCCGTTATTCGAAAATATCAGGCAAGAAAGAAACCTCGGTGCATACCCGTCTTAAATTAAATTAAAATTTACTTTATTTTCTTCACCAGTATACTAGCTTATTAATTTTCTATTTATAGGAGAGTCGCTAATCGGCGGAAATTCCTAACGGAGACGATGATTCACGTCGTTTTTTTCGCACGGAAGGCATTTGTAAAATGACATTTTATTTGACACACGCATTTGTAAGATTTTTATATTAAACTGTTTTGGAAAAACCGTTGACAAAGACAAGACCGTCTAAAGACAAAAATGTAATTATTATATTAATATGCCACGCATTCAGAAATCGGCAAAGCAGAGTTGCAGCAATCTGGAAGATTGACATCATGTCTACAATAACACGCATTGGAAACGCGATCGTAATTCAGAGTTGAGTGAGGCCTTATTATGGAGGAATACAATTCGCAAAAGGAGTCGCGATGGAGGATCTGCAAGGACATGGGGAGCTGGCGATTTTCCATAAAAATTTTGCAATTTTCAATGTCAGTTTGTGTGAAAAAAAATGTTCATTTGATTACGTAATATGTGTGAATTAATGGATCGTGGGAGGAGCCGTCGACGTCGTCGTGCTGGAAGTCCCAAAAAATAGTCAAAAATATTGACATAACGCCAAAGCAGGATGCTGGCGAAGACATTGGCCACCAAGTCAAAAATATTGACACAACGCCCTGTGAAAAAACAGTGAAAATTAACTGTGAAAATTAACAAATTCCTATTAAAAAAAACATAACAAAAAAACACAAAAAGTGGAATTAAAAAAGAAACAAAAACCGTGAAAAAAATGTGAAAATTAAAAAATTTCTTCAAAAAAAAATTTTATAAAGTATGTACACAAAAAGTGGAACTTAAAAACACAAAAAAAAACAATTAAAGTACACAAAAAGTGGAAAAAAATAAAGACAAACAGTGAAAATTCACAAATTTCCATTAAAAAAAACAATAAAAAAAATTTTAAGTACACAAAAAGTGGAGCTTAAAAAATAAAAAAAAACAGTGAAAATTCACAAATTTTCATTAAAAAAACAATTAAAAAAAAGAGTGAAAATTCACAAATATCTTTAAAAAAAAACTATTAAAAAAGAAGTACACAAAAAGTGGAACTTAAAAAATACAGAAAAAAGTGAAAAATCACAAATTTCTATTAAAAAAAAAATAAAAAAAGTGGAACTAAACAATATAATGATTCTCACAGAAGGAGAATCAGCTGCACAAATGATAAATTCTGTGTTAGGTGCACGGAGGCACCTGCTATGAGTTTTATGGCATACTACCATTAAATGGTACAGCATTAAACGGGCCCAAACAGTAGCTTCAAATAAACAGTGAAAGAAATTGTATGAAGCTACTGGATTAAGCTATAATGAAAAATACGCCAAAAAGAATGAATTAAATAAACTTCGATATGAGAAGATCGTCAACAGGCACTGGAAGCTCCAAAACCACAAAAATTACCCTCTCCCAAATAGAGGAGTTTTTTGCAGATATGTCCCCGTAGTCCAAGGCGTCGAACTCGCGGATGGTCCCGCAGCGGGGACGGGCACTTCGAAAATGTCAGCGTTTGGTTTTTCATTTTCCTCTTATGTTTTCTAAATTTCGGAAGGAACAAGATATCGTTTACATACACTGATGGTGATGTTGATATCTTTAAAGCAGCTTTCTCCTCATGCGTGGACACACGCATTAAATCGATAAAGGCTCATGCAGAGAAAACCAAAGAACGTAAACGTAGAGGTCTAGTGGAACCTTACTTATTCAAAGGACACTAGATGCATAACGTGCAAACAGTTTTTCGAAACCGAATATGTTCCTTTCCTTCACTAATTGATGAACTCAAGCCTAACTACTAAGTTAAGTCTAATTACTAAGTCCTTAATAGTAATATCTTTAAAACAAATGTTTATACTTTTAGATTATTTTTAAGATTCTCACAATTTGTAAGGGTGGGTGAGGTTTAAATATATAAATTATAATGTTAAAGATGTGATATCGAATTTGAGGCGTTTGACCAGCGGAAATGGACAAGAAAAATGCATCCTGGTATAAGAATTTCAAAGGAAAAATTGAATATTCTTCCGATAGTCAATACATTTGCTCAGGAAACATTAGAATTCTCGAAGAAAATGTTATTGAAATTTCAGAGTTGCCCATAGGCAGTAGGATGCAAAATTACGAAAATATGGTCTTGAATTATTGAAAGTACGAAAATATGGCCACGGTAAATATTTTTATATTTGTAAAATTTTTATATTAAACTGTTTTGGAAAAACCGTTGACAATTGTGAAATTCTAAATTCAAGTATTATCTAAAGACACAAATGTAATTATTATATATGCCACGCATTCAGAAATCGGCAAAGCAGAGTTGAATCAATCTAGTGGATTTAGTATGGCTAAATAAAATCCAACTGGAAGATCGACATCATGCCTACAATAACACGCATGGGAAACGCGATCGTAAGTCAGAGTTGAGTGAGGCCTTATTATGAAGGAATACAATTCGCAAAAGGAGTCGCGATGGAGGATCTGCAAGGACATGGGGAGCTGGCGAGTTTCCATAAATATTTTGCAATTTTCAATGTCAATTTGTGTGAAAAAAATGTTCATTTGATTACGTAATATGTGTGAATTAATGGATCGTGGGAGGAGCCGTCGACGTCGTCGTGCTGGAAGTCCCAAAAAATAGTCAAAAATATTGACATAACGCCAAAGCAGGATGCTGGCGAAGACATTGGCCACCAAGTCAAAAAAATATTGTAGTCACAAAAAATATTGACACAACGCCCTATGTAAAAACAGTGAAAATGAACAAATTCCTATGAAAAAAAAATAACAAAAAATCACAAAACGTGGAATTAAAAAAGAAAAAAAAACCGTGAAAAAAAGTGAAAATTAAAAAATTTCTTTAAAAAAAAAATAAAGTATGTACCCAAAAAGTGGAACTTAAAAAATAAAAAAAAAAGAAAAAAGGTGAGAAACCACAATTTTCTATTAAAAAAAACAATTAAAGTACACAAAAAGTTGAACTTAAAATATAAAAAAGAAAGAAAAATAGTGAAAATTCACAAATTTCCATTACAAAAACAATAAAAAAAATTTAAAGTACACAAAAAGTGGAGCTTAAAAAATAAAGAAAAACACTGAAAACAGAGTGAAAATTGACAAATTAAAAAAAAAAATTAAAGAAAGGTACACAAAAAGTGTAATTTAAAAAACAAAGAAAAAAGAGAAAAATCACTAATTTCTATTAAAAAAATAAAATCAAACAAAGTGGAACTAAACAATATCCTAAACAATATAATGATTCTCACAGAAGGAGAATCAGAGGCCCAAATGATACATTCTGTGTTAGGTGCACGGAGGCACCTTAATTAAATTTTGGTTTTTTAGTATTATACTTAATTTTTTTTTGTTTTTCTAAGAATTCAAATACAATTACACAAAGCAATTTAATTGATGCGATAGAAGCTGGGGGTAAGAAATCTCACCGCTGCAGTCTGATTCTCACAGAAGGAGAATCAGCTGCACAAATGATAAATTCTGTGTTAGGTGTTAGGCATACTACCATTAAATGGTACACCATTAAATGTACGAGATGTACGGGCCCAAACAGTAGCTTCAAATAAACAGTGAAAGAAATTGTATGAAGCTACTGGATTAAGCTATAATGAAAAATACGCCACAAAGAATGAATTAAATAAACTTCGATATGGGAAGGTCGTCAACATGACCGATCAGGATGAGGACGGTTCCCATATCAAAGGTTTGATAATAAACTTTATAGATAAGTTTTGGCCAGAACTTTTGAAAATGAGTTTCTTGGAAGCACTGGAAGCTCCAAAACCACAAAAATTACCCTCTGCCAAATAGAGGAGTTTTATGCAGATATGTCCCCGTAGTCCAAGGCGTCGAACTCGCGGATGGTCCCGCAGCGGGGACGGGCACTTCGAAAATGTCAGCGTTTGGTTTTTCATTTTCCTCTTATGTTTTCTAAATTTCGGAAGGAACAAGATATCGTTTACATACACTGATGGTGATGTTAATATCTTTAAAGCAGCTTTCTCCTCATGCGTGGACACACGCATTAAATGGATAAAGGCTCATACAGAGAAAATCAAAGAACGTAAACGTAGAGGTCTAGTGGAACCTTACTTATACAAAGGACACAGTTTTTCTGTCCTGCTATTCTTTCATTCTGCGTTCCTTTCCTTCATCTATTTATGGACTCAAGTCTAACTACTAAGTCCTTAATAGTAATATCTTTAGAACAAATGTTTATACTTTTAGATTATTTTTAAGATTCTCACAATTTGTAAGGGTGGGTGAGGTTTAAATATATAAATTATAATGTTAAAGATGTGATATCGAATTTGACGCGTTTAACCAGCGGAAATGGACAAAAACAATGTATCCTGGTATAAGAATTTCAAAGGAAAAATTGAATATTCTTCCGATAGTCAACACAGTTGCTCAGGAAACATTAGGCTTCTCGAAGAAAATATTATTGAAATGATTTCAAACGTTTTAGAGAAAACACTGATTTCAACAACAAAACAATGAAATGAATTTCACAAATAACCACATATGGTATTGACCACGAAGGATATATATAGAAAACTGTCGTACGCCTCTCGACATAATGTGCGAATTCTTCGGAAAACGTATGAAATTCTATACCAAACGAAGAGATTACTTGTTGTGTAAAATGACTGCTGAATTGAAACTGTTAATTTAGCAAATACGCTTTATCGATGATAAAGATTCATATGAGAACAACATTGAATTCGAATCCATAATAGCAAATGTGGAAAAGTTAAGTTATCCGTCAAATCCTGTCAAGGAGTGGCAACGTTCCGTAAAGAAAGATTTTGAGCCCGCCGATAAGACCGATAATTACAAATACCTGTTGAGAATGCCGCTGATCTCTCTTGCAGGGGCGAGCAAGAGAGAATTGCTGAAGCAGCGGAATGACAAACAGGCGGAATTGCAAGGTCTGCAGGACGAGACTGCAGCAATGTTGTGGTTGGGCGATTTAAGTGAGCTAGAAAAGAGAGTCGACGAAGTGGTGAATGTGCTGCAAACATGTGCTGCCCATCTCACAATGTGCTTTCCAGAGTGCTGCCTCATAGAGGCGCCAATATCATAAGTATATTAGGTGTACAAATAAGTTTCCGCGGTTTGTCAAAAGATGGCCCCACCAGAAGGTTATGGAGAAATTGTCAGATGTAAAACGTAATATCCCAAGTTTCGTCCTCCGGCAACACCATAACCTTAAAGTACTAGTGATTCCGTATCAGCATCACGTAATTTTTTTCCTGCAAAAATGTCAAGTTTTGTGCCGAATAAGCATCATTTGCGGGAACTTTTGATTTACTTCTTTAATTTGAAAAAAATCTGCAGCTGAGGCGCATCGATTGCTTCTAGAAGCATATGGTGAAGCTGCCTTAAGTAAGAGAAGTTGTCAGGAATGGTTTCAAAAGTTAAAGAACGGTGAGTTTGACGTGAAGGACAAGAACGCAGTGGAAGGCCGAAAGTAAACGAAGACATGGAATTAGAAGTATTATTGGAGGAAGATTCGTCCCAAACGCAAAAGGAACTTGCACTTACATTACAAGTGACTCAACAAGCAATTTCACATCGTTTAAAATCGTTGGGAATGATTCAAAAACAAGGAACTTGGGTTCCATATGAACTAAAGCCGAGAGACGTTGAACGCCGATTATGCATGAGTGAAATGCTGCTTGCCAGGAATAAAAAAAAGTTTTTTGCATCGTATAGTCACTGGTGACGAAAAATGGATTCACTACGATAATCCAAAGAAGAGAAAGTCATGGGTTAAGCCCGGCGAACCATCAACATTGAATTGGATGTTATTCAATTTATGATCACTTCTATAATAACAGCCACTTTAAAACATGAAAAGTTATTATTCTATTCAACTCTTGAATTTGAATATTGGAAAAAATTTAGAATAAACCATGAACTTTATATCATTAAGTACAAGAAAGGTATAGGTTCATCTACAATAAAGGAAATGATATCTATCATTAATTGCAGTACTTTGGAAAAGCACAATAGAAAAGAAGCGCATCATTAAAAAACGCAGTACCAAGAGGTCCACCCGTAAGCTATTCTTTTTTGAAGATGACGACTCCGAGCCCCCCACGACCTCTGACGAATCTGACTACTCGCCACCGCCACTCGAAGTGCCTGACCTTAGCCGAGGTAAGTAATTTTATCTGTCTGCTGATATCCATGATATTTGTGAAAAATCCCGCAATTTTCCATACAAATTTTGCAATTTTCAATGTCAGTTTGTGTGAAAAAAAATTTTCATTTGATTACGTAATATGTGTTACGTAACTTTAAGGTTATGTTGGACGGTACTAAGTACAACATATTTTATATCGTTTTTAAGGTAAAAGAACTAGTTTTTGATAAACATAATTTTATGTACAACATTATACAATATTATGTAACAAAAAAAAAATTTTCGAGGAAAAATCGAGTGTTCTCTCAGTTTACTAATTTGCTCACTTTTAATGCAATTATATATAGCCAAGTTATAAGCAAGTTTTCTATTCAATTCCACAATATGTGGATTGGAAAAAGCATACTCAAGATTAAACCACATACATAAGTGTTCATTTTCCTCTTTTGAAGTGAAGGCCATTTTTAAAAATTTCAAAAGGAAGTCCTCACAAATAGTGCTCGTTGCTAGCGACAGGTAGGTTTATTAAAATTCATACTTTGATGAAAAAACATTTTTATTTAAAAATGGAATTTTTTTTCTTCAACAGAGTATCGGCGCATCGCTTGGCAGCAACTAATGGCAGCAAGCAATTATTTCAATTAACAAGCGACCGAAATTGCGATGCCAGCGGCGATTCCCTCCGGATGCTGCTGAAATACTTGGCACTGACAAAACTACTGGACATTTGCAGCGCCGAATTGGAGAATATATATTCACTTTGTCACGAAATGTGTAACGCATAGAAATAGAGACGATAGGTATAGAAAAGTATATATGTATATTCTTGATCAGCGTGACCTCCTGAGTCGATTTAGCCATGTCCGTCCGTCTGTCTGTCTGGCTGAACCGGTAAAGATATCTTGATGAAATTTTGTATAAATATTGTTTCTTATGGTGTGCAGGTTGGTATTGGAAATGGGCAAAATCGGTCCACGACCACGCCTATTTTTTAGAAAAAATGTGATATCAGCCGTTGTCATTTGTGGGTATAAAGTAACTTCATCCGTTGACATGCCAAATATGGGCGTGGTCCGCCCACTTTTAGGTTATACAGGCAAATGAGGGTCTTAAATGGTTATAATGCTAAATATATAATCTTCCTAAATAAAACTTTATATAACAAATTCTTTTCTAAAAAAACATTACAGCAAAACTGGGCGCGGTCCGCCCACTTTTACACTGCTTATACAGCATAGCTCATGACTTTTAGGCACGCATACTTTTAGGTTACATGGACGGAAGGGTAATATGGCACAATCGTCCTATATAAATCCTTATATAAGTCTGTAATTTTTATGATATTTTATCAATTAATATCAGCTGATATCACATTTTTACTAAAAAATAGGCGTGGTCGTGGACCGATTTTGGCAATTTTCAATACCAACCTGCACACCCTAAGAAAGATTATTTCCGTAAAGTTTCATCACAATATCTTTACCGGTTCTCCTGTGATCGTGTTTTCAACAGACAGACGGATGGACATGGCTAAAACGACTCAGGAGGTCATGCTGATCAAGAATATATACTTTTCTATACCTATCGTCTCTATTTCTATGCGTTACACATTGCGTGACAAAGTGAATACACCCTTAACCTTAAGGTGTATTGTATAAAAATAATATGCAGTTTAACAGTTAAAAACATTTGTGATTATTTGACGAACTTGTCTGCGGCAAAACGGGTAGCACCGGGACTGCAACAACAGTCTCTGCAGGCACCGGTGCTGTTAACTGCACTATTTGTGGCAGCAATCATTTCCTTCCTATTTTCTTTAACCTCAGGTTGACTAGACCATCTTTTGCATCAGAGTTCAAGTTTCCACCGTTTGTGGAGACTTCAACCTCCTCCATCGCCTCCTCATCGGAAAATATTACGGCCGCAACTTTTTTACCTCCACCGCGACCACTCTCACGTCCTAGGCCACGAGCGCAACTACTGCGTGCACATCCACGACCGGCGGTAGTTTCATCCCTTCCATAACTACAACATCGTTTCTCAAGTGTAAAATTCAAGTAACCGACCACTATTGGTTTCCCATTAATCGTATTACTTGTGGATTGTATTCAAACAAAAAATAAAAATAGTTAAAGTAGAAAATAGTAATGCATTTTATAGCTTTTATTTAAAAGGATTGTGCAAAATTCGCTTCCAGCTTCAACAGCGATGGCAAAAATCATTTGACCATTATAACTTTCAAATACGTAAACAGTTGCAAAATGCTGATAAGCCAAATTATTCGCTATATGACGTGCGTGCAAATAGCAACAAAAGTTATCAACTACTTAGGGTGGTTTATATATTATCGTTGCTGGGTGGAACGTATGTACATATGATGATTTATAGGAAATGGAATTATAAAAAAATTATTAAAAATACGCGGTAATTGCAATAAGAAAAGTTAATATGCACGTTTGAATAAAAAATGTATGGTCTATTTCCTGTATTGAATATTTACTAATTCAAATTTAAAAATAAATTCACTAATTCAGTACTCCAAAATAATTGGAAAAACTTCCAGAGGCTTTGTGGAATCCAACATAAAATCGACGTCGTTGAATTATTTGTATTTTAAAAAATTAGTGCCCTAGTTGGTTTAGTTCCAGAGATACTCTAGACGACCTTTCAGATTGGTCAGAAGCCGTTGCTTGCTAATTAGGAAAACTTGTCGATGCAACTACGAGTATTTCGGCTTCGAAACGGTTAAAACCAAGAAAACCAGAAAGCATATCGGTTTTGCTCATCGACTTACAACGTTTTATGGAAACACCATCAAACAATTTGAAATTAAAAATATCTGTTCTAATTTTTTCAATTTTTATTTGGATTTTAAAAACGTTTTTAAGAAGTTCCACTTATCATTATTATTATTAGGTATTCAAAAGTTTTCTGTTTTTCATTGATTTCATTCGGTATATTTTAACTACTACTCAACTTAACGTACCGTACAAATTATTATATTAAGTTTAAAAGTGTCAAAGCTGTTTCGTGCTTTCTTAATTTAACAATTGTATGATGCAATAATTTGTTTATCAAAGAAAAATTACAATTTAAAATTAATACAATAATTCAAACAATATCAGTTCAAGTAACAATTATAAAGTCTCAGTTGTAATTAGCTGTAAATATTACTACGTACGTAAATTATTTTAAATTGCCTTTTCTCAATTTGTTTTCAACTCAATTTGTGCTCCGGCGGAGTACATGAATTTAATTAGGTATATTTTTTATGCATATAAAAAACTTATTACACATATAACTAAGTTTTAAATTAGAACTCAAAACAAAAACATTTGAGTTAGAAACTATGCACGACAAGAACCAGGGAAGTATGATCCCTGTCCATTGCACCCCACGACATTCATTCAGACTTCAGCCACAGCTTAGAACAGCAATGTGCCCATTCCACCCATCTCGGACTGTTCCTTGACGAAGATTTCGAAGTACTGGTAGATGATTGTGACGGCCAGCAGGATACCGGTGCCCGAACCGATGGCGCCCAAGAAATCGGCCATCACAGACAGCGCTCCAATGCACAGACCACCGAAAGCTGCAGCGGTAGGGATGTAACGATTGAGCTCATGAATCATGGAGTTCTCTCGGTGCCCACGCATAACCATGTGCTGTTCTTTGAGTTGTTTAGCTACCTACAAAAAAAAAAAGCAAGAAACACCAAACAGAGTTCAGTAGGGATTATTATCCGTAAATGATGGGAATTTGAACTTACATCCTTGGCAGAGCTTCCGGACACATCAATCCAGGTCTTGGAAAAGAACGCACAGGAACCCAGCATGAAAATAATGTAGAGAACGGCGTGAATGGGATCAGTGACAATGTGTCCTACGCTCTCGGGTGGTGACAAGTAGTAACAAAGGCCACCGATTGGATAGGAACGTGCTGGGCCGCCACCACCGACATCAGCCCAAACACCGAGCAAGTTGATGAAGAAGTTTCCTTGGAATTTGACAGCCAACATCTGTGAGATCACGTACAAGTTGGAGACCAAAGCGGATTGCAAAATGATGGGAATGTTTGAAGTGTAGAACAGTTTAATGGGGTAGCTGCTGTATTGGCCACGATAACGTGCCGACTTGATGGGCAAATCGACGCGGAAACCTTGGAAGTATATGACAACGGCAAAGACGAGGACGGTAGCCAGTAGGTTCATAAGATTGGGTAAATTCTGACGATAGAAAGCTTCACGCAGAGCGCGCACTTTATCGTTACGTGTGGCCATCAAATGGAAGAGCGCTATGACAGCTCCCTCGAATTCCGTGCCGCGTCCAGTTGTAACGGTGGTGGGCGAGAAAGCCTTCCACACTATAGTCTCACAAATGTTGGTGGCAATAAAAAGCGAAATACCTGAACCGAGACCGTAGCCCTTTTGCAGCAATTCATCGAGCAGCAACACAATTAAACCGGCGGCAAACAATTGAATGATGATCAAGAGACAGACACCAGCGCCAATCTCTGATGGATCACCGTACATGCCAGTCATCACGTAGACGATGGCTTGACCGATTGTGATTACCATGCCAAAGAGTTTCTGGGCTCCATTGAACAGAGCACGATCTTTGGGTGTATCACCCACTTCAATGATCTTGGCGCCCGCCAAGAGTTGCATAATCAGGCCAGAGGTCACAATGGGTGAGATACCCAACTCCATAAGTGTACCACGATTCGAAGCCAGGATGACACGAATCCAGTAGAAAGGATCCGCAGAGTCTGAACTCATGATACCGAAGAGCGGGATTTGGCAACATACCAAGAAGATGAAGAGTGTTATGGCCGTCCATAGCACTTTTTCTCTGAATTGGATCTGGAAAGAAATATTACATTAAAAAATATATAAAAGGTATATGTAGGTATATAATGAAATATCCTAAAATTAGTTTTTTTCCACATAAAAATTAATAAATTTAATAAGTTGTTTATATAATTATTATTTAATGAATTATTTATTAAAAACATTCATAGATAAAGAAAATATTTTGTAAATATTAACGATTCAAATCAGATTCAGAAAATTAGGCCAGAATAAAGTACTTTAAAAAAATAAAACGATATTCTTAAATGTTTTAAAAAAATTTAAGAGTTTATAATTTCTAACAAATGTTGACGTATGAGAATTAAACAAAGATTAAAAGAGCAATACTAACTAACGAATAATAAAAGAGAAATGTGTCGAGCTAAAGTCTAAGATAATTAATTCGTCTCTTTAGTTCGTTTCTTTGTTTCTTTAAAACTACATAACACGTTAAGTTATTCCCACCATCAATTAGTAGTAAGAAATGTTGACCTAGAAACGAACCTGAAGCAAGTATGTACTCTCTTAAGATAACCTAAATTTGAACTAAGGAAAGAGAAATAAAGCAACAAACATGGAAGCGAGTATACCCTCTAGTTTGAGTACCCGCTATACTCTTTGAGAGCTTAATTTTATTGCGTTCGGCTGGATTTCCAGCATAATTTTTGAATACGTAAGCAGAAGACACGAATTAGTGAAGTAAAGAAATCATGATATGGTCTTCATGAATGATCGAGAGAGAGAGAAAGAACCATTTAAGTTACCTTTATGGTTGTTGTTATTGTTATTAATACAATGTTGCATCAAAGAACACGTAAACATAAATAATATTGATCAATTCAAGAAAAATAGAAAGGATATCTGCATTAATGTAGAGTAAAATATAACGTTTGAAATATTGTAGACATTTGAAGTGAATGTATATAGAAAGAGTATTAAAACCAGTTTTATTATAATAAAAAAAAACATACACCCTCACACATCAATTGAAGTACGTATGTAGATACATATATATATATATACATAGGTAAAGGTGTTAATCATGAACTCTGAATTGTTAATGGATTACCTCAAATCATGTGGATTAATAATTGTATTTAATAACACATAATACTATGATAATTAATATATAATTTACTTAAATCTTTCACATATTTATCTAAGGATTAATTAAAATTAGGAGCCCTAGTTGTCGGGCTATCAGCTTGATTAATATTACGATATAAAATAGCATTTGAAATTAAAAACATATACTAATTTGAAATTAATCGATTTGAGCATTTGAGACGTGTGACGTATGTAAACGCAGCGGCAGCAATGTGTCGTCACTTAAAATTAACAAAGAAACTGTAACGTTTTTAACTAACTTTGATTATTCAAGTCTTCGAAGCTTTCAAAGTAATTCAATAAAATTCTTGAAAAAATTAATGACAATTCTTGCCACACTCACTCACCTTGCGTTCTGGCTTAGCGATTTCCGGCAGTATGCTGCAGAAGGGTTTAATAACCTCCAGGAATTTTACTGCAAATTAAGTGAAATTTTAAAATTGGAACACTTACAAAATTTAGTAATATCCTATATAAAATAATTTATAATTAGTTGTCAGCAATATCCAGCAATAATTTTATTGCATTAAAGCCCTTTCGTTATCTTTCGGATGGCTCTTAATTTTTTGTATACGTAAGCAAGTGCGTTCTGCCCGTAATTCCGGTGACAGCACACAAAAAGTTGGCGTTTTTTCACATTATTTGGCACAAATTCTTTAATAATAATTTAAAAAATTTTTTTCCTCTGATTTCTCTTTACTTACTTCCCATTTTGTGTAATTTGTTTTTATAGTTTAACTTATGCTAAATCCAATATTTGTATATAAAATAACTTTCTCTCTACCAACTGTATTGAGTAGAAAGAAATTCCAGTTCCACCGTGCTTTTCGGAGTGAACACTAACAACGCGACAATAACTATGACGACCAAAAACGAACTGTACGACAGCGCTGAAAATTTCAATGACCGAACGTCAACAGAAAATATTGGTTGTTGTTGTTGGTTCCAATTGCAAATGAAAGTGCTTCCAAATTTCTAAAGAAAACTTCCTTTTCACGGGTGCAAGATTTTGTTAAATTGCCTATATTTGAATTCTTCTTATCTCTTCTATCTAATGTGAAACATTAATAAATAAAAATGATTATGTGGTTGACTCTTTCTGCTATGAAGTTTAAAATTTTGTTTTGTTTTCTTGCTATACAAAGAGTTGCCTTCACTTGTCAGTTTTTCACACTCGCACACATGCTCATTTTTGTGAATTACGTATATAGACGGGAAAACGTGGAATTATTTGTCATCGTGTGTGTAAGCGTTCGGTCGAACGCTTTGACAACATTTTACACGTCTTCGGGATTTGTTGTTCACGTGACCAATTCTGAATGCTGCCAAACCTTAATTGGGAATTTTTTTTTTCAAACGCCGAGGTCACACTACTACTTAATTGATTGCTGTAAATAAACAGTTAGCCCGAGGCCACACGACCAGGCCGTGTTTACGCTACCGAGGTTACTTGGTGGGAATTTTACTCTTACGCCTTTTTTTGGTTTTGTGTTTAAAAGAGAGAATGGCATACACACAAAAAACAGTCCTACTTGTAGAGTATGGATACTTTGTCAACCACCTTACAAAAAGTGGTAAATTCTATATGTACGAGGGCGGTCTGATAAGTACTAGCCTCACCACCCGTTGGTCGCCACGATCGCAAGAGAAATTTGCTACCTTTGTTGTACATTGTTGTATACAGCTACTGTCAAAATAATATCAGTCGGTGATTCGATCGACCAAAAACACTTCGCACTTTTTGCTATTTGTAAAATTTCGTTTCCAGCGGTGAAAAAAGTGGCATATGAATGTATTATTCATTAACTGTATCTCTATACAAATTAACCTTTATAACGGTTTATAATAGTTTAGGTGATATAGTGATAATAATTTCAATTTTCGACGGACTATAACTCGATAACTATACGAGAGCAAAAAAGTTGTATTGCTATTGTAATCAGCACAAAAAACTAAAAAGCAAAAGTTGGAGTGGTTCCGCAACGGTAAAGTTGTTCCATATATTTTATTTGACATAAATATTTGTATTTATTTACAAAATTAACAATTTCACAAACTTTGCAAAAAAGAAGAAAAGATTAACGTTATATGCTTGGCAGCACTGAATTTACATACCAAGCATACGAAACAAATGACTTTATTAGTACCGTGAAGCGGCAACATAACAATTTGTAAACAAATTGATGTTAATAAATAAATAAATCAGGTTTTGAAGAATTTAGCAATAAATGCTAAGTAAAATTAAAAAACTACTATTTAATTAGTCAGTTGTGTTTTTCTAACAACATGGAATATAGGAATGGACTACAGTAATTAAATATTCAATCAATGGTAATTTAAATGCTAATCAGCTACATATTTTGCACAATAGAGTTTTCGATATTTATAGATAAGTAAAACCGCTTCAAAGGTCACGATCTGATGGAATGAATATCTTTGAACTATGAGCAGAAGTGCATTATTTCTGTGAAAATCATTTGGAAAATGGAATCGATAGAAAAAATTCAACATATAATTCTTATTAGTGGCAAAAGGAAATGTGGCAAGGATTATTTGTCCGAAAAATTACAAAAAAGGTAAAAAAAAACATCATCTGAACATGGAAATCTAATAATAACTAATACATTTTTTCTTAACAAGCATAGATTGGGTGAACGCAGTCAAATTGTTCGAATATCTGAGCCTATAAAATCGGAATGGGCTAAAAAACTGCAGCTCGATTTAAATGAATTGCTCAGTGATGGCACATATAAGGAACAATACCGCAAGGATATGATAATTTGGAGCGATGAGGAACGCGCTAAGGATTACGGTTACTTCTGTCGCGTTGCTATGCAAAAAGGTTAAAGTTCTCTTTTAAGTAAATCTTTTAAATCAAACTATCAATAAAAATTGTCCTGATTAGCGGCAGCAGAAATTATCATCGTCAGCGATATACGTCGTAAAACCGACATTAAATATTTTGAGCAATCATACGGTGATCGCGTTGTCACTATACGAATAACCTGTCCGGAAGCTATACGTGTCGAGCGTGGCTGGATTTATGCCCAAGGAATTGACGACGTACAGTCGGAATGTGATTTAGATAATTATGAAGGATGGGATTTAGTGCTAGAAAATAACAGCGAAATGGATGGAGAGAATATTATAGATTTAATTTTATCAAAATTCAAGTTTTAAGTGCAATAATGTATGTTTTATTGTATGATAGAGAAAGGTGCAAAGCTTGCTTTAATGATTCAATGACAAAATCCAAGGTATTACTAAAAAATAGCCTCTATGGACTACAAAAAATATATCTGTAGCCACAAACCGAACCCGCTTAGTCCGAGTTAGTACGAAATTGAGTTATTGCCACTTATTTTAATCTAATTTCAATATTTTTTTATAGTTGTAGCAAGTTTACTTTAGAAGTTATAATCTAAAAACCAAATTCCCTAAATTTCATTTACATTATTACACTTTTACATAATTTTATCTTTTTTGCATTAAATTACACTCAAGTCAAAAAAAGAAAGTAGGAAGTGCAGCCCATTCTGCAAATATGAAATAAATTATATTAATAAATTAGGTAAATGAAGTGAAACTAAATAATTTTCCTGAAAAGTAAGAAAAACAGAGCTGCGCTGTTACGGCTTGTGGCCTCAGATATATTCAATAGTAATATAAAATGGGGAATAAGAAATAAGTTTTTAACAAATGAAATGTAAAATGAAAGAATTAAAAATATCTTTTACACGAGGCCTCTAAATTGCTAACGAAGCGTCGAGCTCTTGCTGCATGCAAACCTTGGTACGTTTTTTATTCTCCAACAAATTTAGGCTGTCATCGAAACTCGACAAGGCGAGACGAGCTTTTAGCGATTTTGCGCTTGACTCTACCGAGCGTGAACGCAAATGTGTACGATTCTTAACGCAACTAAGAGGTGTGCGCTTGCATGCTGAGCCTCCGTCATCTTTAGCACTACGCTTCTTTGGTGTGCTACTTTCTGCAAGAACCGCAGTAGCATTTTCGCAATCTTCATAAATTTTTTGACGGCGGCGATTTACCAATTTTGATTGCTTTTTTAGCACCTGCCGACCACCATTGCGACGCAAACGCTCCAAAGGCTTGTTGGATGGTAATTTTTTGTTGTTAGTTACCAGTTCGGGGGATTTCTCCAAAATACATGCCTTGTTAGTAGGCGGTGTCACCACATTAAAGGATGTCATACTGCTGGAACTACTAATATTGAGCGAGAGCGTAGCCAGTATGTTTTCCAACATAGCATCTTCGTTAATTTCATCATCGTTGAAAATAATTGGAGTACGATCTACACCTATGGTGGGTGAGCGTGGATCAAGCTGCTGTTGGAGTGCGAAAGGTGTTTGATTCAGCTTGGCGGGACAAGGCATCGTTTCTTCTTCTACCGCTGATACGAAGGAGTCATTACTGTTAACATCTTGTTCTTCATATACTGCAACTGCATCGGCAATTACTTCATCCAATTGCATTACTTCAGACTCAACAACCGCATTTTCTTCAGCCTTTTCTAATGCAATATTTTTAGGTACACGAGTGTCTACAAATAAGTCTGCGAAAGTATCATCCAGAGTAAAAGTCTTATCGTTTTCTTCCAAAATCAGAGGCGTTCGATTCAAGCCAGGTGAGCGTGGATCTTGCATATTATAACTGAGTCCTTTAAGAAGACGCTTGCGAAACATACTGAAAGGATTATCTAAAGACTGTTGCTGTGTGGGTTTTTGTTGCTGCATTGGACGCTTGTACAATGTCTAGGGAGAAAACTCGTTTAATATTTTTAATTGCGGTATAAAAAAACGGTTGTAATTATATAATTACACTAATCGGAGTTCGGCATCCATTAGGTGAACGTGGATCGAGTTCGATTGCTTCGATAGCTGGATTAGCGTCTACTACTATGGAGCAACTTTGATGCATCTCTGTGGGACAATCAATGGCTCTTTGCATAGTCGGTGTATCCGGCAAATAGCTGCCTTCAATTTTAGTTTGTTTGGCACCCATTTAAATATGAAAATGTATATTTTATTTAGGAATTTAATCTGAACAAACGTTCACTCCGTTGGCGCTGTGAAATGCGTAGATTTTAAAAAATAATGGCGGTTTTTCTGAACTGAAGTTGTCCGCGTTTTACTAACAACAACAGCTGTTCGTCTTAATTTCACAGAGTTGTACAAATTATATTTTGGTTTATTTTTTATTTTTATTTGTTTTATTCAATAGGTGTACAATATAAAAATGTTTTTGCCAAAATAGAGAAAAACGAGTTTTTAAGGTTGTATCTAGAATAATGTTTAAAACGGCACATACTCATATAATAGAAAAATTAACCGGAAATAGTCTTAACTTTGGCCTGTCCAAATTCATATACACACGTTAGGCGTGGCAATGGGCTAATTTTTTCCATTTTCAATTCCATATAACCAGTAATGACACAGAATATTCGTCTTGAATTCATGATCATGATCAATTCATGATCAATGAATAGAGATTCATTCTATAGTAATACGAGTTCTATTTAATTAGTGGGCGGACCATGCCTCAAATTCGCTCTACAAGCTGAGAAATTCAGCTATAAGTATGGATGAATTTATATTCACTAAAAGTAGACCGATTTCGCCCAATACCAATAAGTTTCGGATGATAGAAAACATTCGTGCCAAATTTGATGAAAATATCTCTATTCTACTATCTTCTGTAGTAATGATTTCCACAGACGGAAAACGCTAAATCAACCTGGTGAAACTGTTCAAGAATATATGTGCTTTTATATACTTGCTACGGCTACTTTAATGCGTTACAAATGGAAGAGCAATATACATTTTACGAAATTATAGTGATTCCGTAACGCTACCATAGCACTCCAATTTTTGTTTATTTGAAACATCTTCATCATTGCGGAATCACTAAAATTTCGGTTTTGTTGTTGTTCTTGATGATTTAGTTTTTATGCTGATAACAACAATCAGCATAAAAAAAATTTGCGCTCTCGTATAGTTATCGAGTTATAACTCGTCTATTATTTCCATTTCTTTAGGAAAAGATAAAAAGGGAGAAAATAGGACTATAATTCCAAAAAATCCTTTTTCGCCATAAGTAATGGTTTTTAGAGAACATTTTATTTTATATAAATAAAAGTTATTTAAAATTCTTTTATATATGTACGTATCATCATACAACAACGACAAATATTAACGAAACGTTAATTTCTTTAACATCTAATCTGAAAAAATAAAGTTTCTTTTTCGTACAAAATTGTTTTTATTTTTTATTACCAGGAAAAGAGTAGAGAGAATAACCAGATGAACAGCATAACAAACAAATGAAAAATGTAATAGATCGACGGAAAATATATGTTTTCGAAAATGTTAAAGTACTTTAGTACTATAAGTTTGGTAAGTAATATCACAGGTAATATGGTGTTTCCATAAAAATATAAAACCGGTTAAAGGCGTTGATCATCTGATCAAGTATTTCCAAACCTTCAAAACATTCCAAACATTCAAAAACATATTTTATTTTGACACACCATATATTTTCGTAGTCGCCGCTGAAAACCGTTTTTTGGGTGGGCGTACAGAATTGTGTGTGAGTGGGTATGATTTTGTTAGAGAATAATGCCTTGAACACATAGAAAATCGCACGACGAATATTTCGGTGCGAACTGTCAAAATTACACGGCCTCTTATGTCGCTCTTGTTCTTCTTATTTTTGTGTGTTTATATCGACTTTGACAAGCCAAAACTTCGCTGCGGCAGAAGATTTCTGACAGTTCGCACCGAAATATTCGTCGTGCGATTTTCTATGTGTTCAAGGCTTAATGTGTACAATAGCTGCGTTTTTTTAATGAACCGAAGATCCAGTTCATTAAAAGAAGGATATTTCGACGATGTCGACGAGGGAAATTTCGCTAAAATCGACATCGCGCCCAACTTCATTGTATAATCTTTCATACGTAGAGTAATCTGAATCGCGTTTTTTTAATGAACTATACAGGTCTTCAAACAAAATAATTTTTCAATTTTATTTTTTGACGTTTTTCAACATTTGTGAAGTTGGCTATATTCAAAATACAGGGAAATCTTAAAATTTCCCTATAACCCAGATAGAGACCTGGGTAAAACCTGAGTAAGTGTCAGTTGTATGGCGAAGATCTATACAGTTCATTAAAAAAACGCAGCTAATATTTACCTTTTTGTGACATATTAGCTGTACAAACAGAAAACGAAAAAAGTATGTCGAACTTCGAAACAGGGTTGAAAACTACGAAAACCACGGAAAAACGGTTTGGCGCTAAACTCAACAACAATTTTCAATGGAGTTTCACCTAGTTTATCAATCGGTTTCGGTGTGAAAACCAGTTTAGCTCTAAGCTGAAGTTTATTGAAACATCCTGATTCTGAACCAATTATTTATAGGGTTGTTTCGTGGTTTTTGTACTTTTATTATATTTATCAAAAATCTGCTCAAGGTGTGTATCACGTAAGAAAACTGCAACCCAGAGCAAACGTGAAAAGACGAATGAAGCACAAAGTGAAGAGGTAAAAAAATTGTGAATTGAAAATTTTTGTTGTTTTTGTGTACTCTGGTGTTTTGTGTAATAATATCTGCAAAGTTTTGTACACATTTTCCACCAATTATATTACTAAAATGTTTGAAAATTTGTTGTGCGTTGACGGGCAGTAAAATTTGCACGTTTGGCAAGAGTTTTTCATGAATTGAAGCTTTAAATGTCGCGGTCGAGTTCTTCTGAATTACGAATGAGAAAAAATTATTGAAGTCTCGAAAATGGCGTCTTCGGCGATGTTGACGGCCCCGGCATTGCTGGAGCATGACGATGGCAAGGACGATGATGTTTTGAACACCTCCTTGCATACCTGTGCAAATGATCCGGATTTTGCGGTGATTTGTGCTTTCCTACAAAAGTTTGGAAAGGAATTGGGCCTTGACCTACCGAATTTCAAGCATCTTCAGGAATGGCTCACCAACACCGATGAGAGTGAGTAGTAATTAAGTGGGTCCGTTTCTTTGTCACTAATATAAAGTAATTTAAAGTCCACGCTAAAATACGTGAGTTGCATATAAAATTGCTGCGTAAAACGCGCAAGACGGTGCACGAGAAGAGTTGGGAGTCTGCCCTGAGCAAATTCTGCTTCACCTACTCGGCGCAGGATGGATGGGAAGTGGAGCGCTTCGGCTACAAACAAACCAGTCTTAAAGTTAAGCTGCGCATACTGCGTGTAAGTATAAACCATTTTAATTTTGAATAAACCCAATTAATATATTTTTTATTACACGACGATGTAGGAACTTCTCGAAAGTCAATTCGAACGAAATACGAAGTTCCGAAATAAAATACTCACAATGAGCGCAGATTCTTTGCGTTCGCAACCTATTGGACGAGATCGCTTGGGACACTCGTACTGGCTGACGCAAGATGCTGACTGTAATCTTCGCATTTATCAGGAGCATTTGGATGAGGAGATTTGGCAAGTGGTGGCCACAAATCGAGATGAATTTGTAAATTTAATAGCTCGTCTACGTGGAAATGAAGTTGTATTGCCATCCACTGATATAGGCGTGGTCGATGAAGACAGCAGTAGTAACAGCTACAATGCGCGCATTGAGAAACCACCGCCACCGGTGGAGCTGGACGATTCACAAGAGGAAGAAGGTAAAGTGCCGAATTTGCGTATAAAAATTGGCGCATCTGGTGGATCGATTGAGGTTGGCAAAGGCGAAGAAGACTTGGCGGCAGAGGAAGACGCCAAATTAGAGGAAAATAAATTGCAAGTGACCAGTAATAATAATGCGGAAGAAGAGGAAGCCGACGAGGAGGATGTTGATGGTGAAGAAGAAGATGAAGAGGAGAGTGGAGTAGAAGAACAGTCAGCAGACGAAGGAGATGACAAGCAGGACGAAGAAGAAATTGATTTAGCTTCAAAACAACCAGTAAAAACTAAAACGGATGCAGTTTCTGTTCCTGCTTCCATTCCTGAAGCACAGAAAAAGGTTAAGGTATAAATTATTGAGTTTTTCACTTTTTATTTTATTATTATTGTATTTAAATATTTATTTAATCATTTCTTTATTAATCTGTATATCGATCTTTCTATGTTGTTATTTATTTGTTCTTATTTTATGCTCTTTTACATTATTCTTTGATAAAATTATTCACAATAGTTTCTAAAAGTTGAATACCATAATAATTTTAGCAATAAATTTATAGTTTTATTTTAACCAATTCTTTTAATATTTTTTTTCAGCCTTTGGTCATTTCGAATGTGAAAATAGCTTCGAGTTCAGTTGCTCAGCATATCGTTCTGCCCACCAATGGCACTTCTAAAAAACGTCCAGTCGATGAAGTGGAAAGGACTTCACCACGATCGGAAGACAGCCATACAATAAAGAAGTTTCGTCCAACTCTGCTAGATTCAAAACGCGAGAAGAAGCCAAGTAAATATGAAAAGGTCAAATCCGAGGACGAGGATGATGATGAGGATGACGACGAAGAAGGAGAAGAAGAAGAAAGCGAAGAGGAAGACGACGAAGCTGATGATGATGTTGAGGATGAAGGTGAAGAAGAAGATATCGATAGCGCTGCTGCCGAGGAAGATGAGAATGAGCAAAAAGATATCGAAGATGACGATGATGATGAGGACGAAGATGGTGCAGTTGGTGAAGCTATTGAAGATCCACCGGTTTTAGTTCATGGCGAAGGTTCGGGTCAACAATGTGATGGTGCAAATCCTGTTTTAGCTACTGAATTTACTTTGCTGCAAGAAAATCCTTTTCTAATGTCGTCAGATGATGAAGATCTTGAAGCTGAGGTAGGTGAAGCTATCGAAGAAGATATTTTATATATTAACGGGGAAGGATCTGGAGCTGAGTGCCTTGTGGGTAATAAAAATAATGAAGACTCACCGACTACACCAACACCAATACCATCAACAACAACGGAAACTGATCAACCGAAAGCGAAATTTTTCTTTGGTGAGCCAGGTTGTCTGAAATTGACTCCAATAAAAAATTCAATTGCATCAAAAGAAATCAGTGAAGAAAATAGCACTGAAGAGAATGTTGGGCAAGCAATAAATGACAACTGCACTAATAATAAAGAAGATGAGGCGATAGAGCAAACATTCAAAGAGGAACTCATTGTTTTGGAAAATACAGAAAGACTCGATAAAAATGAAAACAATGAACAAATTGAGAATGCGGAAAATAATGCTCTGAACTTTTCAAATGATAATCACACTGAACAAAAGAGCAGTGAAATCAAGCGAAACAGTAATGAAACAATTGTGGAAAAAGATCCAGAATTTTCATGTGAAGAATTGGAACACGAACAGAAAAAAGTTGAAGATAGTGAAGCCTCTGGGGATATTCAAGAACATGAAAACAATATTGAAGAAAACAGATTAACAAAAGTCGATGGTGTTGAAATAAATGGCGATAAGGGAGAACCAAATACTGGTAAAGAAAAAGAGGGGGAAGATTTGGAAACTCAGCAGGAAGTGGACACACCACTGGAGGTTGGAGTGAAAAACGATCTGGAAGAAATAACTGAAAATGTTAAAGAAACTCCTTTAAATGATAGCACAGAAACGTCAAAAGAAAATCTACAGGAACCAACTAATACTGAAGTACAGAAGGAAAATATAATCAATAATGAGACTTCGAAGCTAGTTGAGGAAGTAGTTGAAAATGAGCCAAGTGAATCATTAATAGAAGCAAAAGAAATGAATACAGATCTTACAGAGTCAACTGACGAGTCCAATAATGCGCCAGAAGAAGTAAATGAACCGAAAGCTTCAACAGTAGAAGAAGAAGAAGGACTAGATTCGTTGCAACGTATAAACGAAGAGAATGAATCTATACCAATTGAAGAACAAAAGCCAACATCTCCAGATAAAACTCATCAGAACATTAACCCACCAGATGAAGCTTCCAATCAATCCATAGAAGAAACATTCGAAGCAACACTTACTGAGACATCCATAGCAAAAGACACTGCCCCACATGATACCCCAGTTCCTACTCCAGTAGTTGCACCAGTTGATTCCCCAGCTGTTGCATCAGTTGCTCCAACAGATGTTGCATCAGTTACTCCCCCAGCTCTTGCATCAGAGGCTCCACCAGCTGTTGCATCAGTTGCTCCAACAGATGTTGCTTCAGTTGCTCCAACAGCTATTGCATCAGAGGCTCCAACACATATTGCATCAGTTGCTCCAACAGCTGTTGCATCTGTTGCTCCAACAACTGTTTCACCAGTTGCTCCAACAGCTGTGACATCAGTTGCTCCAACAGCTGTTGCCTCAGTTGCTCCGACAGATGTTGCATCAGTTGCTCCAACAGCTGTGACATCAGTTGATCCAAAAGTTGTTAGAGCACTCGCTCTCCCATCTGTGGAATCAGTGGATCTAAAAGTTGAATCAGTCGCTTCTCCAGCTCTTGCGTCAGTTGATCTAAACGTGGTTGAATCAGTCGCTCCTTCAGATATTATATCAGTTGCTCCCTCAGCTGTTATAGCAGTTGCTCACCCAGCCGATACATCAGCTGCTCCAGCAGTTACATCAGCTGCTCCAGCCGTTGCAGCACTTGCTACCCCAGTTGTTGTACCAGTTGCTGTCCCAGTCGTTACATCACCTGTTCCATCTGTGGCATCAGTTACTCAAGCAGTTGTTGAATCAAGTGCTTCATCGTTTGTTGCTCCAGTTGTCACTCCAGTTGCTGCATTCGCTTCCGTCGCTTCAATAACAACTAGAACTTCAATACCATCATCTGTTCCAAATCGTAAGCGAAGACTTTCAGATGTTTTAGCTGTAGAGAAACTTAAACTTCGCCATCAATCTACATCAGACAGTGAGTTCGATTTAAATGCAGATAACTCTGAAGAACCTATTGAATGCTTAGCTGATAGTTTCGAGGATGACTCGTCCAATATAGGTGGAAAGCGATTGAAAATGCGTAATAAATTAACAAATTCTGAAATCAGAAAAAAAGTAGAAGCCCAAAAAATAGCTGCGGTGGAAGAAACAACATCATCCAGTGGAGAAGAAGATGCACTATGTAAAGCTAAAATTATTTCGCCAAAACAATATTTGATGGAATATAAATGTTCTAAAGTGGACGATGGGAAAATCACTAAAGATGTTGGAGTGGTAATGCCCACGAAACCGACTTCAGCGGAGGAGAAAAAAGAAGCCCCACAAGTAATGCCTTTATTGCAAAAACAAAAACCCACTCTTGATGAAATAATTGAGAAAAAATTAAAGAAATCATCGGAAAGTCTAATAACGTCAAACCCTACTTTGGCTGCTAGCACATCAATTGAAGCTTTCGCATCAGTTACCAGTTTAATGCCCTCTAAAAAATCTCCTATTACAAAACCTTTAAAGAAGAACCTTCTTACTCAGCTAAGACAAGAAGAAAGTGATGAAGAAACTATAAAAAGAAAACGCACCACCAGCGAAACTCTGCGTAAAAGTGTTGAACGGCAAACGTCGCCTGTTGCGACCTTGTTTGATATCAATCAAACGGAAGTGAAGGAAGTACCAAGAACTGAACGGAAACTTTCAGAACGGATAACACCAGATCGCCAAAGAAAACGACGAAGCAGTGATGAAACACATGAAATCGATACATCCGATCATAGAAGCATGAATGTATCAGATTGTATAGGAGAAAAACTAAAACGAAATGATAAGGATATGTCTCCTGTACGCGAGGATAAGCATGATAGTGTTATGCCGCCATTAATCGAACGTGTGGAAATTGAAAAAGAGAAAGAAGAAGAAATTAAGCCACATGTATCTATAGATCGATTAACACTAACATTCGAACCAACACCGTCAGCTGTAGAAAATGAAAGTAAAATCGTACACTTAATAGCAGAAAGACCAGTAGATGTAAAGCCAGATTTAAAGGATAATTTAACGGTGTCACCTGTTGCAGTCGGCAGACGATCTGGTAGACGTGGAGGAGCAGCTGTTATATACTCAGAGCTTCCACAACCAAAAAGAACCAGAGGTGTTGCAAAAGCAGCCGTAGTTACAGCAGTAACTGTTGCCACAATCAAGCATGAAGAAACTCAAGAAAATATGGACGACACTCAATGTAAATCCAAGGATATAATTACGAAGATCGCAGAGGTTAAACCCATAATTGAAATGGACACAAAAGAACAAATTGTAAAACCTGAACTTAAAACGAAATCGGAAACTGAGACTGCAGCTGCAGTTGTAGAGGAGAAAACATCACCAGTGGTGCTCAGAAGTCCAGCGCCAGTCAGCAGTATGACATCAACCACTTTAACCACTACACCGATAACCCCGAAGGGTCCCGGCCGTGGTCGCGGACGCAAAACACGCGAAGTAGACACCACAAACATTATTGATACTGCAGATTCTGAAACTCCTGTACGACAATCACGACGTATTGCTCAGCAGAAGATTCGCGAGGAAGCCGAAAGACGAAAACTCGAGGAGATCGCATTACGTACTATGAAGAATGAATTAAAGAAAAAGAAGAAAGCCGAAGCGCATGCTGATCTAAGCGTTCCAGAACCTTCAGAACATTCATCCAGTTCGGACGATTCGGAAGCCAGTGAAGTTGAGCCGGAGGAGACAAAAAAGGCGAAGAAGAAAAAATGTCCGGGAAAAGATGGTACCTGGTCTTCCGGTTCAGAGGAGCAAGAAGAACCTGAAGAAGAAGAAGAACCGCCGCATTATGAAACCGATCCTGGTTCTCCGCTTTTTAGGTCGGATCATGAGTTCTCGCCCGAATCAGATTTGGAAGATGAATCGCAAATAGTTCCCACGAAGCGTGCTCGTACCGCTCGCAAAGAGGATGCCGATGCTGGCGACGTAGAGCAGCTCGATCAAGAAGAAGAAGCCTGCCAAAAGTGCGGTAAATCCGATCATCCTGAATGGATTCTGTTGTGTGATAACTGCGACAAAGGCTACCATTGTTCGTGCTTGTCACCCGTTCTCTTTTATATACCCGAAGGTGACTGGTACTGCCCACCGTGTCAGCAGGAACAGTTAATAGCCGCCTTGGAGAAGCAGTTAAAAGAATTTGATGATCTGGTCGAACAGAAACGGTTGGAAGTGGAGGAGGCCCAACATTTAGCTGAAGAAGTAGAACGTGCCGAAAAAGAGCGCTTGGAAGAGGAGAAGCTTAGGAAACAGAAGAAGAAGCAGAGCAGATCAGACAACACCAGCGATAATGAATGTGATGGAAATGCATCTGAAGTGAGGAGTAACGCGAAAGACAGCGATGATGATGATGACGAAGAGAAATCTTTGAAAAAATTAAAGAAATCTAAAAAGAATGAAGCTAATGAAAAAAGAAAACAAAGTCGCGAATTCGGTGGCAATAGACGACGAAGAAGAAGAGCTGCTAGACGTGGAGCGCGAAGACGAAGGCGTAATGAAAAAGATTCCAATGATTCCGCTCATAGCGATAGTAGTCGTAGCGGCTCGGGCACTCAGACGGGCGCTGGCAGTGGCTCGGATAGCGGCAGTTCCAGTTCCTCCAGTTCAAAGACAGACAGTGACGATGAGCCCATCTATAAATTGAGAAAGCGGCGGCAGATCAATGTTAGTTATAGGCTAAATGAATACGATGATTTAATAAATTCGGCTCTAAAGAAGGAAATGGATGAGGCGGCTAGTGCTGGTAACTTGGGACGTGGAAAGGATATTACTACCATAATAGAGGCAGACAAGGAAGAGCAAGCACGTCAAAAGCAGTTGGGTGATATTGGTGATGAGCCAATTAATGAGAAGATTGTAAATACTGAGGTTGAAGCAGCTGCAGACACTGGAGCTGCAGAGAAGAAAAGTGAAGAAGGTGAAAAATGTGCTAAGGACGAAGTTGATTCAGAGGAAGAACCGCTTAAACGCAAAGCAAAGACAAAGCAGACTCTGAAAAAGAAAGCGCGCAAGTTAACTACACTGGATATAAGCTCGGAGGAAGATAATGCTTCCGATGAGGACTTCAAAGGCTCGTCTTCGGACGATGAAGATGAAGACACTTCTGTGACTGTATCGACAAACAGTGATTCCAGTTTAGAAATTTACAGGCGCCGAAATAAGAGTGGTGGGAAAAAATCAACTCGAAAAGTAGCTCGGCGTGCAGCACGTGAGCGACGCAAGGTCCGAGCATTCGTGGTTGAAGACAGTGAAGATGAAGAGGAGGAAACACGTCCAAAAACGAAAAAGAAACGTAAAAGCGACTCTGACTATTCAGAGACTGACGATGATGAACTCTCCGAATTGTCAGAGAATATGGACAGCGCAGATCTTTGTGATGATTCTAGTTCAAGTGAGGAGTCCGATGGAGCATGGCATCCTTCAAAACGCAAGAAACAGCGTAAATCCAATGCAATTATAGCACGAAAGTCACCAAAGTTAAAGAAGCCTCAGACGAAGAAGCCGAAGCGTGTTGAGTACTCAGATGACGATGTCAGTGAAGATGATGAAGATGATTATGACGACGATGATGATGACTTAGCAACTGGTGGCAAAGGTTCTGGAAAGCAGCCACGAACAGTACCTCTGAAGACCATCAGTGGCAAAGGTAAGGGTAAAGGTGGTGCTGGTAAGGGAAAAGGGGGCGCAGGAGCAGGTGCTGGCAAGTCCAGCAAAGCGACTACAGCGGCAAAGAAAAAGAAGAAAAAACTTTCAGATAATGACGACGAAAGCTTCTCAGATAGTGACGATAGTGCGCGACGCACACGTGGTCGTCGATACGCTTACTTGGACGATTTTGAAGATGAGAGCTCCGACGGTGGTATTAAGCCAGGTGTCAAGCGTCCTGATACTCCGCCTGAGGAACGTGAGAAATTCATAAAAAAACAGGAAGAGATTAAACGCATGTTGGCCGAAAAGAATGCAGAGGGCGCTAAGTTAGCTGCTACGCCCAGGCTGACACCTATTAAAGGAGGAGGCACACGTTCTCCCGCTAAACCAGGAGACTCACTTTCGACGGTACCGCCCTCCGTAATACGTCAAGCGAAGGTTTTAGACATTGATTATCTACAGCGCAAGGGTGAGTGTGTTAGTGACGTTGAAAATGTGGATGACGTAGATTCTGAGTTCGACGATGCAGATTTACCTGATGATTTCCCGGAGGATATGGATGAAGACGCCATTGCGCGTATGGTGGAAGACGAGGAGGGATTCGGAGGTGCCAACACCACCCGCGAATTATCTGCCCCTGATGAGGTGCTGAAGACCGCCACACCGGCTAAAGTAAAAGCTAAAGATGGTGAAAAGCCACCCATTCCGCTGGCTACTAATCCTTCCTTAGCAGCGATGTCGCAAATTCCAACTACAGGCCCAAGCGGTGTTCCCCCGACTTCCGCTTCTGGCCTGCAAGAGCCCATGCGTAAACGTTTGCCTATGCCAACAATGCATCCACCATTGCTGCGCCACCAGTACCCCGGTGGTGGTCATCATCCTCATGGTGTCCCCCCACACATGATGCAGCGTCACGCCGTTCCGCCATCGCATTTGTTACAAAATGCGCTTAGCGCACCCTTGAGTCATCCAATTCATCGGAACTTCCCCCATCATCACATTGGAGCACAGCGCGCGGGAATGCCATCTAGACACGCCGGGCTGGCACATACTCTGCCACCGTCGCAGCAACAATTGGCTGCATCGCATCCATTGCCAAGTGTAGCAGCTTCCGCAGGTGAGTCAGATTCTAAACCTCGCGGACGTAGGAAAAAGATAACTCCTTTACGTGATCCAGTACAAAAGCAGCAGGCAGCAGCAGCTGCTGCTTCGGCTGCTGCGGCGGTGCAAGCAGCAACTACCGGAAGTGTCACAGAGAATAGTGAAGTGAGTCTCACAACAGTGGTTGCTACAGGCGTCATAAAGACTGCGCCGTCACTTGTTAGTTCGCAGCCGCATCAGTCGCCGCAACCGTCGCAGCCCCATCAGCCGCCGCAACCGTCGCAGCCACCACAGCTTTACAAACCTCCAGTTGTTTCGGCTACAGCACAAGGGCAGCCTTCTGTTATAACACGTTTGCCACATTTGCCGACTCATGGAGCGCCGCCGCCTCCAGCACGCGGTATGCCACTTGGACCACCAGGATTGTATGCGGGTGGAGATGGTAGGTTTAATAGAAAAACCTTGTTTTTCTAAATAGCTCCTTATAATAAATGTGTTTTCCCTTAGTTTCTCGCTTTTATGCATCGGTGCAGCAATCAGGTGGTGCACCGGGCTCTCGGCGGCCTCCAATCAATGCACATCGTCAACGCGGAGGCCCTCATGTATCTGGGTTGCCGCCACATCACGCTCTGCGACCGTCGTATGGGCCTCCACCTCCTCTACGTGGTGTAGCACCGTCGGGAAATCAGCCACCGCCTAATTCTGTGTCCAGCACACGATCCCCATATCCACCACCTCATGGAGAGCATCACGGTCCACAACCGAGTGGTCCATATGGTCCACCACCACCGGCTCGTCATGCCACCCCACACCTAAATCCTTATAGGTGAGGCCATTTTTGAAATTAATATGATCTCAACAAAATTAAATCGTGAATTAAATATTAATATACTTCTGTAGGCCTTCTATATTTGGAAATCCAAACTATGCACCACGTGGTGCTCCTCCAGGAGCTAATATGCGTTCGACAGGTCCGCCAGGCCAAGAATATCCCGCTGGCCCGCCTCGTAAGTATATTAGGGTAAAATTTATAGTTTATGAAGTGAATCATTTTTATCCTCAAATATACTATAGAAACTTTTTAAAATAGATTTTAACAAATCTTCGATTACATATTTAATATATTCATCTCGTCCTTCAGGTTCATATGCACCCTACGGTTACTACCCACCACCGCCTCCCCTAACTGCAGCTCATCAGCCACCTTCAGGTCCTCCACCATCTGCAGCACATCAACACCCTTCAGCTCCTCCACCATCTGCGCATACTACCATTCCACCAGCGACACATGCGGCTTCTGCCACACAAGTATCCACAAAACATACTCCTTCATCGGGTGCTCATCCGACAGCGGTGCCAAGTTCAGTTATAGTATCAGCGCCTCCATCTTCGTCCCTCTCTTTGTCCGCCGTGGCTTTACCGCCAGCTCCTGTAGCGCAAAAACAAATGCAACCGGTACATGTGTCGAAGACAGCATCAACGTCAGCGTCAACGTCTGCACGCAGCGACAAACCTTCTGCGGCAGATCCGCCTCCATCATCAGTTTCATCATCTCAAATGCATGCACATCCAGTAGCTGTTGTCGTCGAGCCGCGCAAAAAACTCATCACTTTGGAGACATATGCAACCAGCAAATCACCCTTGGCTATTGGAGGTGAGTCATCGGGATCGCGTAGTTCTCCCAACGTGCAAACAGATGGTGCTGACGATTCATCCTCCACGCCGGTCGCGGCATCTTCTACGGGCGACGGGGCCAGTGGCGCCAGTGAATTTAGTGGTCTGGTGAGCTATTTTAGCTCACAACATGACGACTACAACACGTAACAGAAAACGCAGCAACTATTTAACGCTGGAGATAGGAAAAAGTATTTATTGAGTGTTCTTGTGAACATTGGCTGCAAAGCTTCCTTTATGGTGAAGGAAGGATTGTGGAGGGGAACACCACCGCCATGTATTGTAAATATAATCTGATTCCGTATGTCACGTTCCAGTCCAGAGGGATAAAGGAAAGAAGAAGGGACGACGTCTAACGGATAGATAGTGTATGTGCTCTTTTTAGGTTTCTAGTGTAGGAAAATGTAGAAATTGACATCGTTTAGAAAATGAGTTGATATAATTGCAAAATGAAGAAAAGGTCAGGAGCAAAGCAAAATTATCAGTTTCATTTAATGCTTGCTAACCTTTACGGTTTAAGTGTCGTTTAAGTACGAATTATTGTAGCACCATAAAAGAAGCACATAAAAGTGAGAAAACGAGAAAATTTAGTTTATATTGTATGGTTAGCTCCCTAAATTTAATCAATCAATCACGCATTAATCACTTATATACTCTTTAGGCCAGTTAGAGAAAATTATGCAACATATACAATATATTCGTGAACAATCAAAATTAAATCGAAAATTAACCAATCTTTAGTAGAATCGAAATTTTTTAATAGAAAAAGTTCCCGATCGACATTTAGTTACATTTGTTTTATCAACGTTTAATTTATTTAATTGTGTACTAATTATAGTTTGTAAGTATTTTTTAACATTTCAATTTACAAATTCAAAATGTAATTTTTAACAAAGGTGTTTTTATCAATCATAAATCAGGCAAACAAACAAGAAGAATTATCGCTTTATTTTATACATACTATATAGATATATGAATTATATGTATATATATTTACTATACATATATAATACATATGTACGTATGTATTTACTATTTCATATTACTCCCAAAAGGATGAAATGTCATGTCCGTTAGTATTATAAATAATGAAATAGTACTCCAATAAAGAAACATATTAAAAAAAAAAACAAGAAATTAAAACATTGTTCACTTTTTCCGGATACTTTTTCTACCAAGAACATTGACATGTTTACCTTCTCTATAATTTTCTATTGTAAAGTTTATATGTATATGAATATTTATATTGCTTGAAAAAAATGAAAAATGTACCCAAAAAATATTAGCAATGATATACTAAAACTATAAAATTATGATAATAATAATAATAATAATGATATAATAATAATTGGCATATACAGATAAGAACAAATATATTAATATAATATACATGCATGTATATATACATTAGCAGAAATGGTATTGTTTATATTTGCATATTAGAGAAAAAAAGTCAAAATAAATCTAAAAGTAAATGCAATAAATTGCAAATATAATGTGAATATAAACGACATTTAAACATGAATAAAAATTAATAAAATTATAAAAACGTGAGTATCGTATATATGTACTTATATACTTTTTAAAAGATAAAAGATGGAGAAGGTATCATAGGTGCAAAAATGGATCCCGAAATTCAAAACCAGCAGCTTTGAATTCGATGATACGCCTTGCAGACCTTCGGAATCCGACGATGAGCGTCTTAAAACACATATGAAGGAGGATGGTTGGCAATAAATGATCGTTTCCTATTTACAAAGCAATTATCAGGTTTATGTCAGGGTAAATAATGTGGAATCAAAATTATTTATTTACTTATTTATTACTTATGCAGTAATTAATTTCTACACAAATATTTGAGACAGTACTGGTAGCTATGGCCATCAACTGATAAGGGGAAAGGTAGAGAGAAAGGATACAGAGAGAAAGATAAACACAATTTTTAAACATCCATGCGCATGGGGATTCGAAAATTATGTCTAATAATAAGTGAAATAAAAACTCACCGTCTCTTACTACCGTCATCGTTTCTGCTGCTTACAAACCAAAGCGTGACCTCATTTCAGACGTTGTAAATATAATATTTATTCAAAATATTTTTAATATGAAGATCGAAAATGGTCTTCAAATCGATGTATAAACGTTATACGTACCATTTAGTGTACGAGTTCTTTTACTCGTACCTTCAGCTCCAATGGAATTCTATGCCAAGGAAAGAAGAATTTCTGAATTCCAAAAATGAAAAGAAAACCGTTAAAAAATAACAACAACAGGTAAACAGGTGAGCCTAATAAAATTTTAGGAGCGCAACAGACATGATAAAGTGGAAGGGGAGACCTGGTTGCGGAGGGGGATGGAGGGGGAGCTGGAAATATGAGATCTTATTCTAAAAATACAGCAACAAAATAACAATGAATTCTCCACAGCGAATTTGTCACACTGTAGTGTAATGACGAGTGACCAGAAAGTTATACAAAAATATTTTCTAATTTTGTTTCTTGCAAGACTTGATTATTAATGTTCGGTCAGGAAGCCGTAAGAGCCACTCAAGCAGAACGCGCTTGTAAAGAAAAACAACAAATAAATAAAAAGAAGAGAACTGATTAAAAATTCTGAACCACATTTCGATGGCTCGCTGCTTTTGTGGTGGCTGGCTGGTTGAATGGTTGGTTGGCTGGCTGGTTGGTTGGCTGGCTGGTTGGCTGCTTGAATTGCTGACTATTGAACGGTTCGGTTCTGATTCTTTCAATTTGGCCAACAATTACAGCAGCAGCGGCAACAAGTACGGCCAAGTTTTGGCAGCTGCTATCGTGTTGAGACCGTTAGAAGACCTCATTCATGCGCACATTACTTACTTATTTTGCGCATGCGTTGCTGGGCGCAACAGCAGCACCAGCAGCAGCAAAAACAACAGCACCAGCAGCAACAACAACAGCGCAGCAGTAATAACAGCAGTAGTGGCATCGTCCAAGCCGCCTAGCTTTCGTATACTTGGTAATATCGTTATTTGGTCGGCTTTGTCATCGGCGTCTGCAGAACCCACTAAACGATGCACTTGCTACTCAAGCGAAAAAAGAAAAAAAACACTGCAACCCATCCACCATGCAATCAATCGCGGGCAATCAACGACGCCCATTGTTTGAGCTGCTGACCCAAATCCGTGGCCTTCTTGTCTGTCCGAATGTAAGACCCCCCCTTCCTGTTTCTCCACTGCTTGCTTCACCACCTACATACTAGTATATACACATTCGTACCTGTTCATATATTTTTCGTTAATTCATTGAATATTTTCATAAGTAGCACACGAGTTCCTGCACCAAACTGGATACTCTGGCTTTACTCGTACTTCCTTGAATTCGGTTGATTTGGAGTAGGAAGGGAAAAGAGTTGAACGGAGTGTAAAATAGGTTTGAAAATAAAGCAATATTTGCTTATGTAAGTTATGTATGTTTGGCTGCCAACCAAATAGAAGTAGAAACAGAATATCTGTCCGTTTTTATTACGTTTCTTTTATTAATGATCGTAGCTGTGCATCGATTAAAACCCAAACCGTTCTAGAAACCCCATTCTATTGAGTAAACCTGCAGGTTGCTATGTTTTAAGAGTTTAAAAATGTTAAAATATCTTTTCTAAAGAGAGGGTGCTTTAAAAAAAGGTCTAACAGGTTTGTTTCTTAAGTCTTTAGTTCCAATATCGTAGCATTAACTAAATGTTTAAACAGCTCACACTTCTCTGTGAATTTACATTAAAACACTGGTTTGTTTGCCCACCTCTCTGTAAAATAAAATACAAATACAAATAAAATAATGGAATAAAAATGTGTGTACAATTTTTCACATGATTCACGGATACATCAAGTGATTTAGCACGATGTTCCGTTTATGAGGGCAGGCTAACTAAGGATAAGGGAAATTATTAGAAAAAGGGTAAATAAAGCAAAGCAAATCCTTTAAAAACCTGTGCACGGTTTTTACCCTTAGCTTTAGAGGAACATACATACAACTTGATGTGTTTTGTCTTTCTGTTGTATTTGTATTTTTGTTATCATAATTCTTTAGTGGGCAAGTGTTGTGCATGTGTAATCATTGAATAACAAAAACAAAAAACATAACAGCAACAACAATAACAGGCAATAATATCTCACAATAATGTAGTATAGACATTTAAAAGATCTTTAAAGAACATAATAAAAGCCCAAGGATAAGAAGAATAATAAAATTGAGATGAAATGCTAATGAAGAGATCCAGAAAGGTGAAGAAGCTCATTAAGAAGAAAAAGAAGAGAAGGAAGATGAAGTACAAAAACAAAAAAGGATTCACAATAGAGTTAAATTCCAATATAAAGCTCAAGTTCCGAAGAAAGGTCGAGAAGATGATGAAAAAGATAAACAAATAAAGGAGAAGTTGAAGTTAAAAAAATCCACGAACAGTGATAGAATGATAAAGATGTCCAGGAAGAAGAAGAAAAAGAAGAAGAAGAAGAAGAAAAAGAAGAAGAGAATGAATATGAAAAAGAAGAGGAACAAAAGGACTAAGAAAAGTTTAAAACTAAGAATATGAGAAGTCCAAGAATAATAATTATTATTCTTCATATTCTTATTTTTAAACTGTTCTTAATCCTTGCTTTTTTACATTCCTCCTCTTCTTCTTTTCTTCTTTTATTATAATAAAATAAATATTTCAAAAGCGAAGAATGATAGGAATATAAATTCAAATAAGATAATTAGTATTATCAAATACCAAAGTTGATGAAAAAGAAGAATAAGGAGAAGCAAGAAGGACACGAAGAAGAAGAAGAAGAAGAAGAAGAAGAATAATAATAATAATCATAATAAGAAGAAGAAGAAGAAGAAGAATAAGAAGAAGAAAGAAGATAAGAAGAAGAAGAAGGGTATTAGAAGCAGTAAAAGAAGAAGAAGACGAAGAAGCAGTAGCGGCTTGTAAACCGATTCTGAATAATTTTCATTTTCTGTAGAATTTTCTGTTGCTGTTGTTGTTGTTTGATTATGTCGCCGCCGACGCCGCCGCCAGAATGCTTTTGTTCTGGTTGTTGTTGTAGTTTTTGTTGTTTTGTTTCCCTTTTCTACTATCAACCTTTCAAATGATACACGCTTTAAACACGTACACGTTCGCCGTGCATCGCCTGCTGCATACGTATTCGTTGAATTCGCCGCAAAATCAAGTGACTGGAGTACGGAGCGAATCCACTGCGTGTACCTGTTGAGTTTCTCAGCGTTTCTCTGAGTTTTTCTTTTCAGCTTCTCAGCTAAGTTTTCAGTGAGTTGTTTTGTGGTCGAGAGTATCTTTGGACGTGTTACTTATTTTGTTGTTGTTTTTACTACCTGTGGATGTGCCTGCGGGTAAAAAGAAACAACAACAACAAAAACAACAGTAACACCAACAAAAGGTGATCCAAGCGAACGGGTCGCAACTTTTAAAAGACCGATCGACGGATGGACGAACGGACGGACAGACGGATCCGTGTCTTGGTCGCTTTTGCTGGCGTGTCGTTGGTAGATTTGCTCAAGCTAGTTTAGTGAGTGTTCGGCCAGCGTGTGGAATGGTACAGTAATCGGGGGAACCTAAAAAAAAGAGACCAACTACTTTAAGAAATTAAATGCAAAAAAAAGACTGCAAAAATTTAGGAACTACTTTTTGAAGTGAACTCAAAGAAACCTCAAAGAAAAGTGTGCTTTTTGCTAGAGAACAAAAAAATAAACCAGAGAAGTAAAACCAAAAAAAAGAAGGATTTTAAATCTTCTCAAGTGTTTGCGAAGAGGAGAAACACTAAAAAACGTTGTAAGATATCGTGGAGAAATCATTTTTTAGTGAAATGTGAAGAAATATAAAGAGAAAAAATAAAATAAAATCCTTTAAAGAACAGCAGACAGAAAATTGAAAAACTATTGAAACGAAGAAGTTATTTTATGGAAATATTACTAAAAATATCAATGAATATCATAAAATATATATAATATAATAAACATATCAATCGTATTCTAGATGATAGATAAAGAAGAAAAAAAAACGATTTTTTTAATATAAAAATCATAATAAAATGTCTTTGAATTAAATGAATTAAAAGAAGAATAAATGCATTAAAATTTAGAATAGAATTAAAACAATAAAATTGAAGAGAAACTAAAATTAAATCAAATTAAGAATAAATTTAAATTTTAGAAATATGTACAAAAAATTAAAAAAGAATAAAGTAAAATAATTGATGATTTCACATTAGAATTAAATAAATAAAAATAAGAATAAATTAAATAAAATTGAATGATGATAGAAATAATAACAAAATTAATAAATTTATAAATAAATGAAATAACAGTATATAAATTTAAATAAAATTGAAAGAAGCATTAATTTAATGCTGTTGATAATAATAAAATTTAAATATAAAGAAAATAAAATACATTTAAGTAAAAGAATAAAGAAAGAAGAATAAAATGAAGATAAAGTATAAAATTCATAATGAAGAAGAGAATAAAGAATAAGATGCATTTACAAATTATATGCAATTAATAATAATTAAATGAAGAATAAAATTAAATGAAGAATAACATTAAAATTGAAGAATAACAATAAAATTGAAGAATAATAATTAAATGAAGAATAACATTAAAATTGAAGAATAACCATTCAATGAAGATTAATATAAAATGAAGAATAAAATAGAACTTAAAATTTAGAGAGAAATAAAATTTTTGCATGAAAAATCAAGAAATTGCATGAATTTTGTTGAGTTTTTTTTTTGTTTCAAATCGAAAACAAGTGTTAAAGTGTTGCAACGAATTGCATGCATGACGGTGACGATGATGGCGACAATGACGCTGACGATGATGATGACGACACTGCCGACGGTGACGATAGCGCAGGCGGCGTCGGCGGTGTTTCGTTCTCATTCCGATGTCGCAACTCCATTTTACACAAAAACCGAAGCAACAACAACAACAAAAGCTATACAAGCATACGAAGAACCAGAATAAGAAGAAGAAAAACAACAATAACAAGAAGGCGAGGGAGAAGAAGGAAGGAAAAATATTAGATGAAGCCAAAGTTTGAAAGTAGAAGAAGAATAAATAAAAGAACAGCAGAAGCAGCAGCTGTCGAAACAGTGAAAAAAACATCGAATTAAATTTTAAAGGAAAAGAAAAAGCAGCAGCAGACGAACGTGTAAAGAAGAAGAAGAAGAAGAACAAGAAGAAGAAGAAGAAGAGGAAGGCGAAGAAGAAGAAGAAGAATACGAAAACTCCGCTGAAGTGGGGAGAAATTTAAGAAGTAATAAAAAAGCAGCAGAAGTTGTAGAAGCGTAAGAAGTGGCAGGAAAGAAGCTCTACGCTAAAGCAACAAAAACCAAAAACAACAATAACAAAAAAACAACAACAACAGCAACGAGAAGTATTGCGGTTTCGGGAAAAATTGCTGCTGTTGTTGTTATTGTTATTTTTATCGCCCTATTATTGTTGTTGTTGTTGCTTTTTTTAATTTTCAATACAATTCGCTGTTTTAGTTTTATTATAATTCGCTTGTTTGTTTCTTTTTTTGTTTTTTGTGCTTTTGCATCTTTGCACTTAAAGTGCACAACATGTTGTTGTGGTTACACGATGCTTCTTCTTCTTCTTCATTTTCTACTAGTTTCTGGTGGACTTTGTTTTTTAAGTAGTTTAGGTTACTCAGTTAGTTGTTTGTTGTTGTAATGTTGTAACCACGAAATGATTGCAAAAACAACAACAAATAAATGTTAGAAAAAAGCAATACAAAAAATTTGCATATTAAGTAAAAGAAAAAGTAAATTTGTAAATTAAATAAAAAGAAATAGAAATAAAAAAAAAACAACAGCAAGCAGGTAAAAATTACAACAACAACAACAACAGTAAAAGAAAGGATTAAAAAACAAACACGTTTTTCCCAAATTTTTGCAAGTTTTTTCTTTTTTCATTTTGAAAATTAAATAAAATCAAATCGATTTCTTGACTTCAACACATAAAAATCACATGACACACATGATATATGACACATGCTACATGATTGTATCATGATACATAAAAAATAGTCTCAGCATCGATGACGTTAAAATTTAAGATTTTGAAATGAATGATTGTGTTCAAATTAAAGAGTCGATTTTAATGTGGCTTTAAAAGTGTTCAAAAACCACTCCTTAAAGTTTCATTAGAAACACAGAAATAGCAAAAACAAATCAAGGCTTTTGAATCGAGTTACAATCGAGTAACAGGTTAACAGAAAAATAAGGTGAAGAATTAATAAGAAACAACAACAACGACGACTATCAAATTTTTATATTATTGCTTTACAAGAAAAAGAGAAATAAATGAACAAAAAAATGTCAAATGAATTATTCAAAGCGTTGTAACAAGAACAGCAACAACAGCAACACCAATATGAACAACAACAACAACAATAAATACAACAACAAATACAATAATGAAGATAACAACAACTACTAACTGATTGACTAACTTCAGAGTTATTTCTTGAATTTGAATGTGAAATTTAAACTATTCAACGATTTCAAGTCACTGTTGTTGTTGTTGTGACCGCTGTGACTGTTGTTATTGTGAACTCATCGTCACGTCGTCGTCGCTGTCATCATCGATCCCCCTGCCGTTGATTGCATTGCATGCAAAACAACACAACAAAATTTTAGTAGAAACGAAAGAAAACACTAAAAAAATTTCACAAAATTCAATTGCAATTGAAAATAAATAATTTATATTAACATAAAGTAACATAATCTAACATAAAGTAACATAAAGTAAAATAAAGTAACATAATCGAACATACAGCAACATAACGTAAAGTAACATAATGTTACCTATAGTAACGTAAAGTAACATAAAAAATCGTAACGTAATGCAACATAATAAAAATTAACGTCCTTTTTTTAGGCTGCTTTTTCTCTCAAGTGTTCGCAAGTGTGTTTCATGGCCAACACCGATTCAATGGTTAATTAAAAACAAACAACAAAAACAAAGAAAAGATAATTAGGTCTAAATACATTAGGTTTAAGGTAATCTATAACAACGACTACAAAAAGATACCATAATTCGTCAAAAAGTGGCCATAAAACAGTGATTTTAAAGAAGGAGAAAAAAAACAAAGAAAAAAATTGACAAGGATAACTAATTTTGTGAATTAAACAAAAAAGAAGAAAAATCAGTAGAAGAATCCGAAGAAGACTACGTAGCAAACAACAACAACAACGACTAAAGTAAAAAACGACTGGATTTGAAAAAAAAGAACCGCACTGAAGTCAACAACAATTTTAAAAGCATTCCGTCCAAATCAAGGTACGTTTTTCTATTCATGTAGATATATTTTTCGATTAACAGACAAAAGAATGATTTTTCATTTCCTTTTCGTTGTTATTTTGCTTTTTTTATTGTATTGCTTCTTTTTTTTATTGTATTGCTTCTCTTTTTGATTGTATTGCTTCTTTTTTTGGTTGTATTGCTTCGCTTTTTTTATTGTATTGCTTCTTTAATCCATGGTGATCCATTAAAAAGGTCAAGAAATATGAATACGAGTAAAAATAAGATACGATAATGAAATAAAAGGAATAAAAGAAGGATACGAATAAAAAAAAAACCTGAACGCCCACATTTTTTGTGATATGTTCTTGAAATCTTCTGGAAAGTCTAAGAATTTTAATCTAAAAATCTGTTAGATTTTAAGAATCCTTTTTTTCTTATATATTTCCTTCGTTTTGTTTATGAAAAAAAGTTGGATGAGGAAAAATTGAATAGAAACAAAAATTTCTAAAGAATTTACTGACCGAAATCAAAAACTGAAACTGAATGGAAAATTTAAAGAAACCGGAAAACTAATTAAAGAAAGTGCTTCATTGATTGATTTATTATCTGATAGTGAAATTTTATTTGATTGATTATTTTTTGCTTTTCTTCCCCGTGCGTGGAGAAAAGGGAAGGGAACAGGATTTTCTGGGTGTAAGTTTTGTTTGATAATTAAAAAGAAACAAGAAATAAAATAAGAATAAATAATAAACCCAAAATAAGGAAACTAAAAAAGTAAATAAAAAAATAGACTTTAGAAGTAAGAGACAAATATTTAATATTTAAAATGAATTTGAAAGAAACTTACAAATAAATACAAGCTGGGCCATCGGCTGGTTTCTTTTTGAATTACTTGATTTAAATGAACTATTTTTTTACTGGTGTAGTTCTAAAATACCTAAAGTAGAGTGTAACGTGGCCACTACCTGCTACCAACACCACCGCCACCTGTACACCATAAAAAGTGCATTAAGAAAAGCAACAACAACATCACCAAACATATTCAATCCATGAGAACGGGGAAAAATTTATTTCTGAAATAAAAACAAAAACATTTTCCATGATTTTCAGAGACAAAAGTGAAGGGACAGCAATGCGAGTAATAATAAAAAAAAAAAAACAGACAGACAGACAGACTCCGATCTACTGAGACCGCTCTACAGTTTTAATATTTTATGGCTTCTCTGAATGCTGACTTTAAAAGAACTCAGACTTTATTAGAGAAGGAATAAACAATGAGTAATAAAAGAGCAAAAGAACTGGAATGTGTATGTGTTTGTGTGGGTGTGTGTATGTGTGGGTGTGTGTATGTGTGGGTGTGTGTGTATGTATGTGTAGGTGTGGGCAAAGAATCACATTTCGCAATTCTGCAGAAAGAAATCAAATATTTGTCATAAAAATTGTAGGTGTGAATTAGAGAAATCAAGTTTCTAGGCAAACAAGTGTCTGGTGGACAACAATAACAACAGATAGAAGAAGAAGAAGAACACAAACGAAGAGAAAAAAGGGGAAGTAGAGAAGCAACATCATCAAACAGAAGACATTAATTAAGAAAAGTGTAGATTTTTTTAATAAAAATGCTATTTTTTACTCTCCGTTCATTTTTTTTTCTAATATTTCTTTATCTAATATTTCTTTTTAATATTCTTCTCTTTCCTACTTCTTAGAATACCTTTTTGTTTCTTTCTTTTTTAAAAATTCAACATTTTTGTTGTGCTGTCGAGTTGCACACACAAAAGACTTAAGCAACAAACTACATGCGTTTTCTGCGTCTGTGAATCACATCGCTTGATGTTGGTTGATTATCTCGTCTTCTTCTTCTCTAAAATTCTTTGTCATTCACACTCAACACACTATATTGAAATGTGTTAACAAATGAAAGTGTTAACTGTTATTTTTTATACAGAGAAAGTACCCAACTTTTTTAAACTAATTTAGCACACACACGCAGTTTAAATGAATTTAAATGGAGAACAATTAAGAAAAAGGGGGCGGGGGGGAAATAAAGAAGCATTTAAGGAAGCGATTTAATGAAAGATATTTCAAAAAGCACATTTAAAAAAAGACATTCAAAGAAACACATTAAGAAACGTTGCAGAAACAAAATGAAAGCAGAACAACAGACAGAAAACGCACTTTAAACAAAAAATACAATTAATTAGTATAAAAAAAGCAAATAAAAAGATTTCTTTAAAGTAGAATTTTAATGAATGATCATTTTAGTTAAAAGCCGGTTATTATTTTAGTTTTTAATGAAATCATTTAAATGCTTAAGTTTTCTTGTTGTTTGTAGCTTAAGAAGTGCATGTTTAATTATATGTTAACTTCATTCATTATTCCATTTAATGTTTGTTATTTTTATTTATTAAAACATGCATTTTTATTTTAGATGAATTATTTAATATAATAATAATAACATTATATGAATTGTTATTATTATTATGGTTATTATAAATATCATTATTATTATTATTATTATTTTTATAACTTTACATGTATTATTATAACTTTATTTTTATTATTATAATTATTATCTTTATTAGTGAGATTTTTATTATTATCATTATCGTATATTTAAGGTTTCTTTTTTGCGGTTTTTATGACTGTTCATATTTTTGGCTTTTATTTAGTTCTTTTGTTCTTTTAATACCCCAGAAAATAAAGAGGTCAGCTTGTTTTTTTTTGGGTTGTGTTTGTTCATCTGATTTTAATCTGCGTTAAAATGGAAAGCAAACCTTAAAATCTTTCTTATTTGAAATTAAAAATGAAACGACACAGAAAACAAAAAAACAAGAACAACAAGAAGACCTCTAAAAAGAGAAGAAACAAGAGAAAAGAACGAAAGAAACACATCTACAGATTATTAAGCTGAAGTTGGCGATGATGTCACATGCTTTGGAATTTTATTTCTTGTGTGTCTCAACGGGTTTTTTTCGTTTTAAGATTTATGGTTTTAGAAACCTAAACATTTTTAATAATTTAGGAATTTTGAAAAAAATATTTAAAAAAAATGTTTAGCTTAAAATTTGTCATTTAAATTTCAGTTGAAAAAAGTGATGAATCACTAGTTAATTATAATGAAATAAAAATTAAACAAATAATGTTAATTTGGGGTTTTTTCTACTGTAATTATTTCATCATCTTAAAACTCTTTTTTTAATTTTTTTCTTATTGATAAAAATAAAAGGTTGTTAAATAAAAACATGCGATTTAAGCAACTATTAAAGAGCAGCATCTCCGCCTGATTGATTGTTGTTTAGAATGTTGTTGTTTTTGTTAGTGGTTTTGTTGTTGTTTTTGTTACTAGTTTTGTTGTTGTTTTCTTTATTATTTATGTTGTTGTTTTCTGCTGCAGTTTCAATGTTATTTCATAGACGATTAAACATTAAAGTTGTTGCTGTTATTATCAATGTTAATATTATCATTATCATCATTATTGTTGCCCTCAAAATCGTTAGCATCGTAATTATCATCATTCTCGTAACTAGCATCATCCTCGTAATTATCATCATCATCGTTGTTAGTATTATCATCATAATCATCATACAAGTTATTCAATAATAATAAAAATATTTCATTACATCATAAATGAGTAAATTTAATGATAAAAATAGACAATAATATTTCCTAAAGTTTATACAATATTTCCAAATCAATATTCTATGTCAATATTAAGCGTAAGTTAATCAATATTTAGTGTAAATCAAGAGCTTTAAACCCCAAGACTTTTCCCAAATTGAAAGACTTCAGAGACGAACTTTCCTTTAATTTTTAACTTTAAATTCAATTTTGACACTTTTTTAAAGCGGCTTTCATTAAGAAATCGATAAAAAAACAATAAATAAATATTTTCTCAACACTTTTTGATCAACTACTCCAATTGTTTTTACTTAAAATTAACTTTGTTAATGAAGAAAGTGTAACGTCTTTTAAAACTGCAATTAAATAAAAATTAAGTAGAAAAGCTATTTAAAAAAAACTAAATAAATTGAATATAAATAAATTATACAAGAAAAGTAAAAATTAAATTAAATGAAAACAAAATAAATAAATAAGGGAAAAACAAGTGAAAAATAGAAAATAAAAACCATGAAATTAAATTTAAAAACTCTACAGAAAAGCTGTTGAAAGTAGCTTCTCATGGTTTTTTTGCCACTTTTAGACAGTAACTCTTTCTTGTTGTTGTTGTCATTGTTTTTGTTGTTGTTACTGTTTTAACTCGTATGAAGCTATTTAAAGTAGCCAGCTTTGACTAAAGTAACCGGCTTTAACTGAAAGTAGCTAAATAAAGTAACCAGTTTGGATGCTGTTAAATGTTTTTGCCACTTTTGCACTTGTTGTTGTTGCAGTAGTTGTTGTTGTTGCCATGGTTGTTGTTGTTGTTGCAATAGTTGTTGTTTTTCAAGCTGTTAATGTCATTTAGTTCATTTGTTTGTCTTTGGAAACGCTTTCACATTAAATGGCAATAATAATAATAAAGGTAATTATAAATAAATACAAAGAAATGAATGTATAATGTTTTTCATTATTTTAATTTCACTTTTTCCTTTTTTTTATGAATTTTAAACCTGAAGTTCAATCGTCCCCGTTTAATTGGCGCCTCTGTGAACCCTCTTTTCAGTTGACCCGACTTGACTTGACCTCTAAACATGTTAGCAATACAATTCAAGTTAAAGACAGCAACATTTTTGCAATATTCGCTTCTCTTCGTACCACTCTTTGTACCATTCATCGTACCACTCTTCGCACTTTTCTGTACCACGCTCTTTCATGCATTTCTTCTTTCACTTCTCACTTCATTGTTCCCAAAAATACAAGAAAAATGATTTATGATTAACAAAAAATATCGCAAAATCATCAAAAGCTGAGTTGAAAACCAGTTGACTTGAAATCGTGTTGAGTTGGAAAAAAACCCAAAAAATTAAAAAACTGGCTGCTTAAAAACGCGGCGTTTAGCAGCAACAACATCACGAAAATCAACAACAGCAAAAAACCGCACAAACAACAACAACATTACTCCTAAGAGGAACAACAATATTACAGACAATAACAACAACAAAAGCGAAGAGTACATGAAATACCAACAACAAAACTGCACTCAGCTTTAGTGAAAGTTCAAAATTCAGGGAGAGGTGCAGCTGCAGCAGCTTGTCCATGGTAAAAAATCATGTTTATTAACACTGTTTTAGTTTGTCAGCCTGAAATAAAATAAATTATCTTGAAAGGTACCGTGAAATAATCTGTATTCTATCGTTTATCTTCTACCTTTTATCTTCTAGCTTCAATCTTCTATTCTCTCTCCTATAATTTCTATCTTCTATCCTCTATCTTCCATCCTCTAACTACTATTTTCTAGCTTCTATCTTCTTTCATCATCTTCTATTCTCTAACTTCTGTCTTTTTCTTTTATTTTCTAGCCTTCATTTTCTATCTCCTATATTCTATACTCTATCTTCCGTCTTCTTCTATCTATTTTCTTCTATCTATTTTATCTTCTAGCTTTCATCTTCCATCTTTTATCGACCATCTACTATCTTTTCTATATTCGGTCTTCTAAATTTTATCCTCTTTTTTTTCTATGATAGAATATCCTATCCTCCATCTTCTCATATCTCAGAGCTTCTATCTTTTCGCTTTTATCTTTTATATATTCTATGATCTATCTTATTTCTTCTATATTCTGTCTTCTATTTCCTATCTTCTACCATATTTCATCCTTCTCTCTCTCTCTCTTATCTCTTCTTTCTTTTATATTTGATACCATATTCTCTTTTCTCTGTTAGATCTTCTCGATTCCATTTTCTCGCATCTCTCTTTTCCTCAATCTAGACTCCTACAGCCTCTATCTGCTAACTTCTCTTTCCTCTTTTCTCTCTCCTTTTTCTTATTACCATTCATGGTGTTTCTTCTTTCTTTTATTTTCCATATCTTTTGTACCGTTCACTTGATTGGCTCGTGCGTTTCGCAAACAGTCAAAGCAAACAACAGTCAAGAGCCAAATGTCAAAAGGTGCTGCTGCTGATGTTGTTGTTGTTGTTATTGGCAGCATCTGCTTGTTTAGTTTACTTCTTCTGTTACATTTAACATTTAAATATAAGTTTCCTTATTCTTCTCTTTGCCGTTACTATTGTAGTAGTAAGGTAAGTGTAGGTAATTCCGTGCTACTAAGCCGAAACTGACTTTGGAATAGTGTTATCGCTAATGAAAAATAAATTTATAAAAAATGTTTGCATTGAGTTAACTCCTTATATATTTTTTGTAGTATTACATAATAAAAGTTTCAAATTTTAAATGCTTTATTAAAAAAAATATAATTTTTCCAAAAAACCAAAATTCTGGTAATTCCGTTCTAATAATTAAGACTAAAAACTAATTCCGTGCTAGTATGCGGGTATTTCCGTTCTAAGTTTTTGGAAGCATGATTTTTTTGAAAAGAAAGAAAGTTTCATAGCACTTTATTCATAATAGTAATAATTATTTCAGAGAAATCTAATATCAACTTAACTAAATATTAGTAAAATTATATTACAGTGTTTTAAAGTAAATGTAAGAGATCGTTTTGATTCGTATTGTATCGGTTGATATTTTATAAAAGTTTATGAAATCATATTATTTTAATCCCTTGACTGAATGTCTCTGTTGTTTATGATGACAGGAGCTTCTATTTTTTTAATAATATCTTCAAAATCGTATACAAATATGTCATCCTTGTTAGGCCAGCGCCAATTTGATCCACTCATCGTCATAGCTTTTATTTTGAATTTTGGTGGATTCCCATTGATAACTTCTAAAACCTCTCCGGGGAAACTTTTCTACTACATATTGTATATTATCACAACGAAATCACCTCCGACAATATCCTTTGCATTATTTTAGTGACAACTGTTTGTTATTATTGCATTGATTTGCAATGATAGTCGGAGCATTAAAGCTTATTAAGTTATCATTCTAGTTATCGTCGCTGTGGTCAACTTTAAAACCTCTCCAGAAATAAAACAAAGAGAAATAACTTTATCTAGCAAAGTTTGCTTAGGAATAATAAAAATGTTGGATGCTTTATGGCAAGATAGTTGGTTTTGCTTGGTTAGGTTTAATTTCCTGCAGTGCTAAATTTAGATTTTCCTCTGTATATTTGCTTCTTTTCATCATATTTGTTTATATCTGCATAAAAAAATACATTATCATAGCCATTTACTATATTTTTTAAGTATTTCTAGTGCTAAAACAGTTGGACATTTAATTAGAACGTAATTACCGGCTTTAAGTTTTCAATTACGGTCTATAGCACGGAATTATCAAAAATAGAAGAAATTGTGATGTTAATTCCGTTCTATACTATTAAGATGAAAAAATATACCATAATGATAATTTTTGAACTATTTACTTTAGTTTACTTTATTTGCTAATGTCCAAGTAGAAATTAAATGACCATAAAGTAATAACAATCAGAAAAATAGCTAAATTTTAAAAACCTTAATCTGTTAAATTTGGCTTATTTTAAGCAAAATTCATAAACTTTACTATTAAAAATTAAGAAATAGGTGTTAAAAATAATAGAACGTAATTAGATATATAACATCTTGATTTACTTATCTTAATATTTTATTTAAGAAAACCAAAATATTATATATATTTAATTCGAAATTCACAAAATAAGATACACTTAATATATTGCAATTCCGTCCTACGCACGGAATTGGCTTCGTTAAAAAATAATCATGCCTGCAATTACGTTCTATGCTTCAACATACAATTTTATGCTTAAAACCATAAAAAACGATTTGCAAAAAGTACATAATTGAAGGTAAATATACAACTTGTTGAATAAATAAATAACACAAGAATTTAGACTTACAAATTCACTTTTAAATGCTTAAATATTGGTGCTCTGTTCCTTAACTTTTTTACAACTCTCACAGAGCAACGATGCTTTGGTTTCAAATTTTCGCGGCCAACTAACAAATCAATGCAATTTTTTATTAAACTAAAATAACGTCAGACTTTTTCAATAGAAATTATTGGAATTCAATGCATTGCTAATGATCAGACAAACATTTATTTCATAATTATGAGCTAGTTGTCTTAGTATAATGATTTGAAATATATAGCACGGAATTACACGCTAGGCCGTAATTACCTACACTTACCTTATTTGGTTGTTGTTATTCTTCTTCTTCTTCCTATTATTGTTGTTGGTATCTGAGTTGAAACCTTGTGTTGAAATGTCGAATGTGCAGCCTGCAACATTTGCTGCTGCCGTTCAATTGAAGTCGTTCCAGACGATGTTGCTTCCACGTCTGCTGCTATTTCAGTTGTTAAACATTTAAATGTTATATAAAACATAGAATCTCTTTGAAAACAATATTAAAATAATTACAATTAGAAGTAATAATAACAACAAATATGATTAAAATAAGTATTATTTGTTATTTAATTAGTTAGAAAAGATCGTTAATAATTAAAAATTATTATAACTGTAATTATAAAAATAAAAACATAATTTTATGATTTTTTATAATATTAATATCCATAATATTTCTAGTATTTTAAGTTGTTTTAAATCTTTAATAGTTTTAGTGATATTTTTAATAATTTATTTACCTTTCAATGCAATTTTTTTTTTCAAGCTTTTTAATTAATTGCAGAGTAAAGAAAATAAAAGAAATTAATACAATAACAACAACAACAACAACAATAATTTAACCTTGCGCTTGCATATAAAATTTCAAAGCGGAGCTCAATTTCACGCTACGCAACAAAACGATTGAAACGGAATCTTTAGGAAAAAAAATACAAAAAAAAAAAAAAAAGAAAAAGAAAAAAGAAAACAAAAAAGAAAAGAAACTGCAAAGAAAAAGAAGAAAAAAAAGATGAGGAAAAGAAAAAAACTGAAGAAAAAAAAAAAAAATAAAAAGAAAAAATAAAAGAAAAAAAGAAATAAAAAGAAAAACGGAAAAATTGTACATAGAAATACTTTTATTGTATATTCGCAGTATTCGCAGACATAAAACAGTTTTAGCTTTGATCTGGTTGTTGTTGTTGTGCTTTAGTTGTTTCCATCTTCTTCATCTTCTTATTATTCTTATTTCTGGTTTTCTTATTCTTTTTCTTGTCGTTGTTGTTGTTGTTGTTGTTGTTGTCGTAGCTTTTACAGTTCAATGTCGTCATGGTTATTTTATCTCATCGTCATCCGGAATTGAATCCATCTCGTTTTTTTATACAATTGATATTCATTAATCGATATTTATTAATTATTGTTCTATAGTTAAACTAATCTTAATTTTATTTAAATACTGAAATTTGTCCCGTATTTTTCTACTTCATCCATCCATTTTGATTGCATTTGAAACAACTTTTCAACTGTTTTTAGTCGAAGGTTAACCAGAGTTGGAGCTCGCTTTAACGCTCACGCCTTTTGTGTTGGTTGGTTAATTATTTCAATCTTTTGTTTAATTTTCTTCTTTTTTGCCTGCGTGTGTGTTAAAGAAAAAATAATTTTCTCCAAGTAACATGAGCTCAATGTTAAGCTGAAGATAAGAAAACAAACAAATAAAACAAATTACTAAAAAAACCAAAACAAATCAATAAAAAATCAGATTAAAATGCAAAATAAAATAAAATTAGTGAATTATAAAGTTTAACAAAATTTATTTTTATTAGTTTTTGGTTTTCTATACAAATTGTTTTGGTCAGCAAATCAACGAAACGAAAAACTTAAGAAACGAACCTGATTTTTTCAATAAGCACAAATATAGCAAGAGCAAGAAGAAAAAACAAAGCTAATGAATGAAATTGAAGTAAATAAATAATCATAATCATAAAAATAAAATCATAAAAAATTCATAAATTTAAATTATAGAAGTGATTTAAATAAAAATTTAAATACTTAAAAATTTATGAAGAAATACAGAAAAAAATCAAATAAAAAATAAAATCCCTTTAAAAACGCTATTGAAATAATAACTATAATATATATAATATATATTTATAATAATTAAGTAAAATAACAACAAAAATATTAACGAAAATACAAAAACCGAAAACTAAGCGAAATCTTTGAGAAACCAGAAGAAGTAAAACTAATTATGAATTAAAATACTTAATGATTAAATGAAGTGTTAGAAATTTAAAGAATACAATAGTAATAATATTAGTACTAATAATAATACTAATACTACTACACAAAATACTAAACAAAGAGAAGAAAAAAACATGATAATAACTCGAAATATTTATCAACTGTGACCTCGATTTTTCTTCATCGACATCAGCATCAGCATTTTAATTAAATTCCAGATTCCGGTTAAACACGGAATCGCCAACCTGTTGGACAACCAGCAGCTTCTTCATCTTCTATATTTTTTCTTCATTTTCGTCTTCTGTTTCCTTCTGCTTCTCTTTCTCTTTCTTGCTTTTGTAGTTCTTGCTTTTCTCAATGTTATTTTTTCTTATTCTTATTTTTTCCTCCTCTTCCTTTTCTTTTTCTTTTGCTGCCTCTTCAACAGTTTTGACTTTCTAAATGCAAAAGAAATCATTGATTAGCAGCTGCTGGATGTGCAATCATTTGCAGCTTGCAATAGAATTGTGCAAATAATAATAATAATAATAATAATAATAAAATCGTAATATTCCGTTATTTTTCAGTAGTTTTTTCTTTGCTAATTTTTTCTTATTCACTCTTTCAATCGCTTGCTTTTTCTTTGCTTTGCTTTTCGAACGTTGATCGATGTTTAACACGTGCTGCGCCAAAGAAAAGTTGCTACAACATTTAAACAGAGGCTCAGAGGAGTAGAGGGGAGGAGGAGTAGAGGGGAAGAGGGGGATACAAACATGAAATGATGAATGAGAGAGAGAGAGAGAACGATATCGAGACAGACAAACACATCGACTCGTTAACTCGTTTCTTTTTTAAGTCAAAATCTATTAAAATTGTTAACCTTTTTTAATTTTTAAACCAGTTTCAATAAAGTGAGGAAAAATAACAAATAGCTTTGATTTTTTGAAGCATAACTTGTTTTGTTTTCGAGTGATTTGCCGTAGATTTTATCACATTGTTGTTTTTTTTGGTGTTTTCAAAAATGGCTGCATTTTTTCCAATGTGATTTTATTGAGTTTATTGAAAGATGGAGTTTATTTCGAATTCAACCTTTCAAAATTGAATGTCGATAATATTGACCAAGTTTTGGTTTTTCTTTGATTTATTTGATATCACGTCGTTTCTTTAATTTAATTGAATTTATTTGATTTTATTGATTTTGCTTTATTGAAGTTAATTCATTCATTTGACCTTTTTTTATTTTTTTTTCTTTTATTGTTGCATTATATTTAATTTATTTATCTTTGCTTTTATTCCATTTTTATTTAATTAATTATATTTACTTTAATTTTATTTAATTTTCGCCTTTTTGGCTGTTTTTTCTTTCTTTTCAGTTACAGTTTTCAACATTTTGAAATTTAATTTGAAGCTTTAAATCTTTTCAACTTGAAATCAGAGAAAACTGAGCGATATAATTACGTAATATAAACTGAGAACCATGGGACGGTTAACGGCGGCCAGTTTAATTTGGCTGTCCGTGTTTTTTATTCACTTAACCGGGTTAAGAACAACAACAGCAGCTGATGATGCATTCGGTTGTCCACATGGTAAGTTTTTAAGTAAGAAAAAAGAAAAAGAAACCAATAAAAACTCAAGAAATTAAAAGAAAATGAATAAAAAGAATTAGATTTCAAAATTATTCCGGAAAAATTATTCTAAACTAAAGAAAAAAGGAAACAAAAAAAGTGTCAAAAGAAAATAAGAAAAATTGAGGAAATGTTAAGAAATAAAATTAAAAAATATTAAAAAACAATAGAATAATATTGTTAAAAATGAGAAAACAAAGAAAATGTATTATATTCTTCTTATTTATTGATTTATTTTTGATTTATTTATTGATTTAATTATATTGCAATATTATATTTTAATAACATTATTTTTTGTTGTTGACTTTTTATTTTAATCTTTAAAGACTTCTCTAACTTTATTTATCTTAAAAACTTTAAAACTCATTTTACAAATATTTTGAGTTTGTGTTTGATTCTTTTTTATTTTTATTTATTTATGTACAAAGGCAAAAAGAATTCTGTTCTTTCCTTTGCTTGTGGTTTTCCTCTCCTTCTTCTGCTTCGGTTTCATTATAACTGTAATTTTCTACGTGATTTCAAAAGACTGTGATTATAATCTCCGTTCAAACTGTACAACTCTTGAATGCACGGCAAAATTTCTTTTCTTCTAATTATTTGCGAATAAATATATGATTGCGTATATAAGAGAGCTTATATACAAGGGTATATGTGTATAAAGCTATTTGTATATGGATTTGTACCCATAAAGCAAATAAATAGAAAAAAATTAAGTCATAAAAAAAAATACTCATCAAAATAAATTTTCTCTTGTGTTTTCCACGAAATTAATTTTTTATTTTGCATGCAGCTTAAACCTCATCCTCATTATATCATCATCACATCTCCATCATATGAAAGCACATCGGATCAAATCATCTGAAATCATCTGAAAGCATTTCAAAGCATCTTAAAGCATCACATAAAAGTACATTAAAAGTCTATAATTTTAAGTCTTGATGTCTGATTTGAATGCTTTCAATGGTGCTTCTGTTTTTTTCCTCTTCCTCTTCTTTTGATTTTTCTTTTTCTTCATCTTCTTCATTCTTTTTTGTCTTTTTTCTTCTTTTTTTCCTCTTCTTCTTCGTCGCCTTCCTCTTCTTCTTGCTCAGTTTTTTTTTTGCCATTATTTTTCACCTAATTTTTGTACACATGCTATTTTAAATCTCATGCAAAGAAAACTGAAAAAATCATGGAAACAAAAAAACACCAAAAAAAAAAAACCGTCGTGAACATGATTGTAGTATGACATACATGTATGATGGATTGAGTGGCATTATTCTCTATCCTTAATATAAGAGAGAAAAGGAAAGAGTGAGGAGAGAGCGAGAGAGAACGTAAGCAAATTCGAGATATTGTGGAATTTTTAATTCAGCACCTCTGTGGATGCTTTCCTCTCACTCTCCGTGTGTCTCTCTCAATTTCCTTAATTTTTCGTAGCAATCATTAATGTAGAGCGAAAATGTGTCCTATTTTTGTTGTTGTTGTTGGCATTGCTGTTGTTGCCGTGTGCAAAAGTAAGCACTTCAAATGAACATATGATTGAAGAGAGGGAGAGAAGAAGAGAGACATAATCAAAAAGACTTAAGAAATAAACTTGTTTTCGCGATGCTTGAAGCTGAAGTGGACTTGTTTTTGTGTTTGTTGTTGTTGTACTCGCTGTTGTTGTTGCTGTACTCGTTGTTGTAGTTGTTGTTTTACTATACAACAGCAACTGTAGTGAATACATCGAGCAATAAAGGCAACCACAAGAAATTATTATAATATTCTTCTTTACTTTTTCATCACTTCGTTTGTAGACTGTTTTTATATTATGTTGTTTTTTCTTTCTCTTGTCGTGGTTTGTATTGTAAAAGAACCGTTACAGAAGCTGGTTTCTGACATGAACTAAAGTTAAATAAATAGAGAAATAAAACGCTAATTAAAGGGAGTAAATTTTTATAATAAAGAATGATGAGAAAAGGGGAGAAAAAAAGAGGAAAGAGTGGAGGAAGGAGGCGCAGATGAAGAGAACGATACAAGATATAAGGCACATGATACAAGACAGAAGACACAAGACACAAAAAAACAAAACACAAGACGCAAGACAGAAGACACAAGAAAGAAGAAATAAGACACAAGCCAGAAAACAGAAAATAGAAGATAGAAGACACAAGATGCAAAGAAGACACAAGATACAAGACACTACCACGGAGTTATGTCGTTATTCTTTCATTACTACTTTTATTATTACTGTTGTTGTTGTTGTTTTATTGAAGTCTTGGAAATTCTTTTCGTAGCTGCTGATGTCAGCGAGTGTCAATTATGTATGCAAAACTGAATGAAGAAGGAATAAAAATATTGACACCATTCAAACACACACGCACACACACACACACATAAATATAAGCAAATACATAAACACACATACACAAACATTCTACTAGATAGAAATACAGTAACAGGGACACGCAAAACTAGCTGTGGTAATAATAAAAGAACAGTAATTAATAACAACAACAACAAACACAACTACAACAGTAACAACAGCAACATCATAGTAATCGTCATCGTCATCGCCTTCGTCATCGTCATCGCCTTCGTCTTCGTCATCGCCTTCGTCTTCGTCGTCATCATCATCATCATCATCATCAATAACAACAACAATGAAGAGACAAATTGAATTAAATTGAGTTGCATTGAAGACTTGAGTGAATTCTTGTTAACAACACAAAACATTTAACATTATTTTATATAAAATACACTCAATTTTCTGACTAATTTTTACATTATTAAAAGAATAACAAAGATAATCAAATAAATAAAAAATACATTAATAATAATCAAGAAATGAATTAAATTAAACTAAATTAAAGCATTTTTTTTGTTTCTTTTTCTCTGATTAACCTCGAAATACAAAATATAAAATATTTTATCTTTTTTAATCTCATTGAAAAGAAGCTTAGTTATGAGTTTAGTCACAGTTTAGATTCAGTTGAATTCTTTTCTTCAGCTGAGAAAATTTTTCATTCTTATTCATGGTAGATGGAAAATTTAAAAAAAAGAACCAAAAATAATAACAACAAAAAAAAGTGGTTGAACGAACCTTGAACACCAGAAGAAGTTTCGCACAGAAATCAGTCGGGCTGAAAAAGTATCACAACAACATTTAAAATTCGTAACTCGTAAATTTTATGAGTTGCAGCTCGTGTTCATGGTTGCTTGAGCAGCAGCAACAACAACAACAACAATAAACGGCAGTATTTTAAGCAAATTACAAGTCATTTAAAGCAAAAACAACACCGTACACAATACAAACATCATTTGAAGACCATCCTAAAACGATTTTGAGTTGCGTGACCCAGAGACCTGAGAGACAGCACCCCCCCCCCCCCCCCCCTGTCCACCTCCGCCAATTCTCTTCACTTCCCCCCCTCCTGCCATCGCTTGTATAATGATTTAATAACGTGTGAAAAAAGTTCTTAAAAACGGAACAACGAAAAAACAGCCACGTAATAAATAGTAATAAAAAAAGCCTAATTATTTGAATACGTAGAGGAAGTTACGATAGATTCGGTTACGTATCATTATATTCCGTTACGTTTCCTTACATGCCGTTACGTTTCCTTACTTGCCCGTGTAAAACGTTAAGAAAACGTTAAAAAAACGTTAAAAACAATTTTCATTTAACACTTTAAATGTTTTAAATCAATTATTTGCCTTTGCTTTTATTTTTGGTACTTTATTATTTACTTTTACTGTTTAATTATAGCGATGATTGTAATAAATTAAATGTGTTTAAAAGTAAATTAAATTAAGTGTTAAATTAAGTGTTCAATTAATTATTTTCCGGTTCTTGTTGTTGTTTTATTTGTTGCTGTTATTATTTCATTTATGGTGATAATTGTTCTCATTAGTTATTATATTAGTTTAAAATAATTCGATTAGAAATTTAAGCAAAACTCAAATTCAATTACTTAATTATTTAAGCTAATTAATTACTTAAACTCCATCAAAATGAAGCTCGAGAAACAGGAGATTTTTTAGATCAGTCACTCGAGTGGGTGTTCTTTTGTTGTTAACACGCTTATTATGAGAAAAAGGAGTATATAACTAAAATAATTGTTATTCCTAGAATCGAGAAAGCTTTGAAGTAAGTTCATGTCTTAGTTGTTGTTGTATTTGTTCTCACTCTCAGTGTTGTTGTTGTTTTCATTCTTATTTCAGTCGATTTTGTCATGATTAATTCAATAAATAGTTGCTAAGATGCTAAATTTGCATCACTTCCTCTCTCTCGGTATTTCTTTATTTATTTCTGTGTCTTTTATTTGTCTCAGTGTCTTTTCCCCTCTCTTCACCAGGTGTTTGAGTCATATTTTCAAATATCCATAATAATCCATAATAATCCATAGAATAATAAATCTTTGTCGTTTCTTTATAATATTCTCTTGTCTTGTATAAATTCTTGTAGAATTTTTATATCAAGGTTAACAAGTTTTACAAATTATTGTTGAAGCTGTTTTTTCTCTCTGTCTCACTCTGTCTTTATCTTTCTCTCTCTCTCTCTTTACTGTTGCCGGAGAACAGAGACTCAACTTCTCTTTGATTTTGAATTCTTTCTTGATTAATCAAACAAAAATTCTTCTACTCAATCATTATTTAGTTGTTGCTGTCCACTCTCTGTTCTTGTTGTTGTGAAATCTTTTTTTTTAGTTATATTGAAGCCTTTTGTAATATTTCAAACCATTTTGAAACATTTGGAAGCTTATAATGAATATTTTTAAAGCCACCTGAAATATTCGAACGTTTTCTTGAGATATTTTGAAGCCCGGAAAGCTTTGAAGCGTGTTTGAAACATTTCGAAGATGTTTGAAATCTTGAGACTTTTAAAGGACATTTTCGAAATCTTAAAAGGATCTAGAAAGGTGAATAAACCTATAAAAGCTCTAGCGATTTAGAGTTTGTTACCATTTCCCCTGTTTTTCTATATTTTCATGTAATCAATTCAAGCAAATGTTGCTTCGATGATTTGCTTCAATTGCAAGCGTTTAACGTATTTTTTTCTTTTATTCCGGGAATCTGTGAAAGCTTTATATTATGATTTATATTTTTTGCTTCTTCTATTTCATTCATAATTGTTGTTATTTCTGTGTTAATGTAAGAAAAAAACAATCCATAACCTTTTTCTACAAAACAGGCAACCAAATCGAGAAACTCAATCGTGCAACAAAATCGAACAACTTTTATTATAGTCAGTGGATCGACAATAATAGAAAACAACAACAAAAACAAGAAAAACAACAACAACATCTGCACAGGCTTCAATGAGGTGACAATGGAATCATTTGTTGCTGATGAATCATTTGAAATGTTGTTGTTGTTGTTGCTGTGATGTTGCATTTTTCATGGCCATAACTTGTTGCTGTTGTTGTTTTTTGTTGCTCTTTGATTGATCTTTTGTTGCATTGTTGTTGTTTTTTTCGGTATTGTTTCTGTGTTTTTTTCAAGGCGTTTTTTTACCTAAATACTTTTGATGATGTTGTTGTTGATGTCGAAAGTACCGCAATGAAAGCTGTCAATCAAGTGACAGCAGCAACAATTGCTGTACCAAGTAAAAACAACTTTCATTTTAAATTGACTTTTAATGCTTTTCTTATCAAAATACATACGAAAAAAAAACGAGTGACTGAATAATTTTTCCTGAAAATGAAAGCAACGTACGACAACATTTCTCATTTTATGCTGAAAATACAAAGAAACACACACAAAAACTGAACTTTTGCTTTTCCTGAACAAGTCAACAAAATAAAAGACTTAAGAAACGAACTCGATTAAATCTCTCTCTGAAGATCTAAAAAAATGATAGTGAAATAAACTGGAACAAATTTTAGAAAAATTGTTTTATATCAAAATTCTAAAAAATTACGAATAATTTTTTACTGTTTCAAAGTGTTTCTTTTTTTTATTACGCTTTTTATAACATTTAAATTTCTATTTTTTAATGGAAACGAAGCTCTTAAAAGTTTTGCTGACACTCTCAACCTTTTCTTTAATTTGCAGTTATGCAAAAATGATCAAAAGTCAAGTCAAAAGTTATGCTGCGAAAAAGTCGCCAAAACATTTCGTAATAAACAACAAAAGCGACCAACAAACAGCCTGCTCGATGATGCAATTAAAAGATAATTTAAGTCAAACTTTGCTTTTGTTTAACTGCCATAAAATTAAACTACAGATTTTAATTAAAAAAAGTTAAACCTTTTAAAATAATGCTGAATAATTCATGTTTTCTTATGGAACTATTTTTTTGGTTCCACAAAATTTGGTTTATTTTTTGGTGTTGTTTAAAATAAATACTATTATTGTTGCTCTTGTTTATTAATTTTATTGAAGGCCATCGTAAAGAGGTTACCTCATTTAAGCGATGATTTATGATCGGTGCGATGAATTAGTTTTTAATTAAATTGTTTCTTTAATGAATTTAAAGCAGTTGTAATGAGATGAAGAAAGGACTGAAAGAACGATGATGATGATGGCGGAAAACACGATGATGATGATGGCGGAAAATACGATGATGATGATGGCGGAATATACGATGTTGTTGATAGTGTTAATACTGTTATAGTGGGTAATGATAGTCATTATGATGATCTTATAGTCGATGATCTTGATATTGATAATGATTCTCTTGATAATGTTGCTGATCATTCATTTCGTGTTGTTGTTGTTGGTGACTGTATTGATTCTGGTAATCTTTGGTTTAATGATGATGATTTTAACCACCTCAGTGATGTTAATGATCTCAATGATTATAACAATATTAACGATCTTCTAGTTTCTTTTGATGATCTCCATGATAATCACATTCTTAATGACGTTGGTGATGTTAGTATGTACAACGATGATTTTAATGACCTCTTTTATGCTGTTGATACTCCTCACATCGATGATGATTCCAAAGAATTTCGTCATTTTTTTTAGTATAAACATTATTTTTATTTCTGGTTTCTGTTCATGCAAATCTTTTGCTCTGTGTTTTTAGTTGATTACTTGAACTAGTTTTCATTTAATTGCTGTTTAAGCTTCTTAAATGTTCATTTAATGAACTACTTTGAATACAATTCAGATCATCGATATTTTGTTGCACTCGTTGTTGCAAAGGAGAACACGTAATAAACATACATACAAAAGCACATACACACATTCACATAGCCACAGATACCCACACACAGCCACCTAAACACACTTTCTTGTTGCTTACCACCGCTTTTATGCATCGCATTTCCGCTGAAATCAGGGGCAGGCAGCCATTAGAAACAAAATCTAACGGTTTGTAGAAAAAGAGCAGCAGAAAAAAAGTAGTGCTGCGATTCGAAACCGCTAGAAACCCGCACTTTTTAAAGACTGCTCTATTTTAGTGACCAACTTCAAAGAAGTTAAAGAAATTTTAGTTTTTTTACTAAACTTACTTTAATAAAAAGGGAAAATAAATCGATTAACAGTAAAAACAAACAAAGTGTCAAGTTTTAAAAGACGACAATCGAAATTAATAGCGTTAAAAGGATAAAAAAGGGGTTAAAACAATGCAAACCATTAATTTTTCTTTAAAAGTTTTAAAATCAATCAAACTTTAGAGGTTTTTAATTAAAAATTTAATAAAACGCCAACATTTTTAATTCTGGAAGAATTCTTAGTATTTTCTTGAAGATTTCTTTGAAAGACTGAATGAATGATAGACTGAATTTTTTTTAGAAAGAGAGTATAAAGTTTCTTTGAAAAGAAACTCTTGAATTATGTCTTTTATTGTTGCTGTTTGCCTCCCTCTTTGTCCCGCATCTTAGTTTTACTCTAATTAATTTCATTGAAGAAAGAAAGAAAAATAAACCTAGATTTAAAATTCGAAAATTAAGAACATTTTAGTTTGTTAATAAGAGTAGCTAAATAAAGAAAAAGAGGGACCGAAAGAGAAAGAGAGAGAAATAGAGACAGATGGAGAGAGGGGGGGGGGGGGGACATATAACAAGCACAACAACAACAACAACTACTAAAATAATCAGTTAATCGTTTAAACATTCATTCGAATGACCTGAATTTTTGCACTAATTGATGGCGATGTTGTTGTTATTATTGTTGTTATTATTACTATTATTATTTTTGTTGTTGTTGTTGTTGTTGTTAGTGTTACCGTTATTTTTGCTGTTGTTCTTGTTATTCTTACTCATCATGTTGTTCATGTTTGGTTCTTTCTGATTGTTTCAAAGTTTATCGCAATCCACGAACCACGAATTCCAACCAGACTAAGAACAAGAACAAGATCGGGAAGCAGAAGAAGAACAAGAATAAGAAGAACAACAACAATAACAACAACAACAACAACAATAATAATCCAAGTTGTCTCTTCATATTCTTTTTCAATCTATGCTGTTGTTATCGAATAGTTATGGTCTATATCTCAATCTTTTTATGAGACAGAAAAATAAAACACAGAGAATTTATTCACCTGAAGAAAAGAGTGAGAAAGAAAAAAGGCGTGGAAGAGAAGAAGAACAAGAAAGAAGGAGTGGGGCAAGAGAAGAACTCGGAATTCGTGTTACAAGTGTGACAACTCTTCGAAGAATTTCGAAAACAAGTTTATTATAGAAATAAAAAAGAACCAAGGAATTAAAGCAAAAAGAAGCAAGAAATTGAAGCAAAAAGAAGTTGGAAAAAAATGTTTTGAAGTGAAGCCAAACGAGATCTTTTTATGTGCCTCAGAGTACGAGTATCTTCTAGTTGTATCTTCTACCTATTTATGCAAGAATCTCACTTGACCCATTTTAACGAAGACACCTGAAGATGAAGTGGACATTTTTTTAATAAAAAGCAACTTAAAATTCTAAAAACTTGTTTTCCTAAAAAGATTATCATTTTATTGTCGTTAGAAAAATAAAATAGAAGAACACTATAAAAAGATACTCAGAAGGGTATTTTAATGAAGCTTATTATAAAATAAAATTACAATAATAAATTAAAATGAATAAAAATAAAAAAAAATTAAATTAAATAAATGATAAAAAATGAAATGATATTAAATTAAATAAAAAATAAAATAAAAGTAAAATGAAGGAAATTAATCGAAATGAATTGAAATGATGGGTAATGAACTAAATTTAAATAAAACAAAACAAAATAAAGTAGAATAAAACAAAATAACATGAAATAAAATAAAATAAGATGAAATGAAATTAAATGAAGCAAAATAAAATAAAATGAATTGAATAATAAGGAAATGAATAGTAATGAACTAAATTTAAATAAAATAAAACAAAATTACATGAAATTAAATGAAGTTTATTGTAATGAAATGAATTGAAATGAACTTTAATGAAATAATAAGCAAAATATAATGAAATGAACTGAATTTTAATTAAATGAATTGAAATGAATGGTAATGAATTAAATTTAAATGAAATAAAACAAAATAAAGTAGAATAAAATAAAATTACATTAAAATAAATGAAGTTAATTATAATGAAATGAATTCAAATGAACTGTAATGAAATGAATTCAAATGAACTGTAGTGAAATGAATTCAAATGAACTGTAATGAAAAGAAATTAATTAAATCAGAAGTGAAATGAATGAATTTCTGGTTAACCCTGAATCCGGTTCTAAGCAAGGAAACACAACAACAATGACAACAAAAATCACATCGCAATGGAAAGTTTGTCGGTTTTAGTTATCTTTTTGTTGTTGCTCTTCGCTTTTTTTTTACTAACTACGCGTTGAGTGCTGCGCGTCTTCATTTAACTCTCTATCCAACGCACACTCGCACTTCATTACACACTTCATTACGCATGCGCATGCAGTGCGTTTGGAAAGCGATTTGAGTGAAATTCAATTGAAATCGCTTTTGAATTTCTTTCGAAATGAAATGTTTTCTAAAATTATACGTTGTTTTCTTGTGCCAGCACCTTAAAAATAACTACAATTAGTTTGGGTTTTTTTTTCTGGTCGCTGTTGATAGATTTACTAAACACTTTAACATGCTTTTCAAAATATACACGATTTTTCAAATATTTGCTTTTCACTTTCTTTCGGCGCGTCAAAGTTTGCACAAAATATATTTTTTTTTTTCTGTTTTACGATATTTTGTGCAAACGTGCAAAAAAAGAAATTTTATTTTAATGTTGAGATTTATTGAAAAACTTTGTTTTTTGTTTGAGTCTTTTTGTTTTCTACTTATTCTTGTATTCTTCTATTGCAGGTTGGGAACTTCGCGGCCTGAATTGCTACAAGTATTTCAACATCAAGCATTCGTGGGAGAAAAGCGCCGAATTGTGTCGAAGGTGAGTGAGTGAAAAAAGGCAGAAAAAAGAGAGAGAAAACTATAAAAATTCAGCAGTGGAATTTTTTTATATCTAGGCAATTCACAGTTGCCCTCATAAGTCGTCATAAGTCATAAGTTGTCATAACTTAAAACAATTTATGACTGTCGTAAGAAAATTTTTTGTTGTTTTGTATGAAAATCTATGTTAGCACGATTACAACACTCGCAGGTATGTATTAGGAAAGTTGTATTCAAATCAACTGTTCATGCGATTGCTGTATTTATTCGTTTTGGTTGAATACAGAAAAAATTTATTTCAAAATTTCGATGGATGAAAAAAAGTAAAGAATTTTAGGCATTTTAACAGAAATTCAAGTTTCGAAAATCCAGAGGTTTTGTTCGACTGTTCACAGTTCGGAGTCATAACTTAGTATCTCATAACTTATGAGGCTAACTGTGAATTGCCTAATCTAGTATTTTTGTTACATCATAAAAGTTTCAAAAAAGCGAGATAGAAAAATGTTTAGTTTTATTTTCTTCGGAGATTTGAGATGAGGTTCGTGTCTTAAGTCTTTCATTTGTACGAGCAAAGTTGGGGGGAAAAAAAGGTGCTTTCAACGTTATTATTTTATTTTATTTTGTTCTTTTATTTAATTTAGTCTATTTAGTTTTCTTTTATTTTATATTTTATTTTTTGAATTTTTTTTTTTATTTATTTCCCTTGTTTGATCATCACCAATAAATAGCGACAAAATCCAAAAAAAAGTGGGATTTCAAAGGCTTCTGTTGCATTTCCGGCTAAATTTTTTTCTCCTATTTTAATGTGGTTTGTCAGTGTTTTGTATTTTCCGTCGTTATTTTTGTTGTTGTATTCTTTTTAGTCACCGTAACTAAACGTGGTCGTTTAAAGTGTCAGCTTGGCAACTCATTCAGTGGAACGGATGTGTTTGTTGTTGTTTTTATTGATTTGCTAATTTAACGGCTCTGTTGTTGTTGTTGTTATTAATGGCGATTTTGTTGTTGTAATTGTTTATGCACTGTTAGCAAATTATTGCCAACTTTTAAGAAGCTGTTCGAGTGTAACGTAGTAGACACCGTTATAATGATGGATAACGGTGTAAAAAGAGGGAGGGGATAAAAAATAGAAGCAACAACATAGCAGGGAGAAAAAATTAATTGATTAAATTCACACCATTTGAAGAAAATTAAGTAATATTTTAAAAGCATTAATTTTCTCTTAAAGTCAATTTTTAGAGCTCAAGATTTGAATCTTTAATAAAAATAACAGTTAAATAATAATTGTATAATAAATAATATAAATAAATATAATATAAATAATAATTCAGTTAATATTAAATTCTGTTTTCGTCAATATCGAGTGTATTTTGTCACTTACCCTGTAAAATCTACGGAACTGTTTTAACAAAAAACGTATTTTGACATTAAATTAAAAGTTAGTAAAAAGAGGGAAAAAAAGAAACCAAAAAATACCTCAAAATAACATTTCGTATGCTGCTCAGACTCCATTCGATTTTGGCCAAAATTGTTCACTTGATTTTCTCCAACACGATTTACCAAAAAATTTAAAAAACCTGGAAAAAAGCGTAGAAAACAAAAAAACGAGGTTCAATAAACGCAGACACGAATAAATTTAAGTTAAATTATTTGGCTCAATCGCATTTTAATCGCTGCTGGACGTGATCGTTGATTATGGTAAAAAAAGGAAACACACACAGTTATTACAACAACAACGTTACTGTGATTAGTAAGAGTCCCGAAAATTTTATTTTAAAAAATGTATTTTAAAGAAATTTTAAACAGAAGGAAAAACAAACATTGAAGCTTTAAAATGATGATTTATTGTAAAAATTCTGCAGAAGTAATTATTTAAAAAAAGAATCTTAAAGAGAATAATAATAGAAATACTAATAATAATGGAGTTAATAATATTTACAATAATAACAATAATAATATTTACAAAGTTAAAGGATTTTAAACGGATAGAACGAAAAAATATAATTTTGAGGCGCTGCCAACTGCGCCTTATTTGGAATCAAACAACTTATTTAATTTTAGATATTAAATTTTTACCTTTAATTTCCCAATATTAATCGCAAACAAGAACAATAAAGTTTACTATAAAATAATCACAAACAAGAACAAATAAATTTAATATTACTGAACGTTTCGACACCGTAGCCAAGACTGCCGGTTTCCAGCCAACTTTGTTGGCTCGTTCGATTCGCTGATCACGTTGCACCAACATGTGCGAGTATGCAGACGCTGATCATGCAAAATTCTTTTCCCATCATTTCAGCAAGAAGGCAATTTCGTAATTGGATCGGAAGCGCGTGTAAAAATGAAAATAACTGATGAGCCCACGTTGCTAAATTATTCTTTGGCGACAGCGTTGCCACCGTTGTTAACTCCTCCCTCCTTAAATGTCTGCGTCCCGCAGATCTGGGAGTCCATGGTTGGTAGTTGGATACTTAGCCTTGGGAGATTTAACTTTTTTGTTTGCTTATACCAAAGCCATCCGATGCAGAAGGTCATTGAGGCAATAATCATAACGTTAATCCCAACGGTACCATTGAATCTTACCCCTAACTGGTTTAATCGGTTTATATTATTGAGGCTTACTTCATGGACATATTTGATGTCCAGCAGCAGGTCGTCGTGTGTTATGTTTGCTAGCACTGGCGGCAGGGCTTGAACCTTCGTGATTGAACTGCTTGTGTAAGTATGATTCTTTATCACCACCGACTCATTGGAGAGTTGCAAAAGATAGGTGCCATTCAGAAACGCAGTTTTGCCATTTGCCTCAATCGAACCCTTGTAGTTGGTCAGGTAGATAACATCGTCACTCAATAACTCAACAATCTCCTCTTGGGTATGTCTATATTTACATCTTGCCGATCCGCCTTTAAGGATGCGGTTAAGGCAGTTATCTTCTTCTAATTTAGTTACGGATGATCTCTTGCAGACTGTCGAGTTATTTATTAAAAGGCAATTACCTTTGATACCGTAGGTCTCAGCTTCACTAACGAGCACCCTCTCAAACGGCAGATCTATTTGCTTTCCTTCATTAATTGTAGCTCTAGTGAGAAGCAGATTATAAAAGCTTCTTTCGAGTTTTGGTATTGACAGAATGTACAATAGTAATGAACCATTCGTATAGATTGATGGCGTTCCGTATTCCACTGCTTCTATTGCATTGCCATAAGGCAACGTTTCCAGCTCGTCAATTATTCTATTTATCTCCGTTTGGTCTAGCAGATTCGTGTTGACAATACCGCTCTTAGCCAGCTGACAAGCGCGGATAATTTCATTTATTTCGTCCCTCAGGATAATGACTTCATTGATGGTACTTTGCTCCATTAAGGTATAGTCTTTACCGCTCGTGATATTGTTTATTCTGGTGATGACTTCATTGATCCTTTTTACAACTTGGTTCGTCGTCTGCCGAAGCTCTTTATTAATCTTGTATTGTTCATTGTTATTTACGATGATGCTTTCTTGACTCTTGAGTATATTATTCCAGTCTGTTGAATCAGGACTTCCAGCGACCCATTTCCAAGCTGATCCGATCCAATCGATTGATCTAAGTGTCCTTCTTTTTACATTCGTCAATTCATTAAGGCGTTCTTGCATCTGCAGCACGTGGTGCAAAATGAATTCTTTGTTTTTGCTTGGCGGAATATGCCTTTGAACAAGGGATGATATATTTGCAGCCATTTCCATGTACTGTTCCAAGTTGATGACATGTACCAATTTAAAGTTTCCATCGACTATCCATCCATTGCCAATCTTTAGTGAAACCAGCGATGTTTTATATTGATAGATTTGTACACTATTCGTAAAAGCAATCAGGTTGAATGCGGTGAAGAGAATAAACTTGAGATGCATGGTTATAAAAATTTTAATTTCTGAAAATAGTATAAGTTCGTTATATTGATAAAAATGAGGCGATGGCATGACGATGAAATGTTTGGATGATAAATGGTTAGTTTTTAAAGGTTTATTTTATGTTTATTTTACTTAAAAAGTACCCTTCCCCCTTTTTTATATATTTTTTTATTTTATTTTTTTATTAAGAAAATTTGAGAAGTATTGGTTAGTTAAGTGAGACGACAAAGGATCTATAATTATTTATAAAAGAACATTTTTCTTTGGACTTTGCCCATTTAAATTTTTTATGTGTTCCTTGTGAATTTTTCTTCCACTCCTTGTCAGCACAGTTACCCTATTATCTTTCTCAACTATTTCTTTCCTATATAGAGCTTTGTTTTTTCCCTGAATAGTTTTAATAGCTACATAGATTCTATCACCCTTTCTATATTTTTTAGGGATTCTCCTTTTTTTATTCATTCTTGCATTGCGAGCTGCCATATTTCTTTTAAGCAAATGCCTGAGATCTGTATTAACCTTCTTTTGCTCTGATAATAGATGTTCGTAGTTTGTCCCGACGCTTCTGTTAAAAAATAAGTCACGGGGTCTTTTCTTTGTTGTTGAATGGATCGTATTATTGTACCTATCGACACAGACTTCGATTAATTCCTTTACTGATAGATTCGGGTATTCAACTCGTAAACATCTATAAATTTCGATTATTGTTGAATGCAGTCTCTCAACTTGCCCGTTCACCTCACTTCTTTGTACTGGCGTAAGATATAATTTAATACCCAGTGATTTGATGAAAGTTTCTATTAAAGGGCTTAAGAAGCTGCGTTCGTTATCAGTGACGAGAATTTTTGGCACTGTGAAATAATGCAATACTTTAATTAATTTTTTCCTCACTTGTATCAGCGATCTATCCTTGATACTAAAGAATTTAGCGAATTTTGTAAACTTATCTATGCAAGTAATGAATTTTTGTCCCTGAATTTCCATAATGTCCATGTGAAGAATTTCACATGGATATTTGGGATCAGGTGTTTCTTGGTGATGTATTTGTGGAGGTTTCCTGTCATACTTACATCTATTACAAACGTCGCAGCTGGCAACGTATTTCCTTATACTAGCGCGCATATGCGGAAAGTAAAATTGCTCTAAAATCTGTTCACCATTCTCTCTGGAGTTCCGATGCGCTCTTCTATGTTCCGTTTCGATTATTTCAAATTGACGTTCTTTTGAAGTTATGTCTGTGACTAACTTCTGCGTAATTCTTACTTTATACCTAGAAAAACTATCAATGTAAATTTCCTGTATATCACCAAGAAGACCTTTTGGTGCTTTTACTCCGTTAAGGATATTTGGGCGAAGCTTTTCTTTTAGCAGAGTTACAAGTTTTTCCTTAGACCAATTTTTTGAAGAAATGAAATGTCTAGTATATCCACGGTGTGGTTCCTCCATTGCTGTCATGTCCATACCGATTCCTAGTATAATCTGGTTTCTAAAGACGTTTATGGGTACATCTACATGGGGTATCAAGTCAGAAGCATCTTGTTCCGCACTGTGAACTGTTGCCGCTGATGAAAGGTCATCGTCTTCTCGACCCTCTGAAGCAGTTAGAGTTTCATCCGAATTCGTAGCCACCCCTTCACTCGCCGTATCAGTGGAAGAATGATACAAATGATTTGAAATGGTTTTTAATCTCGAAAGGGCATCAGCCACGTGGTTCGATTTACCAGGCTTATAAATCAACTCGTGGTTATACTCCTCTATACGTGCCTTCCACCTCTTTAACTTGGCATTAAAATTCCTATTTCCCAATGCAAAAGTCAAAGGTTGGTGATCAGTATAGATCTTAATCTTTTTCGCACCGTATAAATAATTTCTGAGATTATCGAGAGCCCATACAATCGCTAACATCTCCTTCTCATTTGTAGCGTAATTTTCCTCAGTTTTGTTAAGCGATCGAGAAATATACGCTATGGGTTTGTCCTTGCCGATTTCACCTTGTGACAGGACTGCACCTAACGCAGTATTAGAGGCATCCGTCGTTAAATTAAACGGTTTCTCAAAGTCTGGAAAAGACAGAAGTTCGGCTGTGGTTAACATAGATTTAAGTATATTAAAAGACTTCAAAGACTCGTCGTTTAAGGTGATCGGCACTTTCCTTGACTGACTGGCTTTTATTTGGGCATGTTCTCCTCTTGTAAGGTTCGTAAGGGGTTTTGCCACTTTTGCGTAGTCGCGGATAAATCTTCTATAGTAGGAGGTCATTCCCAGAAAACTTTTCAACTCTTTCAAGTTCGTAGGCGGCAACAGATTCCCAATGGACTTGACCTTGGCAGGATCCGGTTTGATTCCTTCAGATCCAACGATATAGCCAAGAAATTCCACCTCAGTCTTCATAAAATGTGTTTTATCAAGATTTACCTTTAGATTAGCTTCGCGAAGTCTCGCAAAAATTGTATCTATATTCCTCAAATGATTCTGTATATTTTCGCCAATTACAATTATGTCGTCTATGTAGACGAAACAAATTTTTCCTATGTACTCGCGTAGGACATCATCTATCATTCTCTGAAATATTGCCGGCGCATTCCTTAAGCCAAAAGGCAATCTCAAGTATTCAAATTTACCGTTTGCTGTTGAAAAAGCAGTTTTTGGGATATCCTTTGGTTTCATGGCTATTTGGTGAAAGCCTGAAGTAAGGTCTATTGTTGTGAAAAACTTTGCTTTACCTAAACTAGCTAAAGTAGATGTAATGTCTGGAATCGGGTAGGTATCTGGAATGGTTACAGCATTTAGGCGTTTGAAGTCCACTACCATTCGATATTGCTTTTCACCATTGGGTTTTGGTTTTTTAGGCACGACCCAAATAGGTGAATTGTATGGACTTTTGGAGGGTCTTATTACTCCCTCTAAAAGTAGTTCATTTACCTGCCTCTCCACTTCTTCCCTCATACAGACTGGGTACGGATAGCTCTTCGTATATATTGGCTGCTCCGTACTTGTCCTGATTTCGGCTTGAACGTTCGTTGATGCAAGTTCGCTACCATCGAGTGGTCCAAAAAGTGGTTTATATTTATTAATAAGATTTTCTATTTTTGTCCTAACTTCTGGTACATACTCCTCGCCTAATATATAATTTGACTCAGTTGTTACCTTTTCTTTTAATGGAATTTTAAAACAATTTTTTAAAACTAAAACATTTTCCTTTCTATCAACTAAAGCACCTAATTCTTTAAGCGTGTCGTCCCCAATAATTCCATCAAATGTTTTTAATGCTGGCAATACATAAAATTGAATAGGTTCACTTATACCTAAAAATTTAAAAAATGGTCCAATTACTTTTCTATCTATATTTACATCTCCCCCTACTGAACGCACTTTTATTGGTTTTTCTAACGTTATGCTACCGTATGATAAGCGTGGGCTGCAAAAGTTTTTGTTAGAGCCCGTGTCGACCAAAAAACATAAAGTATCACCAGTGACAGAAGGGTATTCTATATAGGGTAAGCTCGAGGGCCTTCCTCCATAAAATTTACTTCTCCTACAGCTTCTTCCTGACGGGTGTCTTCCTCTAGCCCATTCTCAGCTATGTGGTCCCCATCAGAAAAGTCTTCTATGTGATACAGTTTAGGCTGTTTGTTGCCTGTACTTACTTCGAATGCACCTCTTTTTTCAGCTGTCCTTGGGTTGTTGATGTAATTTACCCGCCGAGACTGTATTGTCCTATCAACTTCCATCGGTTCGTGTTTTATGGCCGGATACCGTGGGGGTAGCGCTGGCCTATTGTAATTGGAATATCCATTTACCCGAAAGTCCGAATAGTTGCTGTTATGTTGCCAATTCCTCGGCCTAAAATTTTGGTTCTGCCAGGCCGATCGCGTAGGAAACGATTTTGGTGGTCTTGAAGGCCCAGGACGATAACTTGTTTCTGTGGAAACCGAATCTTGAGGCTTCGACTTCGCATAAATTACATTATTTCGCATCGTTAAATTTTGCAACTCTAAGCAAGCGGAGTATGCTTCAGGGAGCGTTCCCGGTCGCTGTATGATAATCATACGGGAAATATCCTGCCTTAATCCACGTATGAAAATGTCCAATGCTCTGTTCCTATAGGTTTCCACTAGGGCTTTGATGGTTTCTTCGCTGTAGGATTCCGTCTTCAGTTTATTGATGATAAGCGAAAGTTGGTGATTAATAGTTGAATAAAACTCGTCTATAGTTGAAGATCCTTGGGAAAGTTGATTGAGTTGATGCTCTAGAGTTTGGATGTCCCTTTTATCGGCGTAGTGAAGAGAAAGTATCCTTTTGATTTCGGCCCAGTCACTGTCAAACACATTATAGGACACCAGAGCTGTGTCTGCAGCACCAATGATTTTTTGGCGGACGCTCTGTATGATTGCACGGAAAATCGGCTTATCCCGTACAATTTCAAAGTCCTTTAGTACGGTTTCCACGGAGTGAACCCAGGAAACATACTGAGTTGGATTGCCTTCGAAAGTCCTTAATTCCTTTACGCTATCAGGAAGGCGACTTATATCTCTTAACTCGGTTTCGGTTCGTGGCCGTTGAAGAGGTAACTCGTCCGTGACCACCGGGGCTGCCGCAGCATCTTGCCTATTTTCAAGCCGCTCTAACCTACCTAAAACCTGTCCTATTGAGTTATTGTTGAGACTCGCTTCTACTGTTCCTATCCGGGCTTCAATCGACCTGAGCTGTTCCATAAACTGGTTTATGGCTCCGGTCATATTCGTTATCGTTGCCCTCATTTCTTCCATTATATTGATTTTTATTCTAAACTGACAGGGTGGAAAAAAATTTCACTCACCTGAAATATCCGGAACACTTTACTTTGATGGAGAAGATCCTTGATCGTTGCACAATTCCACTTCACTTTAAAAAAAAAAAAAAATTTTATGCTTTCCGTTTGGTTTATCCTTTCTCTTTTTTTTTTTTTTTTAAAAAAAAATTTTCAATGCAATACTTTTCTTTTTCAATTTTATGTTTTAATTTTAAACTCTCTTTTTTTCAATTTCGAAAGGATATTTTCAATTCAAATAATATATTTTCTTTCTATTTTAATTTTCCATTTTTCTTTTTTGATTTTCGATTTTTATACTTTCATTCAATTTTATATTTTTATTTTAATTTTTCACTCTCTTTTTCCTTCTATTCAATTTCGAGAGGATATTTTCAATTCAAATAATATATTCTTTTTTACTTTAATTTTTCGATTTTCTTTTTTAATCTTCGATTTATATACTTTCATTCAATTTTATATTTCTATTTCAATTTTCAACTCTCTTTTTTCTTTTATTCAATTTCGAGAGGATATTTTCAATTCAAATAATATATTCTTTTCTATTTTATTTTTTAGATTGATTTTAATATAATATTATTTCATCTCTTTTTTTATATAATTTTCAAAAAATGTTTTTGCACTGACGGCACTTGAAGGAAGTTCTTCCTCAAAAAATTTTTTCACATTAATATTTATATCTTTATTATATATATTTCTTTATTTTTAAAGCGAGCCTTGGCTATGGTACGCGCCGCGACCGTTTAAAATCCTTTTTGTCCCCACGGAAGCTCCGTAAAAATCCGGTTTGGAGATCTACTTTTATAATCGTGGACACCTACTACGGTACGGTTTACTTCACTTTCGCCTCGGTAACCTTCTGTGATGCTTTTCAGTTTAATCACCAGGAATACCGGATTAGCAAAGGAGGATGCCTTTTGATTTTTATTAATTGATTGTTTTTTATTTTCTTTATATCTCTGGAGGGTCGCTTGTGAATCGCAGAGATTATTTATTTTGTAATTTGTATTTTATGTTTATTTAAGGACACCACTGTTTTATATAAGTGGGTCCCTGTTCGGGCGCCAGTTAAAGGATTTTAAACGGATAGAACGAAAAAATATAATTTTGAGGCGCTGCCAACTGCGCCTTATTTGGAATCAAACAACTTATTTAATTTTAGATATTAAATTTTTACCTTTAATTTCCCAATATTAATCGCAAACAAGAACAATAAAGTTTACTATAAAATAATCACAAACAAGAACAAATAAATTTAATATTACTGAACGTTTCGACACCGTAGCCAAGACTGCCGGTTTCCAGCCAACTTTGTTGGCTCGTTCGATTCGCTGATCACGTTGCACCAACATGTGCGAGTATGCAGACGCTGATCATGCAAAATTCTTTTCCCATCATTTCAGCAAGAAGGCAATTTCGTAATTGGATCGGAAGCGCGTGTAAAAATGAAAATAACTGATGAGCCCACGTTGCTAAATTATTCTTTGGCGACAGCGTTGCCACCGTTGTTAACTACAATAATAACAATAATAATATTTATAATAATAATAATAATAATAATATTTATAATAAATGCATGACACTCAAAATAATGAACAAAAGACGTAGAAAACGAAATGAATGACTCAGTACACAATCATGATGATGATGATGATGATGTTGATGACGATGATGATATTGATGACGAGCCTACACTAAAAGAAAGTTTCAAAGCTTGCCAATGAAATTCTTTCGAATTTTCAATAGTGTTGGTTTTTATGTTTTTTTATTTTCTTTTTGTTTTCTATTTGATTTTTTTATTTGTGTTTTATTTGATTCTTTTATTTGTATTTTATTTGTTTTTTATGATGTTTTTTTTCGGTTTTTTCTTGTTTTGGTGTTGTATTTTTTGTTTGTCTGTTTTTTTGGTTTTTAGTTTTCTTTTTAACCACGTTTAAATGGTTTCAAAGTGTTTATTAATCAACGAGGTTTGTTGACCCGCTGTTAAGTTGCTGTTAATCCGTTGTTAATCGATTTTAATTTGAGCGCTGCCTGTCTCTTTCCCTTTCTCTCTCTCTCTCTTTCTTTCTTTCTCTCTCTCTCTGCTTCTGCTGCGTCTGCCGTCAATTTTGAGTTGGTTTTTTATGTGGTTTTTAGGTCACAAAGTTCATTAATTGTACTTTTGAAGTTCATTGACTAAGTTAAGACGATATACTATATTCGATGGCTTCTTTTTAAGCTATTCTATAGAATCTTTCGGTATCTTTACACCACTCTTTCGCTCTCCCTTTTTTTTGTCACTTTCTTGAATTCATAATAAATTCTAGTTTTAGAAAACCGTAGAAACAACGTCGCAGACGATCGAAGTTTTAATTTGTTTTTAAAAATCTTCTCAATTCAAGTATCGGCCCGAAGAATACATAAGTGGGTAGGGTACTAAAGTGTCGGCCAGTTTGAAGATAGCGCTCTCTCTCTCTCTCTCTCTCTCTCCGGTTGCATAGCAAAACCTTCAACTTTCTCAGAACAAAACGAAATTTTCGTCAACATTCGAGTTGCTTCTGAGTAATTTTTATGGAATTTCCGGAATGTATTCATTCATTCAATTTTCTTCTTCTCGTTGTTGTTTTTGTAGTTGTTGTGGTTGATGTTTCTGTTGGTGTGGTTGTTGTTTTTGCTGTTATTTTTGTAGGAAACAAACAATTGAGAGTGTTCTCCTGTTTCTTGCACCTGACAAAGTATACTTTGTTGCTTTGGCATCATTGTTAGCTTGCTTTAAAGTGTGTTGTTGTTGTTGTTTTTTCTCTTGACATGGTTAATGTTGTTGGAATTGGAGAAAGTTTATTTTTGTGTGTGTGTGTGTGTGTGTATTTGGAATGCGTGAGAATTCTTAAAACTCAACTCAATTCATAGAAATCCGAAGAGTTTCATTAATTAAAAACTGAGTTACTTTTAAATGCAGATCGAATCAGTTTTTAATATTATTATTATTAATATATTTAAGTACATATAGCAAATATTTACGATGATATTTTATTATATTACATCGTAATAATGGATTTTTTTATCTTGAATTTAATTTAGTAATTATTAAGATGAAAGTATAATAAATAAAAACCATGCAATCAGTTGAATTTATGAGAAATTGAGAAACTATACACTCTCAGCTCAACTCATTGTTGCGAACGGCGAAGCATCGCTTTTATTTTGACGTACATAACGAAGGAGGAGCACTCAATTATTCAGGTTTATGTAAGAATTGCATCAGCATCTTGATCAGTATCTGTGAGGAAATTTTTGGCAAAACACGCCATAAAAATTTCACAAAAATTGAACGCTGCATTCAATTTCACTCGCCATGTCAGTTGTTGGTGTTGTTGTTGTTGTTGCTGCTATTGCAATTCAGATTTGGTTGCATACGAGTCAAAAGAGGCAATGGCAACAACAACAACTGCTACACCAACAACTGCACCGCCAACAACTGCTACACCAACAACTGCACCACCAACAACTGCACAATCAAAAACTGCACCACCAACAACTGCAAAACCAACAACAGCAAAACCAACAACTGCAAAACCAACAACTGCATGATGTTAGCTGGCTTTTTCGATTCTCTTTTGAGATTTTTTCAGCAGTTGTTGTTGTTGTTTTTCACTTAACTCGACTTCGCACCGTTTGAAGCGTCATACTCTGGCTGGTTAGCTAAAAAGTTGTGGGTACCAGTTGGCTCAGGAATGCGGGTGCAGTTTAAATGTGGGTCTATTTGAATGAATTCTGTGTGGATGTCGGTAATGATTGCCATCAGTACAAAACTCATTGCTTAGATATAGAAAACATGTCAATCAAATCCAGCTCAAGTTTATATTCAAGTATGGCTGTCAAATTTTGACATTTCAAAAAGGTCACGTACTGAAAAACCAAAATGCTGCTTAGAAAAGTGAAATAAAAGAAAGTGGTTTTGTTATAAAGCAAACATTTCTCTTGCATTTCTTTTCTTTTCTTTCGAAACACGTGATCCGCGATCAAAACACCGTGTTAATTGAATTTCAGCTGCCGCCGCATTTCGACATCTCATGTGCATGGAAATCCACAGAAATTCTTTATTAATTTTTTAGCACTCAATACTGCTGCCTCTCTCTTTCTTTTTCTCTATTATTAACCTACTACTCGATCGATCTTTCAATGGATCGCGCTCGCATTCGTTTCGATCTATGATACAAATGAAAGTTTCTCTTTCGCTTGGTTTTTTACCGACGTGCCAGATGCTGGCGGAAGCTTTTGTTTAGAAGTGTTTGAATTGATTGTAGAAAGTTGAGTGCAACTAATGGAATAACTACATCTATATATTGTATATGAAAACTTTGTATTCACTCTTTCCCCCTTTCTTTTTCTTTCTTTTCTCTTAGATATGGTGCCGAACTTGTAGCGATCGATACTTACGCCGAAAATAATGAGACGCTTGCGATTGCTCGCTCCAGTGACCCTAACCGCCGTGCTTCGGACAAGTACTGGCTCGGTTTGGCCTCGTTGGATGATCTGCGCACCAACACTTTGGAGTCTGCTTCGGGCGCTCTTATTTCCCAATATTCTGGCTTCTGGTCGTTGCATCAGCCCGACCCGATGTCCGGTGAATGTGTTGCCGCCTCCTTTGTCTCGAAAATGCAATCCTGGGGTCTCGACACCTGCGAGAGCCTGCTTCCTTTCATGTGCCGCACCCCTGCCTGTCCACAAAACTCGCTACACTGCGCGAATGGAATGTGCGTAAATCAGGTTTTCAAGTGTGACGGCAGCGACGATTGCGGTGATGGTTCCGATGAGTTGGACTGCCCCGCCCAGTGTCACTATCATATGCAATCGGGTGGGGATGTCATTGAGACGCCGAATTATCCGCACAAGTATGGCCCGTTGAGTAACTGCAAGTGGACGCTGGAGGGTCCTCTGGGCAGCAACATCATACTGCAGTTCCAGGATTTCGAAACCGAGAAAACGTTCGATACGGTGCAGATTTTAGTGGGTGGTCGCACTGAGGACAAATCCGTATCGTTGGCTACGCTCAGCGGCAGGCAAGAGTTGGCCACTCAGCCATTTGTTTCTGCCTCTAACTTCATGATTGTTAAGTTCATCACGGATGGCAGCGTGGAACGTAAAGGTTTCCGTGCCACCTGGAAGACGGAGGCGAAAAATTGCGGTGGCACCCTTAAAGCCAGCACCCAGCGTCAAGTATTGACCAGTCCGAATTACCCTAAACAATATCCCGGTGGTCTGGAGTGCTTGTATCTCATTAAAGCTCAACCGGGACGTATTATTTCAATAGAGGTGGACGACTTGGATATTAACGAAGGACGTGACTTTCTATTTGTTCGTGATGGCGATTCACCCATGAGTCGCTCCATCGCAAGGCTCACGGGTCAGGGTAGTGAAAACGAAAAGGTTATCATCTCAACAGGAAATGCGGTCTACTTGTACTTCAAGTCCAGTTTGGGAGAGTCCGGTAAAGGTTTCAGCTTACGCTATACGCAAGGATGCAAAGCCACGATTACTGCGCGTAATGGAACTGTAACATCGCCCGCCTTTGGTCTGGAAGATTATCCCACCAATCAAGAGTGCTACTTTACCATTCGCAACAGTCAGGGTTCCCCGTTATCGCTGAAGTTCGATAAGTTTATGGTGCATAAGAGTGACTTCGTTCAGGTATTCGATGGTTTCTCTACTTCGGGCTTGCGTTTGCATTCCGGCAACGGGTTTACCGGCACTGCAGCTCCCAAACTAACGTTGACCGCTTCATCTGGCGAGATGCTGATTAAGTTCACCTCCGATGCCTTGCATAATGCAGCCGGCTGGTCGGCTACTTTCTCCGCTGATTGTCCTGAACTTAAGCCAGGAATGGGTGCTTTAGCTTCCAGCCGAGACACAGCTTTCGGCACTGTAGTCTCTTTTACATGTCCCATCGGTCAAGAGTTTGCTACTGGCAAGCATCGTATAGTAACCGAGTGTCTGAAGGGAGGAAACTGGAGTGTCTCTTATATACCAAAATGCCAAGGTAAGTTTTGGGATAGGAGTATAAGTATGGTCTATCTATAATATGAATTTTTTTTTCGTTTTTTCTTCCCTTACCTTTAACCTACAGAGGTATATTGCGGTCCAGTGCCCCAAATTGACAATGGTTTCTCGATTGGTTCCTCAAATGTCACTTATCGCGGTATCGCCATGTATCAGTGTTACGCCGGCTTCGCTTTTGCCTCAGGTTCTCCAATAGAGAAGATTTCCTGTTTGCCTGATGGTCGTTGGGAACGCAAGCCATCGTGTACCGCATCTCAGTGCGCCCCTCTTCCCGAGGTTCCTCACGCCAACGTTACGCTTCTGAATGGTGGCGGACGCAGTTATGGAACGATTGTGCAATACGAATGCGAGCCCGGCTATGAGCGCACTGGACATCCCGTGTTGATCTGCATGTCGAACGGCACCTGGAGTGGCGATGTGCCACGTTGCACGCGCAAGCGTTGCTTTGAGTATCCAAAAATTGAAAACGGCTTCGTTGTGGATGCTGCCCGTCCGTACTTTTACGGTGATGATGCCCGTGTTCAATGCTTTAAGGGTTACAAGCTCATCGGCAGCAACATTATTCGCTGCAATACTGAGCAGGTGTTTGAGAACCCGCCCACCTGTGAGGATATCAATGAATGTACTTCAACACAATGCGATCTGGCCACCACAGAGTGCTTGAATACCAACGGATCTTTCCATTGTCAATGCCGTGCCGGCTTTGCTCCTACAACTGAATGTCGTCCAGTGGGTGATCTTGGATTGGCGAATGGTGGCATCCCTGACGAAAGCATCATGACGTCGGAGAGTGAGGAAGGATATACTAAGGGCATGGTGCGTCTCAACTCGGTGGGATGGTGTGGAGCCTCCATGGAACCGGGCGTAAACTGGATTTTAATTGACTTGAAAGCGCCTACAATCCTGCGCGGATTCCGGACGATGTCAGTACAGCGGTTTGATGGAAATGTTGCTTTTACATCGGCAGTGCGGTTGCAGTATACAAACGAATTGACGGATGTGTTCAAAGACTATGCGAATCCCGATGGAACTGCTGTGGAATTCCGCATACTTGAGCCCACGCTGTCCATATTGAATCTTCCGATGCCAATCGAGGCGCGCTTTGTTCGTTTCCGCATTCAGGATTACGTTGGCGCTCCGTGCATACGAATGGAGACTATGGGCTGTACTCGACTTGACTGCGTAGATATTAATGAATGCACAAAAAATAATGGCGGTTGTCATCAGAAATGCGTTAACTCCCCTGGAAGCTATGCTTGTTCGTGCAACACTGGTTATCAGCTTTACTCTGCCAATGGTACAGCTGGCTTTAGTATTGAACGTTCTGAAACTGGTCTACTCGATGGCGATACATACCAGAAGAACAAGACTTGTGTGCCTATTATGTGTCCCAACCTCCTGGAACCAGAGAATGGAAAGTTATTGACCGACAAGAATACCCATCACTTTGGCGATGTGGTGCGTTTCCAGTGCAATTTCGGTTACATCATGTCCGGAAGTTCAGCTGTGTTGTGTCTTTCCAGTGGCCAATGGAATTCTACCGTACCAGAGTGCAATTGTAAGTAGAAGTACTTTTCCAAGGATAACCTTTTCTTCAATTCACGATATCTTTTAGATGCTAAATGTGTATCGCTGCCCGATGACAAGCTGGAGGGATTGATGGTTCTGCGCCCTGATCCTGAGTCAGTTTTGGTGCCGTTCCGTGATAACGTTACCGTTACTTGTAACTCACCTGGCCGTGGTCTTCGTGGTTCTGCTTCATCTGGTTTCCGTCAATGCGTCTACGATCCTAAGCCAGGTCTTCCCGATTACTGGCTTTCTGGTGTTCAGCCTTCATGTCCCCGTGTAGACTGTTATCAACCCATGCCTACGCCCGGAGCTGAGTATGGTCAGTTTGTGGACACTCGCTACCAGAGTTCGTTCTTCTTCGGCTGTCAGAATACCTTCAAATTGGCCGGTCAAACGGCACGTCATGACAACGTTGTACGCTGCCAAGCCGATGGTATTTGGGATTATGGAGATTTGCGGTGCGAAGGTCCGGTTTGCGAGGATCCGGGACGACCAAGTGATGGCCGGCAGTTGGCACGTAGCTATGAACAAGGTTCAGAGGTATACTTTGGCTGTAATCGTCCCGGTTATATTTTGATTAATCCTCGGCCCATCACTTGCATTCGCGAACCCGAATGCAAGGTCATCAGACCTTTGGGATTAACTTCCGGAAAGATTCCTGATTTTGCCATCAATGCAACATCTGAGCGTCCGAACTATGAGGCCAAAAACATACGCCTCAATTCCGCCACTGGCTGGTGTGGCAAGCAGGAAGCCTTCACTTATGTCAGCGTTGATTTGGGTCAAGTATACCGCGTTAAAGCTATCCTGGTCAAGGGCGTGGTGACCAACGACATTGTTGGACGTCCCACCGAGATCCGTTTCTTCTACAAACAAGCGGAGAATGAGAACTACGTCGTTTACTTCCCCAATTTTAACTTGACCATGCGTGATCCCGGAAACTACGGTGAATTGGCTATGATAACTTTGCCGAAATATGTGCAGGCGCGTTTTGTTATCCTGGGGATCGTGAGTTATATGGACAACGCTTGTCTGAAATTCGAGCTGATGGGATGTGAAGAACCAAAGAAGGAACCACTGCTGGGTTATGACTACGGCTATTCACCATGTGTTGACAACGAGCCACCAATATTCCAGAACTGTCCGCAGCAACCGATTGTTGTCCGGCATGATGGGAATGGTGCAGTGCTGCCGGTTAACTTCACTGAACCGACTGCAGTGGATAACTCCGGCTCGATTGCACGTTTGGAAGTGAAGCCACAGAACTTTAAGACGCCATCACATATTTTTAAAGACACCGTCGTGAAGTATGTCGCCTTCGATTATGATGGCAATGTTGCTATATGCGAGATAAATATAACGGTTCCCGACGTCACGCCGCCCCTGTTGCAATGTCCGCAGAGTTATGTCATTGAACTAGTCGATCGTCAGGATAGCTACAATGTCAACTTCAACGACACGCGAAAGCGTATCAAAACCTCTGACGAGTCCGGCGAAGTTCGCCTCACTTTCACTCCCGCAAGTGCAGTGATACCGATTGGAGTCTTTGAAAACGTCACCGTTACAGCCACGGACAAGTTTAACAATCGTGCATACTGTCACTTCCAAGTGTCAGTGAAGGCTTCACCGTGCGTTGACTGGGAACTACAACCACCAGCGAATGGAGTCATTAATTGTCTGCCCGGAGATACGGGTATTGAATGCATAGCCACCTGTAAACCTGGTTTTCGTTTTACTGATGGCGAACCGCTGAAGACATTCTCTTGCGAGACATCGCGACTTTGGAAACCCACTTCAGTCGTACCCGATTGTGTATCTGAAAACACCCAACAGGCCGACTATCATGTCACGGCTACCGTCACTTATCGTGCCAATGGAGCTGTAGCTCCGTCTTGTTTGCCACAATATCGCGACCTCTTGGCACAGCACTACGCCGGGTTAAATCAGCTGCTGTCACAACGATGCTCTGCGGTTAATGTTAACATGAACGTGTCATTCGTGCGCGCAGTGCCTTCGCTCGTAGAAGAAAATGTGGTAAAAATGGACTTCATTCTGTCAGTTCTACCCGCTATTAGACAACCCCAGTTGTACGATCTCTGTGGATCCACGTTGAACTTGATATTTGACCTGAGTGTACCATATGCGAGTGCGGTAATTGATTCGCTGCTCAACATCTCGAGTATTGGAAATCAATGTCCGCCGCTACGTGCTCTGAAGAGCAACATTTCACGCGGCTTCAGCTGTAGTGTCGGCGAAGTTTTAAATATGGACACTAGCGATGTTCCACGTTGTTTGCACTGCCCGGCCGGAACATACGTGAGTTCCGGGCAGAACACTTGCACATACTGTCCGCGTGGCTACTATCAGAATCGTGATCGTCAGGGCACTTGTATGCGTTGTCCTGCGGGCACCTACACCAAGGAAGAAGGCTCTAAAGCCTTGACCGATTGTATACCCGTCTGCGGTTATGGCACCTACTCTCCCACAGGACTCGTGCCTTGTCTAGAATGTCCACGCAATTCGTTTACTGCTGATCCTCCAACTGGAGGTTTCAAGGACTGTCAGGCTTGTCCGCAGAACACTTTCACATTCCAGCCAGCGGCATCTGCAAAAGACTTGTGTCGCCAGAAATGTGCACCTGGTTTCTACTCGTCCACTGGTTTGGCTCCTTGTTCTCCATGTCCAATTAATTACTACCAGAGTGTTGCGGGATCACAGACATGCAATGAGTGCCCCACAAACATGCGTACAGATGGGCCCGGAGCTAAAGGACGTGAGGAATGCAAACCGGTTGTTTGTGGAGAAGGTGCTTGTCAGCATGGCGGTCTGTGTGTGCCAATGGGTCATGGGGTTCAGTGCTTCTGTCCTGCTGGATTCTCTGGTCGTCGCTGTGAAATTGATATCGATGAATGCGCTTCGCAACCCTGCTACAATGGCGGTTCCTGCACAGATCTTCCGCAGGGTTATCGCTGTGAGTGCCCAGCTGGCTATTCGGGCATCAACTGTCAGGAGGAAGTCAGCGATTGCAGCAACGACACCTGCCCTGCTCGCGCCATGTGCAAGAATGAAGCCGGATACAAGAATTTCACTTGCCTCTGCCGCAGTGGTTACACCGGTCGTGACTGCGATATCACCATTGACCCGTGCACAGCCAACGGAAATCCTTGCGGTAACGGTGCTAGTTGTTTGGCGTTACAACAGGGACGTTACAAGTGTGATTGCCTGCCGGGATGGAATGGTAGACATTGTGAAAAAAATATCGATGACTGTGAGGAGAACCCTTGTCTCTTGGGTGCCAACTGCACTGATTTAGTAAATGACTTCCAGTGTTCATGTCCACCTGGATTTACGGGCAAACGTTGTGAGGAGAAGATAGACCTGTGTCTCTCGGAACCTTGCAAACACGGTACTTGCGTTGATCGTCTCTTCGAGCATGAGTGCGTCTGTCACCCGGGCTGGACTGGAGCTGCATGCGACATTAATATCGATGACTGTGTCGACAAGCCCTGCGTTAATGATGGCACATGTGTGGACCTAGTGAATGGCTATACATGTAATTGCGAAGCTGGATATACAGGCAAGAATTGTCAACACCCGATCGATGATTGTGAGTCGTCTCCTTGTCAGAATGGAGCAACATGTGTTGATCAGCTGGATGGATTTGCTTGCAAATGCCGACCCGGTTATGTTGGGCTTAGTTGTGAGGCCGAAATTGACGAGTGCTTGAGTGATCCCTGCAACCCGGTTGGCACTGAACGCTGCTTGGATTTGGACAATAAATTCGAGTGTGTTTGTCGTGATGGTTTTACTGGTTCTCTGTGTGAGACGGACGTAGATGACTGCGCTACGGCCCCATGCATGAATGGCGGCAAGTGTCGTGATCGTGTTGGTGGCTTCGAGTGTATCTGTGATGCAGGCTGGAGCGGTATGCGTTGCGAGGAGCAGATCACCACATGCCGTGTTCAGTTGCCGTGCCAGAATGACGCCAGCTGTATTGATCTCTTCCAGGATTACTTCTGCGTGTGTCCCAGCGGAACAGACGGCAAGAACTGCGAAACAGCGCCAGAACGTTGCATCGGAAATCCTTGTATGCATGGCGGCAAATGTCAGGACTTCGGATCCGGTTTGAACTGCTCCTGTGTGGCAGATTACTCGGGAATCGGCTGTCAGTATGAATTCGATGCTTGCGATGCTAACGTGTGTGAGAACGGCGCCACCTGCATTGATAACGGCACCGGTTATACATGCATGTGTCCCAAGGGATATACAGGCAAGAACTGCGAGGATGACATTATTGATTGCAAGGACAATTCGTGCCCACCTGGCGCCACTTGTATTGATTTGACCGATGGCTTTTATTGTCAGTGTCCATTCAACATGACCGGCGACGATTGCCGCAAGACTATTCAGGTCGACTACGATTTGTACTTCAGCGATGCTTCCCGATCGACGGCCGCACAGGTTGTGCCCTTCAACACTGGAGAAACTAGTAGCTTAACTATTGCTATGTGGGTGCAATTCGCTCAAAAAGATGACACGGGTATTTTTTACACCCTCTACGGAGTGGAATCCGCTCATATGGCGAACAACAGACGCCTGATGCTCCAGGCTCATTCCAGCGGAGTACAAGTATCACTATTTGCCGATCTGCCAGATGTTTTCCTTTCCTTCGGCGAGTACACTTCGGTCAATGATGGACAATGGCACCACGTCGCTATCCTCTGGGATGGAGCTGTTGGTCAACTGCAACTTATAACGGAAGGCTTGATTGCTAGTAAGCTCGAGTATGCACCAGAACGTACAATGCCGAAGTATGCTTGGATAGTCCTGGGTCGCCCACAACCGGACGACTCGAAACATGCTGTCGCTTATGCCGACTCCGGCTTCCAAGGTACGATTACTAAAGCGCAGGTATGGGGACGAGCATTGGACATCACTTCCGAGATACAGAAGCAAGTACGCGATTGCCGCTCGGAGCCGGTGCTCTACGATGGCTTAGTTCAGAATTGGGCAGGTTACGAGTTGACTTCCGGTGGCGTGGAACGCACAGTACCGTCAATGTGTGGACAACGCCGGTGCCCCAATGGATATACCGGACCATATTGCCAGGAATTGCTTGTGGATAAGGAACCGCCTGTAGTGGAACACTGTCCGGGAGATATTTGGGTGATTGCCAGAAATGGCACAGCTGTGGTCACTTGGGATGAGCCGCACTTCAGCGACAACATTGGTGTAACTAAGATAGTTGAGCGTAATGGACACCGACCAGGTACAACCTTGCTGTGGGGATTCTACGATATAACTTATATAGCCTCTGATGCCGCAGGAAATACGGCTTCGTGTACTTTTAAAGTGTCTCTTTTGAGTGAGTACAAAATTCTTTTCGCACATACTTTTCAAGATTTAAATTTTTGTATATTTCAGCTGAGTTCTGTCCCGCTTTGGCCGATCCTGTGGGTGGCTCACAAGTCTGCAAGGACTGGGGTGCCGGTGGGCAATTTAAGGTCTGCGAAATTGCGTGTAATGCAGGTCTGCGTTTCTCCGAGGAAGTTCCAGAGTTCTATACGTGCGGTGCAGAAGGTTTCTGGCGGCCCACACGCGAACCATCCCTGCCGTTGGTCTATCCATCGTGTTCACGTGAGTTTTAATTGATACAGCTTCTGAATGAGATATATAATTGCTGAACTTATTGCAGCATCTAAACCGGCTCAGCGTGTGTTCCGCATCAAGATGCTCTTCCCATCAGATGTACTCTGTAATAAGGCTGGACAAGGAGTGCTCAGGCAGAAAGTCACAAATTCAGTGAACTCATTGAATCGCGACTGGAACTTCTGTTCTTACTCCATTGAGGGAACCAGGTGTGTAGGATTAATGGGTCTAAATTCTAATCGGAGAGCTTCATATGGTTTATTTTTTATTTTTCAGAGAATGCAAAGATATTCAAATCGATGTCAAGTGTGATCATTATCGTGGGGGCCAAAATAATCGTGCTCGTCGTCAGGTAAAGGATGGTGGCACCTACGTGGTGGAAGCAGAGATACCAGTTCTCAAGTAAGTCACTCTGTTGTCAGTCTTTTTTTTGTGTTTGTACTCGTAGGTGTTGAGTTTATGTTTTTGTTTGTGTCTAAAAATTGTGTGTTAATTCTCCACAAAAAACAATTTATAGCAAAACCGATGAACCGGAAACGCGTGGTCGTCAGGGACGCCAGCAAACTGGCGGGGATACGTACACGCTGGAGATAGCCTTTCCCTCAGTGAAGTACGTTTACAGTTAGTTATCAAGTCAGCATCGGTCTTAACCGATGCTTTGATGCTTTCTCAAATGACGCTTTGTTTTGGGTCCCGCCCATTCCTCTTTGCCCGCTTAAATTACCCCATTCATTCGGTCAACCAGGTCATTTTCAGTGGTTAAAAAACATCCTATCATAACTCGACTAAACACCCTTCAAATGTGCTAATCCAATCAATCAATCAAGCATGCCTGCATAACTAACCAGCTTTTTTAGCAGTTTATAGAATTTCTGCAAAGTCTCTAATATCACCTCTTTTTTATAGCGACCCCGTCATTCATTCTTCTACCGGCGAACGATCCAGTGTGAAGGTTCTGCTGGAGAAACTCATCCTGGAAGATGACCAGTTTGCTGTGCAAGATATTCTACCCAATACTGTTCCCGATCCAGCTTCGCTTGAGCTGACGTCAGAGTACGCTTGTCCGGTGGGTCAAGTGGTGATGATACCCGATTGTGTTCCTTGCGCCATTGGCACATTCTACGATACCACAAACAAGACTTGTGTTGCTTGTGAACGTGGCACCTACCAATCGGAAGCTGGTCAACTGCATTGTAGCAAATGTCCGGTGATTGCTGGCCGTCCTGGAGTGACCGCCGGTCCGGGTGCTCGCTCGGCAGCAGACTGCAAAGAACGCTGTCCCTCCGGAAAGTATTTCGATGCGGACACTGGACTCTGTCGTCCTTGCGGACATGGCTTCTATCAACCCTCCGAAGGTTCATTCAGTTGTGAACTCTGCGGCCTGGGACAGACCACACGATCCAGCGAGGCCACTTCACGCAAAGAGTGTCGTGATGAATGCAAGTCTGGCCTGCAGCTCGGTATTGATGGACGTTGTGAGCCCTGTCCACGTGGCACCTACCGTCTGCAAGGAGTGCAATCTGCATGTGCCGCCTGTCCACTGGGCCGCACCACTCCCAAAGTGGGCGCCAGTTCGGTGGAGGAGTGCACCCTACCAGTCTGCTCGCCGGGCACCTACCTCAACGGTACCCTCAACATGTGTATCGAATGCCGCAAAAGCTTCTATCAACCGGAGTCGCAGCAGACCTCATGTATTCAGTGTCCTCCGAATCACAGCACAAAGATCACCGGTGCCACTTCTAAGTCAGAGTGCACGAATCCCTGCGAACAGATTGCCGAGGGCAAACCACACTGCGACCCGAACGCTTACTGCATTCTGGTACCGGAGACGTGGGACTTTAAGTGCGAATGTAAACCTGGTTTCAATGGCACCGGCATGGAATGTACCGATCTTTGTGATGGCTACTGTGAGAACTCTGGCACGTGTGTCAAGGATTTGAAGGGTACTCCATCGTGTCGCTGTATTGGTTCATTTACCGGACCGCACTGCGCCGAGCGCTCTGAATTCGCTTACATAGCAGGTGGCATCGCAGCTGCGGTGATTTTCATCATAGTGATTGTGCTGTTGATTTGGATGATTTGCGTGCGTTCGACGAAGCGTCGCGACCCTAAGAAGATGATGCAACCTGGCATGGATCAGACAGGATCCCAAATGAATTTCTACTATGGAGCACACACGCCGTATGCGGAGTCGATAGCACCGTCGCATCACAGTACCTACGCGCATTACTACGACGACGAAGAGGATGGATGGGAGATGCCGAACTTCTATAATGAAACCTACATGAAAGATGGTGAGTTGGGGGGATGGTGGGAAGATGAGGAGAAGGGAAGGGGTGGGGATGGGAGAGTAAGAAAGAACAAGAGATAGGCAAACACTGTTCAGTGGCTGGTATGAAGGAATTAAAGAAGCTTATAAATAAAATCTACTTTTTCCTTAATATTAGAAGTAAATTATAATTCAGCATAGATTTTTCGTGAAAGAAAACTAGGAGAAAGATAACAGTTAGTTCAAAGAAGAAGAGAGCTTTTTTAGTATTTTATTTTTTCTTAAAATTTTATTTTAATTCAGCATAATTTATTTGTAAGAGCAGAAGTGATCGGATTATGGACTTTATTTCAAATGTTTATTTTTTAATATGTTTTTTTTTTTGTCTTTCAGGACTTCATGGTGGAAAGATGAGCACTTTGGCCAGATCGAATGCTTCACTTTATGGTACTAAAGAAGATTTATATGATCGACTGAAAAGACACGCCTACACGGGAAAGAAAGGTACGTTGTTGAAATTCATTTTGATTATAATAAAGATAAAAATAATTTAAATTTTATCCCACTTCAGAAAAGAGTGATAGTGATAGTGAGGTACAGTAAAAAGACGTAGAAGGAAAATAAGAAGACGAAGAAGTGTGAAGAAAGCCAACGAATAATCGAACAACGAATTCACAAAGAAGAACTTTAAATCAGTAAAAGACTCAAATGATCCACTTTTCCCAAGGAAATTTTTCTGAACTTGAATATTGACTGCATTCACTTAATAAATGAATCTTAAAATCGAGATATATATACATGGATTTGTAGAAATCAAAGAAAAACTTATCATTAACAACGAAAAAACTTTTAACAACGAAGCAAAGCTTAAGTCTACAAATCAAAATCCTTTTAGGTGAGGTGAAGTAGGGAGAGTAAGACGATGGCCCTCTTTACTAAGTTCTTTATTTAAAGTACATATGTAGTTAAAATATGTTTTACTAAAACAATTTAAAACTGTATTATAAAAGAAAGTAATCATTCTTTGAACAAAGATTGTTTTTGCACAATATTTTCGAATGCAATAGTTTTTAAAAACAAAATAATGCTTCTTTAAGTTATTATTATTAAAAAGGATTTATGTATGTATGTAAATTTATGATTTTTTATTATGCTTTATTTTGCTTTAATTATGATTTTTTTTTTCAATTTTGTTTTAAACTAAAAGAAAGATTAACATACAATATTTAAGCAGAGATGAAAATGAAAAACATAATTTTTATTCTTCATCCGAAAAATCAAAATATAGTCGTTATTTTAATATGAAATACCATATATTAATTAAAACGTAAGAATATTTTTTGTTTATGTAATAATTAGTAGTAATACTAAGCAAATAGCTAAGTTAAATTTTGTATTTGTACTATATGTCTAAAATCGAATAATGTACGTGAATTTTTATTGTATGTATAATTTAATTATTACTTTATTTAAATACTATTCGAAGAACATAATGTTTATAATTACGATTTTAAAATTATAACATTATTAAAAAAAAACAATGAAAACAAATTAAATAAAATATGAAAAAGTTAATGTAGAAGGTTTTTAATTTCTTAATGAAAGAGGAAATAGTAATCATATGAGAGTTGAGGGTGTTAAGTCCGAGAATCAGTATCATCGTCTAAAAATTGTTGTACTTTCTTTGATATTCGTTAATAAGATGCTTTGTCATGATTATGGTTGCAAGACAATTTATATATGTATACGTATATACATATATACGTGACTTTTGACCTAAATTTTATTTAAGAATAGTTGGTGTGTAAAATGAAGGTAAGGAAGTAGGAGAAGGAGAGAGAGCGATAGCGAGAGAGAGAAAGACAGACAGAGTGAGTGTATACCTCTCTATCTCTTAAAGCAACCACTAGAAGAATGTAACAAGAACATAAAAATTTAAAGAACAACAATACAGATAAATAAGAAGAAGACTGACTACAAAAAACACGACAACAACGACATTAAATTCAAGTGTTACTGGAAAAACTAGCGAGGTAGTCAGTACAACAACAGCAACAAAAACAACAACAACAAGTATGAGAAACACATAAATAGATGTACAACGACATGAACATCGAAAAGGAAAGCAACAACCACAAAAATAACTATAACGACGACAACAACAATAGCTAGGACAATAACAAAAATAACTACAACAACAACAACATCAACAAGGTACGGACAACATTCCAGGACGACATCCTTAATCCGATTTGTCACGCCAAGCAAACGATTTACAAGAGATTCACTCCATTAGACTCCTGAATGTTGAGGGTGACGTGGTACATTTAAAGAAAAATACTAAAAAGAAGAAGAAAATGCAGAGGAAAAAGCAGAAAAAGAAAATTATTAGAAAAAGAAAGGAGAAGATGAAGAAGAAACAGCCGCAGATGAAGAAGATGGCAAAGAAGCTTATGAACTATAAAACAAATGAGAGACTTCGGTCTGGTCGATGCTCATATATACGAGTATACTCTCCAACCGTAGGATTTAGGGAAATTTATAGTTGTTTTCAGTGGGCGGATCACGCCCACATTCTGTATGCCTATGTGCTCTGATACATTGAATCCGGGAATAGAAATTAAACTTTAATGCTGGTTGAGATTATAATTTACTAAACAAAACACAACAGCAATAAAAATACATGGTAAACAAATTAAAATTACTTTCATTCATTATATAAGAAGTTAAAGATCTCAACTTTTCTCAATACATTTCATGTCATCTGACAGCCACTGAAATTGAACTCTAACATGTGAGCACTAATAAAAATCGCCTCCATTTCTTATTCCTTTCCTTTGTTTACTTTTGGTTTTTTCCTTCTTCTACTTCTTCTTATTCTCCTACTTGTTTCTCTCACATCCATTCATCTTTCATCCTTTTTTTTCTTCCCTGACTACTTTATAACTTAATAAAGAGTAGAGGTTATAAACGTTCTTTACGAGCTGTCATTAAAAAACCCTTTCCAAAAAGAAGTACTTCTTCAAATAGACTTTTTTAACGTATGTTTTACTGACTTTTCTATGAGACCCTACTTTGTAGCTTTTGTTTTTATTACCTTTTTCGATATCACTGTAACTCTGTCTGTCTCTTCACTCTACGGGTCTCTCGCTCTCTAAGACTCTCACCCTCTCTCTATCTGTTCCTTTCTCTCTCTCTCCCTCTCTCTATCACTATATTCCTCTTCCTTATTTACTTACTTAAAGCTTTCAAAATGATAGGTTAATCAAATATCCTTTTTATGTGTTTCTATTTTGATTATGTTTATCCTTTTTATTCTTTTCTTATTTTGATCTATTTTAATATCTTTTCCATTCTTAAGAAATTGCATACTCTCGCCTATTCTATTCAACATTCAGCTCACATATCCACAGATTTACGAGTTCATACGAGTTTCCGTTTCGCTTGAGAAATGAAATTTCCGCTTCCGTTTCCGTAACGCGTTATTGTATTGCTTCACTCTATCCTTCACTCTCATTTAATCCGGTCTTCTTCGCTCTCATCTCTTTTCTTTTCCTTTCTTCACCCTTTCAATCCATTTCATTTGGAACTCAATTCAAGCATTTTTCATGCCGAAGTGAAGTGAAGTTGATAAATTTAATGATGCGTTTTCGTCAGTTCTCTTCTTCTAGTTTTTTCTGCTTTTACGCTTCTTTCTTCTTTTTCTGCGTTGAAAACTTCTTCTTATTTTTTACTTTCTTCCGACTTCCTGAATTCCTTTTCGTTTATCGATTTAAGCATTTATTAAGGACGCTCAAACTCAGTCGAGATGATGATAAAGAGGATTATGAAAACGATAATGACGACGATGATGGTTAAACTGATTATGATGATAATGACGTTGGTGATCATAATTTTGCTGCTGCCTCTGCTGCTGTTGATGGTCTGTTCTCTGGTGCTGTCTTTAGTATGCTTCACTAGAGAGTAAGTCTCTCTGTCTGTCTCTCTATCAGTCTCTGTCTGTCTCTCTCTCTCTTTCACTCCTGCCTGTCAGATGTGGAAATCCTCAAGGGTGATATATTTTTTTATTGCCGTTATAAATCCTATTTACTGGTATTTCGTAAGTTTTATCGTCGGTTTTTTCTTTGTTGACTTCTTGAGTTTTCTTAAAGTTCCGTGTACTCTGTCTGACTTCGGCGACGACGCGTCATGTTTCTGTGTATGTATGTGAGTGTCTGTTTGTGTATGTGTGCGAGTGTGTGTATTTGTGTGAGTGTCTGTTTGTGTATTTGTATTTATGTGTGTTTAATGTTTGTGGGTCATGTAACTCTTTACTTCCGGCATCTTTTAGCGCATCGAGTTATTCTTTAGACAATCCAATAGCAACAACAGCAACAACAACAACAAACCACCAACCGAACGTACGTTTTCATTGGTTCCAAAATTGGTTTATTTTTTGGTTTATTTATAGAAAATTTTGTTGTGTTTCTTTTTTCTTGTCTTGTATGGCAAATAAATTTATCTTTCTTCTGATGTTCTAAATATTGGATTAAAATAAAACTATTGTTGAAGATTTTAAAACAAAAATCATTATTTTTATTCAAGATATAAATACTAAAGATGGGAAATATATATATTGTATATCATCCAAAAGCGTTGTTAGCTGTCAATGGTTTTTTAGTGTTTTATAATATTAACTATTCAAGTAATTGTAGTTTAAAAATCATTCGAAAGAATTCAGCTTTGAATCAAACAACTCTAGAAACATATCATAAATATTAAGGTGCGTATTTGTTCATCGAATTGACATATAAATATGTGAGTATATATGCGAAATTTAATTTCAAGTATAAAGGTTAGTTTTATTACAAGTCAGAAAAATAAATGAACACCCAATGAATGAATGATCAAAGAAAAACTCTAACTGAACTGACTTCACGTTAACAACGTTCATCTGGACTGACGTTGAACCAGAGTTGCATTAAATCACGTTGATGTGGACTCACTGCTCATAACGCAACCAGAGTTGCATTATGTTAATAAATAATATTCACAATTATGTAATGAAAGAGTATGTTCTTTGAAATAAAAAAACCTTTTTTTTTTCTTTCCTTAAGTAGTTGTTGCTGTATTTTAATTTCAAGTTCTCAAGCAGTTATTGAAAAATTCATAATCAATAATTTTGTAACATTTGATAATTTGTTTTGTTGAGAGGTTTTGTTTGTCGAGTTGTTTTTTTTGTCGAGATGTTTTTCTGGTCGAGATTTTTTTTTTGTTGTATTTTTTATTCATTTATGTCAAAATATATAATAAAGATTTCTTTTATATTTTGTTACTTCCATTTGCACGTCCTTCTTAGCAATTCAATGATTGTGTTCAGTACATAAAAGACACGCGTTGCGTTATGACACACACACACAGACGTATAGAAACAAAGGAATGTCATACATACATACATACATGTTTACTCTGCTGGGATTTCTTCTGAATATCAATGAGACGATGTCGCGAGGCGGTTTTCGTGTCACGCCTGTCGCATTCGTTTACAATCAAAAAATAAGCTTGAACTGGCGCACATAAATACATGTATCGTGAGAGGGAGAGAGAGAGAGAGAGTGTGAGAGAGAGACAAAGAAAGGAGGACAGAGTGGGGGAGGGATAGAGGGATAAACAGACGGAAAGACAGAAATACGGAGGAAGCAACAATGGCTACGTGTTAGCTTTGAATGTGTAAAAATAGCATGGAAGAAAGCATGAGAGAGATAGAGAGGAAGATAGGGGAAAAGTGGTGAAGACATAGAGAGAGGGGTAGAGAGTGGAAGAGGAAGGGAGAAGATTAGAGACATTGTTTAAGTGTGTTTCGATATTTTTTTAGTCTGTATTAAATTGTGTGTGCTTGTGAATCGCCTTTTAGTGCTCTGTTTTTCCCTCTTCTTCCCTTTTATTCTTTTCTCTTTCCTGAAGCTTATGATGCAGGGTGCAAAATTTGCAAAGTTAGCGGTAAAGTTTCCACCAGACCTCACTTGTTTCTCTTTTAACGGGACTGAACTATCTGTTGGACTCATCCTCCATCCTCATCCTCATTCTTATTCTGTTCACAAACCCAATCATCTCAATCAGTCGTTCACTCTACTCACCCTCCTCTCTCTCTCTCTCTCTCTCACTCTCTCTCTCTCTCTCACTCTCTCTCTCTCTCTCTCTCTCTTTCTCACTCACCCTCTTTATTCCCTGATGTTCGTGGCTTTTGTCGAAGCTCAATTGAGTGTGAATTAAATAAAATGTAAAATTTATGCGATTTTCCAGCGAGGTTTCTGCCGCCGCCACCTCCACCGCCGCGGCTGAGGGTTCTGCCACCGACGCTGCTCCCACCGACGTCACCGACGTCACCGCAACCGCAACACCAACGAATGCGGCACGAAAATCGCCTCAAATGACAGGCGGCGATTTAAACGAGCTTAAAGAAAAACAACAGAAAAAAACAAAGAACTAAAAAAACAAGTAAAAAAACCAATAAAGGAAAACAAAAGAAGCATAAAAGCAGAGCAACTTTAAAGCTCGTTCTAGAGCAATAAAATGTGGCCCACTTTTTTTTATTACTTTTTCACTGAATAATTTTTACATTTCGAATTCCTTGCTTACTAAACTATAAATAAGAAGTCGTTTGTAAGTCGCGTTGGAGATCGTGGAGGTTTTTTTTTTCAACTCTACAAATTTTCTTTATAAACTTTCGCTTCATACTTTTTTTAGTTTTCCTTTTGGCTTTTCTTCTTCTTCGCTGTCTGTGACATTAAGTGATTTGTTTCCATCTCTATCGTATCTATTATCATTCTTTTCATTATTATTATTATCATTATTAGCAACTTTTATTGAGTCCATTCAATTTTATGCAGTCTACTTTTTATCGAGTAATTTTTATGGAAGTTTGGAGTCATTTAAGTTTATTTTACATCCGTCTGAATCCACTGGAGACTTTTGTTGAGTATTTTTTTTCTTTTTAAATAGAAATTTTCCCCTTATTAACTTTTATTATTATGTAGTTTCTTTGGTTATTTCTATGCATTTGTTTGTTTTATTTGAAATCATCTGGAAATTGTTAGCCATCAGTTTAATTTCGTTAATAAAGGACTTGAGAAGAAAATATTATAATAGTTAATATATAAGTTATATAATATTGATATAAAATAGCAATATATTTAAATTACTCAAGGGAATTAAATTAATAACACGAATTAGAAATGCGATGTCCACCATCGAAACCAGTACCTTTTTATTGGCCGATAGACCGATGAACATCGTTACAATTCGGGTTCACGTCATTGCGGTGGTCGTGTATTCGTCAGTGTTTGAGTATTCGTTATGTAGTCGTTGTGTATTCGTCATGCAGTCGGCAGAATTTGGTGACGGTGGCTGCGTAATTTTTTGCTCGTAAATTAAATTGGTTTTTGTTTTTGCTTTTTGCAGTGTTACCATGCTTGTTTTTCTTGCTCTCAAAATCACAGCTCTTCCGCACAGACCGCATCACGTGCGCCATCCCAACCCGGAGACAAATTGTTGTTCACCCGAAAGAAAAATTATTTTGTCGGCATTAATTTGAAAACCGTTAGCAACCAACCTTTTCTCCTGTCCAACCCAACAAATGAGCCGAAGTAAGAAGAAGCAAAAAAGTGTCCGCACTCATTTCAGTTCTGATATTTAACAAAGCCAGGGATCATTGAGGAGGAACAAAAGGATGGAGAAGGTTAAAGCATTAAAAGAACGAGGACGGAGTAAAGTGATGAGGTGGCGGAAATGGAAATGAAGGAGAACGATTAGGCGAGGATGGAGAGGAGGAGGAAGTGGTGGAGGAGGATGGTGGGGAGGTGAAGGATGATGGGCAGAATTTGGAATTAAGTGGACACTAGATTAATTTAATACCACAATCATGGTCCAGTGATTCCATTTTCCAAGAAAAATTAGTTCAATATATTGAGCTACATATATGAGGAAAGATTCTATAAAAAAACTTTTAGGGGGAGAGGGGTGGAGGAGAAAGACTGAGCTGAAGTGTGTTTTTGGTGAAATAAGGTTTAAAAAAGATTAGTTGACAGTTGACAGAGAGAGAGTGAGAGAGAGAGAGAGAGAGAGAGTGAAAGAGAGTGAGAGAAAAGAAAAAGAGAGTGCTCTTGAGTGATTCATCACTCTGACGATTGTTTATCTGTGCTCTTGTTGTTGTTATTTGTAGTGCCTTCAAATTGTTTCATCTGTTTTTTTTGTCTTCAATTGTTTCTCTTCACAGAGTCGAATTTGCTTGTTTGCCACACCCTACCGCGCCCTCTGTGAATGGTATTTCGTATGCAAATATTGCGTATAAATTATGAGGTAACTCGTTGTCCTGCGGCTTCCATCGCGACGTTGTGAGTCCTTCCCAAATGCTTAAAGCATTTTGTGGCAGCTGCCAGCTTTGAGGCGGAAAAGATTGAGCGAGCTTGTTTGGTGATTTGTTGCTGCCTTTTGATAGCATGTCAAGTCACATATTCAACTCTTTTCATTAATTTCAACTCTTTTTACTAACACTAAAATCAAAGCTATAACTAAGACGAACACACAGACCCAGATTAATACCGAGATCAGGACTAAAGCCAACACCAAAACTGAGATCAAGACCAAAACCAACTCCAAAACCAAGATCAAGCCCATAACTGAGATGAAGACCAAAACCAAACCCGAAACCAGGATCAAGACCAAGACCAATATTAACAACATAACAACAATGATACGTAGATAAATAGGAGTATAATAAATAATAATAATAAATAATAATATATTCGTAATAAAAATGTGTTTCGATTATAAAATCTTCTAGAATATTAAAATGTTTTCAGTGTAAAATTGTACGTGCACTGAACATATGAACGCCTGCTCACCACACATGATCGAAAGTAGAGCGAGAGAGTTGTTGATGAGTGTCTGGTGGTGTGAAAGTCATCTGTGGTGAAAAGCTTTCACCTAATGTTTTTATGATACATAATAAAACCATTTTCCCATGTGCTCCGTTCTTGGGCATTATATGATGTGGAGATACGGTACAGTCGATTTTTTCAGGTCGAATTTTTCGATGGACTTCTACAGTAATAGACTTTTTTCAGTTAGATTGTTCCGGTAGATTTTGTAAGGTGGATTTTTCTAGTAGGTTTTTCAGTCGATTTTTCATTAGATATTTTAATATATTTTTCAATAGATTTTCCATTCGATTTTTTAGTAGAATTTTTGTCAGTAGCCTTTTTTAGTATTTTTTTAGTATGTAGAAGATTTTTGAAGATGTATTAATATGCGAATATAATACTGCAAATTTGCAGTTTAGTTTTAATTTTGAAATGTTTCTCTTAAAAAATTTATTTTTATAAAAAATTTTTAGTTTTACTATCGTTTATATAAATATGTTTATCGTTATTCTTCATGTATCAATGAACTTTTAAATGTTGCCATTAGCACAAAGCGATGAATTATAAATCCCTCATTAAAGCACCGAAGGTCTCTTTAGGTTTCTTAATTAATTTTAAAAATTTAAATCTTTCCACCTGTTAATCAAGGTTTAGTGAGCTCTTAATTATCCAGAGGCTACCATCTGTTCTTTCATCTGCTCTGTTCATGCAATCTTCCTCTTCTCTGTGCTCTTTTCAGTGCGCTTTTCTTTCTCTCCGTCTCTCTCTCTCTCTGTCTCTCTCTCCTTTTTCACAGACTTCGTGAAAACAGTTTTAATATTCGAAGGAAGTCCGAAGCGAACCCTTCGAAGCAATTAGTTCCGCAGAGGTTAGAGAGCAAAGAGAGAGAGAGAGGGAGAGAGAGAGAGGGAGAGAGAGAGAGAGAGACAGAGAGAGACAGAGAGAGAGAGCGAGAGGAAGTGAGGAGAGCAAAGTATCCCTAAAGGACTGGATGAAAAAATCTCATCTCCTCCGTCTCTCAGCCAGATTTTTGACTGTCCGAAAAAATATGCAAATGAAAATATTAATATAATGAACACTAGGAAGTTGTAAGCAGCGTTTCTTTTACCGTTTTCCATTACCGCTTCCGGTTTCGTTTCCTTTTCCGGTGCCACTTCCAGTTCCACTTCATTTCAGCTATATTCAGCTATATTCAGCTTTATTCAGCTTTATTCAGCTTTAGATTTCTTTTCACAAGATTGTGCCTGCAGAAATCTTTTGTGATTAAAAGTTCAGATGCAATAAAGAAAAATTAAAAAAAAATAACACAGAGGTTAAAACATTTATTTTCCCTTCTTTTCAGTAGTTTTCCGACTTCAAGTAGTTTCGAGAGGATTACAATCTTGGTTCGTTGTCATCGAAATCGTTGGTTCGAGGATGGTACAGGTTGCAACTCCAGTGAAAAAATACGTTGGGGAAGCATTTTTTCAAAACGGTTTCTTTTTTAAAATTTTATTTTAAATTTTATTTTAAATTTTCTTTTCTGTTATGAATGAAAAATTTATATTTGTGTTATTTTTATTAATCTATTAATTTTATTAATTTATTTATTTAATATATTATTTATTTTTTAAAATTTATTTTTTGTTTATATTTTTTTCTGTTTTATCTTTGTTTAAAATGTCATTAAAGTTTTCTTTTCTTTTCATTTTCATTTAATTTTATTTTAATTTCTTTTTTTCCTTCTGAATATTGTTATTTTTCATCAATTTAATGGTCAATAATTATTTGTAAATAATTTAAGACAACAATAGAGGCTAAAAAAGAAAGAGAGAGTATTTTTATTATTTAATTTTACTTTATTAAATAACTGCGACACTGTCTAGTATTAATTGATAACATTTTGTATAGCGAAAGAGATTACAGACTTTTTTCCAAATAATGAATAATCTTAGTATTTATAAAAAAGTTATAATATAAAAATAACTACAGGAGGTTTCGTAACAATGGTTATAAAATGGAACATATGGCCACATAGTTTTGTAACGTTATTCTCGGATAATGCAAGTATTAGTTCACGTTATCTAGGGACTAATGTACTGCTAAACTGCTTAAATAAAACTAAAAAGCATATACTATATAAGTACATATATGAAATTCGAATTTTCGTAAAAAGTTTTGTTGTGAGGTAGACTAAATAACGAATTCGCCATGATCCGGTTCTAGCGCACAGGGACGTCTGAATTCTTGGCGTCGTTCATGAATCCATATGTTGGAAACCCATTTAGAACCAGTTAAAACGGGGCAAGCAGCATGACGTGTCCTAGAGTCCCCTTCGCCAGATCTGTGCAGATTCCACCAGAGGGCAGCACTGCCCTTTCTGGGCATTAAAGTCGTCCGGGTGGAGGTGAAGACAGTGGCGCCACCCTGCTCTACATCACTCATATAGAAAAGCACTGTTGCAATGCGGTTTCCGATGTCGAGTCCTGGGAAAGCGCGCTTTTCTTCGCGCGTCGCAAAGTCAACGTGTGGTTCGTAGTGACCGCCAATACCGTAGTTTACCACCTGTAGCCCCTCTGTAGATGTCATATCTAAGCCAGTCATGTCAGCCGTTCGTTGTACAATATCAGCAATTTTTGGGTGCTCCTCTGTTTTCAGCCAGGATAATTTACCAATCCGATAGTTCACTATTTCTGACGCCCCCGTAACCGAGTTCCGTACGGCGGCGCGCTGTAACCGTGGCAGCGCCATTTTCTTAACAAGCTCTATTTCGCTGTCGTAAATAACTTCGTGGAAAAGCACAATATAAGGATCAAGATGGACTTCCTCCAGTTTGAGTGGCGCAATTTGAAGAAAGGGCACATTATTTGTTACGAAACGACAACGCAGGGGTCGCAAGTCAGAGGGCGAAGGTGCCAGTTCACCGCGGCAGAGCATTGCATACGTTTTGCGCCACGATTGGCTGTACAGGGCGTGATCAACTTTGACAATGGGCAAGTTTGAAATAGGTGTTCCCCGCAAACCGTATTCACCTTTGCTTTTCTTCATAGCTTGAATATCGGCCATTTCGTTCTCGTAGAATACCTTACAGCCTTTAGCACGTTCATGTTGTGGATTCAGTTCGAGCAGTTCGTTGGTCATCGTAAGAGCTGCCTCAAGATGTCCCTGTTTATAGGTTGAGAAGGCGAGGTACTCTAGAATATCAGCTTTACTCAAACTCTGCGACTGATTGCGTGGATCGTGCAGTGAGTGTGACATAGCTTCCCGCATCCACAGCATGGTGTGGTAATAATCGTGATTAAAGTAGGACTGACGACCCAACTCAAAACAATCGTCCGATGTCATTTTCGTGCTGTACTGTACACCATTCAGTTCCCCACGAGCTATACTCGAAGTTTCCAATTGGTAAGTATCTTGCAATCGCATTAGAGCCACCGCTGCACCGTTCAAATCCTCGTCAGTGGGAAATTTGAGAATATTACGGTAATTCGTAATGTTCGTAAGGAACTCGAGGCCCACATCTTGGTCCATCAGATTCTCCACCTGTCGCCAATCACTAGTTAGCCGTTTCGTCAATAAGTAGGCGTTGATTGGGTTCGACACGTATGTAGAAACGTCCTTTGACATAGCCGCAACGTGTTCTCTTTGGTATTCCCTCATTTTGTTCTTTAAATTGTCTATTCTCTCCTGTTGCACTTTAATAAAGCCCTCTAAACTGTTAATCAACACGGATTCAGTCTCTAGTAATTCCTCCATTTCTGCTACAGCGGTGTATACCTCCGTTTTGATGGGCTGTATTGTGAGGGTAACGATGATGAAGTACAGGATCAACGCGTGTGTGTGTTTAATATTCTTTGACGACATTTTGAGTGCTTCCACAGGCCGCTTGCAAATAAAAGTGTATAATATTTTTTTTTAAGTTTTATAAGTACGTTTTCCAGTACAAATTAATGTCCCTTGAGTCTACTCCCGTAGTCACTCGTATTTCTGTAGATATGTGAAGTTCTTAAGCTGTAGAACTTTAAAAGTTTATTATTATGTCCTTTAATAATAAGAATTTAAGTATGATTTTTCATTTCCCAGTTTTTCATCCTTGCACTAGATCTCTAAGCCTCTGTTCTGTTCTGTCCAGCTCTCAAATGTTCCATCACCAGCTCTCTTTGGGTGACTTTTTTAAATACTTTCTGCATTCACTTTTCTTTTATTCACTTCGGAAAATTGTTCATGTCTTGTTCACTTGATGCTGTTTTGTTATGTGTTGTACTGGGAACTCTACAAAAAGTTTAAATATTCCTTTCTTCTGCTTCACTTTATTGTTTCAATTATCACTAAATTTTTATTCCACTTGATTGAGTTGAATGCAACAAGAACAATAACTAAAAACTAGCCGACTGAACCAAGCAGTGAACCAACTCGACCAAGAAACGAGCCAACGAGTCAATTCGAGCAAACAATTCGATCGGCCAACCAATCCACCGGCTCCGAGTATGTTATTGTAAAGAACAACATTATTATTACAACGTCATTGTAAAGAACAATAAGAACAACATTAGTTGTGTTTTGTTATATTTAGTAACAGTTGATGGAAACAGCTGAAAGTACAAAAGATGAAAGCACAAAAGATGAAAGTACATACGGACAGCTGAAAGTGTGACAACAGAAGGTGTATAGCTACCAAGATATATAGTTGTGTACGGTGTATAGTTACCAATAGCTAAGAGAAAGATGGTAAAACTAAGAGAAAGCAATATCTAAGAGAAAGATGGTAAAGAAATTATAATAAGAATTGAATATTATTCTCTTTCTTCTCATGTTCCATTTTTTCAATTTTTTTTTTCACTGTCCAAACATTGTTTTGAAAGACTTCCACCAGACTTCCAGAAGAGGACTTGATGTTTCCTTCCTTAGATTGTTTTTAAAACCTGGGGAATTTCTTTTATTGTATTTCAATTCGAGTTCGAGGGACTTCGGTAGCAATATTTTTTTCTTTAGGTTTCTTTATCTTTCGGTCAGAACGGTTTGCGGTTTTTGACAAATGCAACTGTTAAAATGTGTTGTTGTTGTTGTTATTGTTTTTGTTTTTTTTTTTGCTTTTTTCCTCCCGGTTTTTTTTTGTTTTGCTTGAATTGTTGACTTCAATTGATTTCTGTTTTCTATGAAGGTTCATTAGAGTGTTGTTTATAGTATGTACTCTATACATCTATAGTGTGCATCTATAGAGTATATATGCGTGTATAGAGTACATGCATATGTGTGTGTGTTGGTTTATTTGTCAATGAAGCCAAAATCATGTCGAGTGATTGACCCATAAAACAAAATAAACGATATAAAAACCCATTTTATACAAAGAAAGTGTTTTATTGAAGTGTAATTTTCACGAAGTCCTTACAAACTGCACAAAAGACTGTACAAGAGACATACAAACATATGCATGTGTGTGTGTGTGTGTATACATGTCTGTGTGTCCATGTGTGTCTGTACTCAATGGAGCTGATGTTGCTGCTTGATTGGCAACAGTTGTAAATGTTTACTGTCTGCGGCAAAATTATCGAGCAGTCGACGGAGCTGCAGGATTCTTGAGCCGTGTCGCCTGTTGACCGCCGTGTCCACCCCGCCCGGCCACAACCACTCTCTGGTCCATCCATCCGTCGTTCGATTGAATCTGTGCCAAAATCAATTCGATTTGCACTCGACGAGCGATTGAACCCAAGAGCGTTGCTCATGATAATCAAAAGGAATATTTTAAGGACGATGTTTCTCAGGCTCTGGTCTCAGTGATCGAAATTCTTGAGGCGAATTCGATTAATCAACGATAGGATTCGATTAATCGACGATAGGATTCGATTAATCAACGATAGGATTCCATGAATCGACGGTTTCAATTCTTTTTAATCCAATGAATTTAAATAATTTTTATTAAATTATAGAAAATTTGTATTTACTTTTACTATTTAATTAGGTTTAAAAATATTTACACACTTTTTTTCTGCTCAGTCAACAATTAAAAGTTCAAATACAGAAAAACAGACAAAAATAAATTATTTTCACATACTTTTTTGCCATTGTTCTGTATTTTTTTTTGATTTTGTGGTTTTTTTGGTTATTATTTTTCACCAAATCATAAGCTGAAATAGATTATTTAATTTTAGGGTCGACTGTTAATAATTACAACAACAATGAATGGAAAATACAATAAACAACAATAATGGCAAAAATAGCATCACCACCACCAGCATCATCATCATCGACAACATCATCATTACCATCAACATCATGATCACCAACAACATCATCATCAGCAACAGCAACATAAAATAATAATAATAATTCTGACAAATTAAATAAAAACTGCGGCAAATTAATGAGTGCCTGAAAGCATGCTTTGTATTTTTCTTTATGTGTTTCTTTTGCACGCAAATATTGTATTTTGCGATTAAAGACACAAAGAATAACAAACGACACAACCATCGACACAACGACACAACGCTCGAAATTAGGTCCATTATTACAGAGTTATTCGGAATATACCAAAATAGACTACAGGAGGTTATCCCAAATAGACTACAGGAAGTGCTCAAAATAAAAACTATACGCTTTCTAATTCCCTTGGTTTTTTTATTGAATTATAGGGTACTAGCTTAACTACCCGGCATTGCTCGGGAAATAAAATGTTATTTTATAATACTACATTGTATTTGGTACAAAACAAAACATTTCTAATATTGTACAATAAAAAATTATAAAATTAAAATAAACAAATAAAAAACATAAATAAAAACATACCAAATACAATGTAGTATTATATAATAACATTTTATTTCCCGAGCAATGCCGGGTAGTTAAGCTAGTTGTAATTATAGTAATATATTGTAATATATTCTTTGACACATGACAAAAATTTCATAACATGCTTCGTTTTATTTTATTGTGTTTTATTTTATTATTGGGTGTATTTTTACGAAATTATGTCCTTTTTTGGACCTTTAGAGGATGAATTTTGAAAAATCCTGAAAATGGTTTTTAGGCATTTATACGCGGGATGTTTTCGTGAAAAAAGAAAATCTATATTTGATGGCTAACAAAAGAGTAATGTTTTTGTCCTTTTTGAAGTCCTTGGAAGTAAAATATCCGAAAAATCCTTTCTTCTCCCTTGCATACATCATAAAAGAAACCTCCGTGCAAAATTTCATCTTTGTAGATCCAAGGGTTTAGCCTGTGCAAAGAAAAAATTCTGTGTATGTCCTTTTTGAAGTCCTTAGAAGTAACATTTCGAAAAATCCCTTCTTATTTGACGTATACATCATAAAAGAAACCTATGTGCAAAATTTCATCGTTCTAGGTCCAGGGGTTTAGCCTGTGCGTTGATGGGAAGTGAGTCAGGCCTTTCATTTTTATATATATAGATTATTTATGGTAATTATGTATGAAAAAATATCTGTAAAATGACTACCACAACCACGATTACAGACATCAATTCGAAAATCAGTATTTACGATATTTTGTCATATTTGCTTGTTTAATTCACTAATTTTATTCCAAATGTTGTTTTCCAGGTCTTTAATTGTTGCTGGTTTACTGGCATTAAATTTGCTCCTCATCAAATGATTTGATTTTATTTTTATATTTATTATTATTATTATTGTTATTATCATATCAGGATTATCAGTTATATTGTTATTATTACTATTGTTATATTTATAATTATTATTATTTTTGTAGTTATTATAGTGTTGTTATTATATTTATTATTATTACAATATTTATTTTAATTATGGTTTTATTTTAAAATTTTCTATTTTTTGCTGCCGAGTCGATGGATGAACATTGAATTGATTTCAAATTCTGCTGTTGATTTTATAACTAGAATTTTTTCCTAATTAAATTGCACTAAATTTAAAATAAATTAAATGAAAAATTATACAATAAATTTCAATGATTCAATTTACACTTCATAGTAAATGAAAAACTAAATTTTTTTTTGATGTTTTGTAATCATTAACAAGCATTAAAATAAACGTGATATTTGTAGTAATTGCTCTGTTAACAACAATAACAACTACAAATACAGGTGATTTCTATGTGATTTCTTGTTTGTTTTGTGACTTTATGTTTTTAGTCGATATTTTTTAAAAAGTTATTTCTTTTAAAAGTAATCAATTGTTTTTATTTCCTTTGTACTTAAATCTTTTTTTATGGGAAATAAATTTTTTCCTTTAGATTTTTGAGTTTTTTCTTTTTTGAGGAAACGAAAATAATCCTTATTTTATTGCTGCCATTTTAATGACGTGAAATAACTCAATAAAAAGAAACGAAAGGAAGGAAGAACGAAGAAGGTTAAAAGAAAACTTTTCTATACTGTTAAAAAAACCTACAAAACTATTTTCGCAAATATTAGGCTAGAACAAAAGAAGAAGGAGAGACAGAAGGAGGGAGAGAGAGAGAGAGGGATGGAGTGAGGGGGAGAGAGAGACCATTGACACGTTCAACAAAACGGCAGAAAATGAAAAGAAACCCTTGCGTGAGAACTCGAAGAATGTGTGAATCACGTACGTGATTGGACAATAAAGAACAACAACAACAATAACAACAACAACAATAACAACACGCGTTCTAATGACAAAGGACATTAAGTGAGCATTTTTGCACAAAATAAGGAAAGCAAAACTTCGGAAATAACGAAAGACAACAAGGAATTCATCGGAACAGGATTCATTGGAAGAGGATTAAAAAAAAACTCATCTGTAAAACGAATGAAGGATCAAAAAGGTGCCAAAAAATGCTTCGAAAAAAATGCCACGAATTTTCTTTCAATTTTTAAAACTATTTGAATTGCTTTATTCCATAAATTTTTTAAATTTTCAGAAACTCATTAATTTTTGATAGATTTTTCGCAATCAAAATAAAATGTTGATGAAATGGTTGTTCTTGTTTTATAAATATAGAATATATATATTATTCTTTTACACTAGTCTTTGTTGTTGTTGTTGTCCTCGTGTTTTCATATCGAAACTTTTTATTTATATTCAATATTTATATAAGGTTTTATTTAGTAACTGAATCCTTAAAAAAGGAAAAAATGGAAAGAAAACAAGGAAAATCCAAATGAAAATAGTCCTAAATAAATACAGTTAATGATATACTGTTAGAAATCCTAAAAGAAACAAACACCAAAAACTTGGAACCAAAAAAAGCAAGAAAAACAACCTTCCAATCACAAAATCACCAAAAAAAAGGTGGTGAAGCAGAATCGAAACAACAATAATGGCAATAAAGAAAAAAAAAGAACAAAAAACAAACGTGGGTCTAAAATTCTTTGAGAGATGTAATGGAAAAATAGAAACCTCATCGGGGAGCAACAACAGAATAAACACCAACAGAATAATCAAAAACAGAATAAACAACACAACAACAGAATATACAGAAACAAGAGAATAAACAACAACAGAATAAACAACAACAACAGAATAAACAACAACAACAGAATACACAACAATAACGGAATACACAACAACAAGAACAGAATATTAACAACAACAACAGCAACAACACCGAAAAAGAAACCACAACAGCAACAAAAAGAAAGAGGAACAGAAAAGGAAAATATTTAAAGCAACTACCACAGCATCAACAACAACAACAACATGAACAACAACACGAAAAGCAACAACAACAACAACAAGAAGCAGCAACCATACTGTAAAATGAGTTTTCAGAGTCCGTCGCATTTACGTCAAGGTTCAGGGTGTTGTTGCTGCTGTTTTTTTCACTTTTTTTTTCACTCCTTTTCTCCGTGAATACTATTTGCAAGCAAAGCAACTGATATACACTCAAATATGTACAGAGTCTGAAGGAGTCGTGGAGGAGGGGGTGGCGTGCGGAGGTGAGGAAGATGGAGTGTGCGTGTGTCTATGAGAGAGGTTGTGTGTTGTGTGGGAGAGTGTATGATTGGTTGTACTCTATACTTGTTGCATTAGAATTCAGCAACCGAATACAACAACAACAGGAAAGCAATTGCTTTTCATTCAATCGAAGGAACTTCTTCTGAGATCGAGAGACTACCGACAATCAATCAATCAATCAATAGCAAGCAACATTTACTACACTTTCAAACCTGTAGCGACTTTCAATTTGTCAATTTTTTTTTTCTTTATACTTTTATTTAAATCCAGAAAATCCATCCAGATCCTGCCTTCCCTCGTCTACCCTTCCTCTCTTCAGCTTTCCCTCTTCCCAGCTGCTTCTCTCTCCTGTTGTTCCTCTCTCCTTCTCTCTTCTCCAGCTGTTCTTATATTCTGTTCCTCTCCTCTCTCTCTCTCGATTACTCCCTTCAATTCTTTATCACCCCACAAATATTGACACCTTCCCATTTAATGATGACAGCATCATCCACTCATTCATCGGTTCATTCATTTTTATGGACATTCTTAAGTCCAGCTCATTAACGCTTTCATTCCACTTTTTAATGAAGTGGTATTCTCTCTAGTTTTTTGTCCCCTTCGGCTTTTTTGGCTTCTTTTGTTCCATTTTTTGCCTATCACCTCAGTGGCAATCAAGTGAAACCGTAGTTTTTATTATTTCACTTTCGGGTTTTGATTTTTTTTTATTTTAAACAATTCCTTTTTATGGCGTTTCTTGTTCATTCTTTTGGGAATTCCTCCTTCGTTTTGTGTTGTGCGTTTTCTCTTGGTTTTCAGTTTTCTTTTGGATCTCTTTTTCTATACCCTTGTAACTTGAGTGATGTTTTACTACGTTTTTAGTTTGTGGTCACCGTTTTTAATTATATGGTGCGCAATTAAAGTTTTCCGGGAAGAGAGCAGAGAAAAGGGAAAGAAAAGACAAACAAAAAAAAAATGAAAAGAAATAAAAATTATTACAATAATAAGGACAATATCAACAACCTACTCAGAGTACTCGGAGCCAGGATCTGAGAAGTATAGAGCCAGCCTCAACCATCATCCATGAATGATTTCTGTTTACAGAAGAAGTAGTGGAGAAAGGGAGGGGTTGATGGGTTGTGTGGATGATGGGTGGTGGGGATGATGGTTGGGGGCCGTGGTTTTCTCTAGCATACGTGTATATATTTGTTCAAAATCTGATTCTGAGTCATGAAATCATTGACAAATATTTACAGTCAACCGAGCATTTAACATAACGTAGCAAACATGAAGAAACCAGAAAAGAGTAGAAGTCAAACCAATCGTGAAGTCAGTGAAGTGGAAGGAGAAGACGACGACGAAGAAGCAGAAGAGGAAGAAAAAGGAAAATAAGACGAAGAAGAAGAGAGGTAGTAAGAAGGGTTAAATTTAAATTCAATTTATGCAGTGATATAAATTTATTTGAAATCTATTCAATGTGTGCTTTAAAATGGGAGAAATCTCTTCTTCTTCTTCTTCCGATTACTTATTCCTTTATTCCCGTTACTCTGCTTCTGCCGCTGTTTCCCCTTCTCTTGCTCATGATTTGTTTCCGTTATTCTGTTGTATTACGGCTGTTGCTCTCCTCGGATTTTGCTTGGACCCTGCATTGGGTCTGCCTTAAATCTGCTCAGAGTGTTCTTGGGCTCTGTTCGGACTCTGCTTGGACTCTACTCAGACTCTGCTCGGATTCTACTCAGACTCTGCTTGGACTCTACTCGGATTCTGCTCGGATTCTGCTTGGACTGCGCTTGGACTGCGCTTGGACTCCGCGTTTACTCTGCTGCTGTTCGAAAATCCTACGTACAAATCCATCAACTGGAAAATAGCAAAACTTCTCAGATGTTTTAATATTCATGAGGAACTCATTTAAGCCGGGGGAGGGGAGGAAGAGTGCTTTTATTGCACTCAACAGTCTCGTGGTTATTAAGAATGGCAGAGATATGAGCGGAGAGAGGAATAGAGAGGGAGACAGAGACAGTCGCAGTGAGAGCGAGAGGATGGGATTATATCCGGAATCTGCGGTTTGGTCAAAACGACTTCCGTACTCTGTTCGTTTATATTATTTTTTGCTCTCTTTTTTGCTTGAAGTTTTACGCAAATTGAAATACAGCAAAAATGTTCAATTTTATTAAAATTGTTAGCTGCAGATGATTTTGAGTTTTTGCCTGAATAACTTTTAACCAAAGCAGAGCGAAGCAAAGAGATTTGCTAAAGTTTTTGTTTTAATTCGACTTAAAATGCAAAACCACTGCTGATAACTGTAAAAAGTAGTCATTAGAAATGATTTCAAATCGCATTTAATTTTCGCTCGCAATTATGACGATAACGAGGACATAATTTTTTCTACTTACGTAATTATTTGCTAGAAGTAATGTCAAATTATTTAGAAGAGAAGATAGAAAGAGGGAGAACAGAGAGAAAGAGATCACTTCAAAATCAGGGAAGAGTAAACATAAAAACTGCTTGCCGTAAAATCAAAACCGTTAAATTTGTCCGTTTTTCCGTAAAATGTTCAACCGTCATTTCAAAAGTCGTAAAATTAAAGGAGTCAACTGAGAGAAACAGAGCGAAAGGGAGAGACAGAAAACCACAAGGAAATCAGATGGTGAGGACAATAAAAGCTCCAACAACAACAAAAAGAGCAGGAACAACAACAATAACAGCAGCAACAACAACGGCGGCAACAACAAGCGAGCCACTGAAATCAACAGCGTCGACACCGACAGCAGTTTCGATAACAAAAACAACAACAACACTACCAACACTCTACGACGTAGAGTCTACGTCACTACGCTACGTCAATGGAATAAAATTGTTGTTGGCTTTGTTGGAGTAACAGTGAAGAGATGAATAAAAAATGGAACAAGAACAAGAGTAGCAACGAAAACTCGATAACATCATTAAAAGACATCAACAGCAACCACAATAAAATTAGCAGATCTGGAAAAAGTTTTACGAAGAAGTTGCTGAAGATCAAATAAAGCTAAATTGTTGCATGGAGAGAAAGAGAGAGAGAGGGAGTGAGAGGGAGAGAGAGAGAGAGAGAGGGGGAGAGAGAGAGAGAGAGAGGGAGTGAGAGAGAGAGAGAGAGAGAGGGAGTGAGAGAGAGAGAGAGAATAAAAGAAACACAGACACTGAGAAAATGTGAGTTTTCAGTGTTCAGTAGATGTTTGATTATAAATACTACATGCTCTCGATAACATGAACATTGCATTAGTTCATATAATCGAGATTGTAGAGTAATTTACATTAAAAACCAACAAAAAAAGCCAAAAATCTAATTTTGTGATATTACATGGTAATTTTATTTACCGTTATATGCAACAACCACTTAATCACTGTAATAAAATCATTGAAACGATTAAATTTTAATGATTAAATGACAGTTATTATTTATGACGATTGACGGCTGTATGAAGCAGCAAAAACAAGAACACTATCAACAACAACAACACCAACAACCAACCACCACCTTCACTTAATACGCTTAACTCAATACAATTGAGAGAGGAATTCAATTGATTTATGAATTTAAATGCAATCGAATCGAATCAATTTATTTACGTTTAATGTTGAGTACCGTTTAAAGGTTGTCAATCGCGATGTCGACGTCGCCTCAACGCATTTAAATGCAACCATTCTGCATAAAAAAACACTCAATTTTTAAAAACTTATCAAAAATTCGAAAATTTGACGAAATATCGACTACTTTGGAAAAGTTTTCGGAAATCTCCAAAATTGCCGACATTTCAATAATCTGCCAAAACTTGCAACAGTTAACGAAAGTTCGAAAACTTAACGAAAGAGCGACTAAACGAAAGTTAAAACGTTTGATTAACTTTCAAAAAATGTATTTGAATTTCATAATTTAACGAATTTTCAAAAATTTAACAAAAATTCGATAACACAACGAAGAATCGACTTAACGAAAGTTAAACAGTTTAAGGAAATTTCAAAAAATTTCAATAATCTACCGAAATTTTAATAACCTAATAAAATTCCAAAATTTTATGAAATTTTAAAAATTTAAAGAAAGATCGAAAGTTAACGAAAGATAAAAAATGTTGTGAAACTTCATTTTGAATTGCTAAAAGTTGAAAATTTTACGAAAATTAAAAAAAAATCCGATCCATCGATTACCTGCACCCAGTCCAGTCCAATGGGTCGAAGGAGTTCGCGGTTCTGGGTCACAGAATTCTTCGTTTGTCCCTCTCATCTGTTTATCTCTCTCATGTCATCACTCTTTCATTCATTCTGTTAGTCACTCAATGCGATAAGATTTGATAGCGGTTTTATTATCTTCACAAACGCTTTTTAAGAGACAAAATTTATGTTGATATTAAAAATAATTTAATTTTAATATTGAAAGGATTTCAGTCTTTTGTGGCAAGCTTTCAACGTGATAAAAACTCTCTCTCTCACTCTCTATCTTTTCCTCACATTCTTATGCTCTCCCTCTCTCTCTCTCTCTCTTCTTTTCTTTTTTCCTCTTTTTCTTCCTCTCGCAGTCGCAAATTTTGCTTATAATAAACTTTTCGATATTTAAAAGCAAACAATACTGTGTTTTCATTAAAAATCTTCCAGCTGTGTATACATACATTGGTATGTACTGACATACAATCATACATAAGATTCCCATATCTACGTTTATTAAACATTCATTCATTCATCCATTCAATTCATTGCGGGTGATAAAAGTTCATTTTTCATTCGTGTTAAAAATGAGCTGCTCTCAATGAGCTGTTATAAGTACATATGTGTGTGTATGTGTGTGTATATATGTATTGTATATATGTATGTATACATGTTCATACGTATGTATCAGGTATATGTGTGTGTATATGTGTAGATATATGTGTATGTGTATGTGTGTATGTGTGTGTATATATTTTATGCTCGCTTGTGAGTTGATTACCAGCTTAAATTTAATTTCATTAAATTCGATAAATAATAAAGAACCATCGAGAGAACAGAGACAGAGAGAGAGAGAAAACTTCAAATTTTGAGAGCGAAAAAGAAGTAATGACAGAGTGAGAGAGAGAGAGAGGGAGAGAGAGAGAGAGGGAGAGAGAGAGAGAGCATTGTGCTTGTGTCCGGAATTCTTTGTTGATTTTAGAATCCATCATGTATTCCTATAATGACCATCTCTCTGATTAAAAACGCTATTTTTGTGGGATACTCCATTAAAATTTCGATGGAGTTTTAAATATTTTGGCTGCTGTTTTTCAATATATTGAAAAATAAGTCAATAATTCAAATAGTTCAAATAATTTCGACGAGTTTCTTATGAAAGAAACTCAGAATAAAAATCAAAAGTTAACAACGCTTTCTAAACATCATTAATGGACTAATTTATAGACTTCAAAAGCTTCGGTATCAAGAAAGCAACTGGTTTTGTTCTCGATCCTACGATCAGCCGCTATCGCCCCGCCCCTCAACTCACCACCCACAACATTCAGTTAGCCAACAGATTCACCAAGGATTCACTTTCAAACAAAACTTTTCATGTGACACTCGCAACACTCACAACATTTTAGAAACTGACACTTTTTCGAGGATTTCGCATTCACAACGTGTGACCTTTTGTCAGGGAGTATTGTGTGGGAGGGCAGGGGGTGAAGAGAGGTGATGGGGACATCCGAAGAAAGAAGATAAAGTGGAGTAGAGCAGGAGAGAGAAGCCAGAAGCCGTTGTTTCATTTAACTCAATCAGGTGGCCACAATTGTTACGGTTGTTTTGACTCCCGTTGTTGTTGTTGTTGTCGTTGTTGTTGGCGCCGCTGTTGTCGTTGTTGTCCTTGTTGTTGCTTCTATGAGTCTTTTTTTCCTTGTTGTTGTTCTTGTTCGTGTCCGAAATTTAAACGAATCTCATGAAACGCTTCGAGTGTCGACAAAACCTGAAGTTTGCTGAGTTGATAACGGAACCATTCGTGTATGAACAATGTAACGACAGGGGTGGCGAGAGCTAGGGTGAGGGGGGAGGGGGCAGTCAGGTTCAGTTTTGAATCAAACAATAACAACGAAAAAAGCAACAAAACTAACAACAACCACAACACTAACAACAGCAACAAAACTAAGCACAACAACAAGCAACAATAATGTTTCTTATATTAAAACACAATAGATTGAGCTTGAATACGAGTACCAAAGCAAAAAGTGTCTCTCTCTTCCTCTTTTTTTGTCAAATTGGCAACTCTGTTTAGATGGCTGTTTGGGTAGCCAACAAACTTGTCTGCCTGCATGCATGCATGCATGTTTACCATTCAGTTTACTCTTGATACTTGATTTAATTTCGACTGTTTGCGGTTCAAAAGTAGAGTCGACATTCGGCGAGTCGAACCGACCATCAGATAGTCAGAGCAGCAGAGAGACAGACCGTCAGAGAGTCAGACTACCAGAGAGTCGGACCATCATAGAGTCGGAGTCCCACGTGAGGGGTTCCAATTATTTTCACACTGAAAGAAATCACTTCTCAATGACTAAAAATAGAAAAAATAAAATTTGTTTCTCTTTTTGTCACAATCTTTAGCTCTCTCTCTCTCTCTCTGTGTTTCCTGAAAAATTTCCTTCTTAACCAGGATTCTATTCATGCTTCTTTAATCCTTTTGCAGATGCTATTCAATTCAATTCAAAGAGACTTTTTTTTAAACCATTTCATCTCTGGGCTGAAAGTCTTCTATCGAAATCCCGGTTGACTTCTCTCAACGTCGTTCAGCTCCTTCTTAACTCCTCCTCAACTCCTCCTGATCTCCTCCTCAAATCCTCTTCGTTTGCTCCTCAACTCCTCCTCATCTCCTCCTCATCTCCTTCTCGTCGTCTGCTCATCTCAACCTCAAGTCTTTGTGACTCTCCTCACATTCCACTTGTTTCGACTGCTGATTTGGGTCACGTCGACTGTATTGTGTGCTTTTGGCCATTTCTACTAAAATGGCTCTTCACAAGAAGCCTTAAAAACTTGTGTTCTTCCCTCTCTTTCTCTCCCTTTCACGCTGGATCATCGAATCACTTGAGACCGAATCACAATTGACGAGTTTCTGACCAGACTCTGAATGTTCTGGATGTTTTCCGGTTGTTTGTCGTTTTTTTTGTTGCAGTGCAGCAGAGGAGGCTCGATGGTGCTGCTTCGATGGTTTCAAGGACCTTTCATCCTTTTTTACCTGTCATCTGGTCAACTGTTTGTTAAGTTTTTCGATGTTCTGCAAAAGTGTTTGTTTGTTGATTGGTTGGTTGATTGGCAGTGTTGTTGATAGTGTTGTTGTTATTGTTGTTGGTATTGTTGTTGTTATTGTTCTTGTTATTGTTGTTGTTATTGTTGTTGCTATTGTTGTTGTTATTGTTGTTGTTATTGGTGTTGCTATTGTTGTTGTTATTGTATTAAAACAAATCTCTAGTGACCACTTTCAGAGCTCTGAATTAATAAATTTCTCATTTCTGAAATTTCCGGAGTTCTCAAAAACAAACATTAATTAGAAGGACACATCCACATCCATGAAAGCTGGACTAAAACAAAATCAAAAACATGATCAACAAAAACCATAACAATGAAAAAAAACACAAAAATCAAAGCTGTATTTATTATTTGTCAATTTAGCAAAATTTATACACGATATTAAAGAAATATTACCGACGATATTAATTAAAATTTAAGATTTGTGAAGAGCAGATGATTAAAATTTCATTCTGATATAACAATTGTCACAGATATATACAGATATATATAACAACAACAAATACAACATTCAGAATTACCATCAACAACAACAACAACAACATATTCTATTTAAGTTTTGTGAATTATTTGAGAATTTAGCGGAAATTATGAACTAATTATATGCTAATGAGAGTGGTTATGATGATGCTGATGATATTCATGATTCTGATGATGTCGATGATGCTGATAATGATTATGAAGATGATGAAGGCGATGATGATGATGCGGATTATTGAGGGTGGTGGGGGGTGGGGAAGTATTGAAAATGTGCTTGTTTCTTAGGCTGGAAACGATGGAAAATTGAATTGAAATCAAATCGACTGAGTTTCTTCTGCTACAGCTTCGTGATATTCTTCCTACCATTCAAAGTCTGTAAATCCTTTAAAATAAATCCTTTTTAAGACTTACCGTTGCTTTAAGAAGGAAAATCTTTAAACCAAGCCAAGTGTATCGCACTCCAGATTCGCCGAAGGCCTTAAATCATTGCCAAACTGCTGTCAAACAAAATCGAGTGGATTATTTAGTAGAAGTGCCTCGTTTTTTTGTGCTTTTCCGGATTTTATTCCTTTTTTGTAGTAATTTCGAGGGGTTTTGTTTTTCCTGAAGCCTTTCGTAGTTCGAGCAACATTTCAAATGCAGCTGATGCACTTTTCACTGCTTCTTTGGCGGGATGTCTGTCTGTTTGTGTATCTGGATGTACGCTTGTCTGTCTGTTTGTCTGCCTGGAGTCTATTTACTCGGTGGCTTGCTTGCTTGACTTGTTGGCTGTTTTGGTGTCGGCTTTGTTTAGATTCTACGCGCGGCCAAAGCACATGTGTTTAATCCATTTCGTTAAATCACCTTACTTGGAACTGGTTTAAGCTGTGTATTTCTTTCTCTCTCTCTCTCTCTCTCGCTCACTCTGTGTGTGTGTTTAAAAGATTCCTAATACAGCTGTTTTCCTTTTTCTTCTTTTTCTATGCTGTTTACACAACTTGTTGGTTCGTGTTCTCTTATCAACTCGTGCATTTCAGTGCCTGTGGCTCCGTTTTTTTTTTTTTTTTTTTTTTTCAACGAGGAGTAAAAGCATCGAAAGCCTTATAGTTAGTTATGATTGTGTATTTCTAACAGCAAAAGTGCTGTTTAAAACAAAAATGAAGAATTTTTGAAAATGTTTGCAAATCCTTACTAAACGTTTGCGGCTTTAAACTGATGATTTGATTCATTTTAAGTGGAATCTTTGCTCAGATTTGTTTTCAAGTGTTAATTTCTATTCGATGTGGTATGTTTATTGTTGTTGTTGTTGTTGCTTTTATTCCCCTTGATCAGAAAACTGCAACAAGCTCTGCAATATTGCACAATAGTTCAGTTGTACTTCTCATTTCTCTGCTGCGGCTGACAGCGACGTCATCTTGCAGTGATGCTGATTAATTTTGTTGGTAGAGGCACGAAAAACAACGAACGACAACGACGATACTCGTATGCAAACACTTCGATTCGTTATGCTTCATTCGTGTAGCCATGGTTTTTGTGTTAATAAAGGTTGTTGTTTGGCTTCAAGGGTATGTACTTGTATTTCAAAATTAATGAAGATTCAAAAATCATCCTCAATTTTATGAAGAAACCATTTCTAACTGTGTTATAACAACAAAATAAAGCAAAGCACACACGTCGTTTTCATTATTGTTGTTGTTGTTTTCATATGATCGTCCGCCTGCTCGCACTCGTTTGTTTTTATGAAAAATACGAACACTCCGATGCACTCGAGCGAACACATGAAATCATATTGCCCGGTGTCACACGGATCATCATGATGCCTGCATCACTCACGCTGATTGGTTGATTCGTGGGATGTGACAATCAAACAAAAGGCAATAAATACACGATCTGATCGTCCTGGTGTTTCGTTCTCTTGTTAGTTTTATTTCCTTTGTCGTTTCCTTGTTGTTTTTCTGTCCTTCTGAAGAACTTCAAGTCCTTTAAAGAAGCTCTGAACTTTTTACAAGATATTTTGCAAGCTGAGAGAAGAGAAAACGAACATATATACATACGTAGTATATTTGTTGTCCTTGTGTAAGAGATTGTCAATTGTGTAAGATTTTCCTAAGATTCCGCAGCAGCGTCTGCCGCAATATGATTGCTTTTGTTGTTTACTGTTGCTGATGTTGCTGCTGCTATCGTCTTACAAGTTAAGTAGACGTCATTCGCCGGTTCTAATGAATTTAGCAAATGAGCTATAAGAGCGAGCCAGAGGACGATAGTTAGAAGGAAGGAGTGAGTGAGGGATGTTATTATGTGTGCGCTTTAACATTCTCGCCCCATTTTAATTGTCCCTTTGATGCCCTACAAATGTGATTACAACGTAGGCGAAATGGTGAACAAGCGAAATAAACACGAAGTCGGCTTTGCAGCAAATTGAAGAAGAAGCAGACACCGCATCGTTACCAAGAGGAGGAGGAGGAGGAGAAGGAAAAGTAGTGAGAGATGCTGAAGGAGAAGAAGAAGAAGAAGAAGAAGAATTTAAACAATTTAATTATGTGGGGTGCGTAGGTTTTAATTGTTCATAACACAAGAGAGCGAAACAAAGTAGCAGCGCAGCAGAGCGAGAGAGCAACAGAGTCGCAGAGCAAAATAACAACAAACGAGAAAAGCGACAGAGCAGCAGCTGAGCAGAGCAGCGGCTGAGCAGAAAAACACGCGATTGCAGTAGAGAACAACAACCGAGAGTCAACGTTTTCGGCGAGTTGACACACATTCTAGTAATACAAACACTTTCCTTATCCCCCCTCCTCTCCCCTTTCTCCCACCGCCGATACCAAGAGAGGTCGTATACGTAGTTAAGAAGTTACTCCTTAAACAACTTCGAAAATTCTCGAGAGTGCTATTAAAAGGCTTACTTTGTTGCTTGGTTGCGGCGATGACTGCGTCAGAGATCCTGTGATATGAACTCGAGTGTGTTTGTGTACGTGTTTGAGTGTGTGTGTACGTGTTTGTGTATGGGTTTGCGTACGTGTTCGTGTGTGTGTTTGTGTGGTTTAATTTTTGTGACAAATTTTATGTCAGATGTGTGTGTGTGTATGTTTATGTGCACAAGAGTCACGTACGAATATTAAGCCTTTTTATTAACTTCTCTGCTGTGATCATAAAGTATAAATTATAATATTGTACATGTAAATTATAACAGAGTGAATGTTTGTTTATTTTGCTGTGTTGATGATTCTGTTTGTAAGCGTGTGTGTGTGCAGTTAATAATGTGGTTTGTTCATTTACTCTATGAACTCATCTGTGATCCAACTATTTTTCCATGAATATTAACACCATTAATGAGCTAATTATAATAATATCGCTATTAAGCGACATACAAAAACGAAACGAATCGAACAATAAAAACATGCATAAGAAAGCATGTATAAAAAAAAAATAACAACAGTCATCCATAAAACAACAAAAACAAAATAATTCGGCCGACTGCATCCACGACGAGTGTGTTTTTCTTTATAGACACCTAACGACGATGCGAGCAGTCAAACGATCGTATGCACGAGTCATACGATGTTTCTCAATAACAAAAACAACAAAACGAATGCGAAGTCGGGGAGTTTTTTTTACATTCTTCGGTTTAGTTTCTGTAACATTCAGCTAGCAACTTACTCAACATCCAAAATTGGATTACTTGTTTAACATGTTTTTCTTCTTGCTGGCAACATCTGTTGTCATAAACGTGTCGGTGTTGTTGTTGTTGTTGTTCTATTTCTTGTTCCTGTTCGGGTCATCATGTAAGGACGACGATGTAAGAACGGCATCCATCAAGTAACCGAAAATCACTTGATTATGTGTGAAAGTGTCTCGTTATCTGGCTTCCTTTCTTTCGTCCTTCGTTTCTTCTGTCCTTCGTTTTTTTCGTCCTTCCTTTCCTCCCTCCTCTCCTCTTTCTTTCCTTCCATTCTTCCCTCCTCTCCTCTTTCTTTCCTTCCTCCTTTCCTGTTGTTTTCCTTCCTTCCATCGCCATTCATTTGGATAAAAATGGGGTTTTCCAGGATTTACTGAATGTCTTCTTCTTTATTTAAAGCACCGAATCGTAGACCAACTTTTATGAGTCCTTTAAGTCACTTGTATTTATTGTTAGTGGAAAAAAAACCTTATTTTATGTCTTTTGAGAAGATTCCTAGGAAACCTGATCTTGGTTGCTTGGCTGTTGTTTTTGTTGTTGTTATTCTTTTACTGTACATCGGATTGAGATTGAACATCTGTATTTCAATCTGTTGTTTGCTTTTTTATTGTTTTATTGCCTCTGTTCGTATTCTCTTTAAGTTTCTTTGTTTATTTTCATCTCTTTTTCGTGTATGTTTGCTTTTCTTATCTTCGAATTTGTTGTTGTTGTCATTTTTCTTGCTTCTGTTGTCGTTTTGTTCGTTGTTTTGGTTCGATCATGTTTCGTGTTTCCTTTAACGGTAACCATTAACGGCGGTTCCTCATTCAACCCCTTCAAAAATCCACTAAAATACGCGCTGCAGTCAGACGAAAGAAGTGAAGAAGAAGAGAAGCCAAAACAACAACAAGAACAACAACAAAACGAAAACGAAACCCATTTTTATTGCATCCTTTCGATGGCGAAAGATTTCGAAAATAATTCGAGTGTTCAGCGTCGATTTCAACCCGAAATTCGCAGGTGATGATGGCGCAATAGCGAGTCCCGTTAACATGTGCCGTTAGTGGGCGTCCCGTTAGCGAATCTCGTCAGTGAGTCCCGTTAGCGAGTCCCTTAAGTAGTTCTTCATTTATTCTGTTTCAATTCAACGCGAAGCAAAGTGATTGAGTTGTTTTCCACGAATTTACTGGTGTCTTTGACTGACTGATTGACTAACTGACTGACTGATTGATTGATTTACTGATAGCCAAATGGAATGGCTTCATCTTGGAGAGAATCATTGGGGAAATCATTCACTCAAACGAATCGAATTGAGTTGAATGGGATTGAAATAAATTCAATTAAAGTGCTTCGATACAAAAAAAATTCGCGATTGCTTTTAAAGTAATGAACAATAAAGAAAAATCACTGCTTTTTGTGAAACACAATAAATTGTTTGTATAATTTTGTGTTAATTTTTTTATTGAAATTATTTTTAATTCTCTTCTTTTTCAGTTTCTTTTTCATCTTCTTTTTCACCGTCTTTTTCAGCTTCTTTTTCGTCGTCCTTTTCAGATTCTTTATTTACAAATATAATGAGTGCAATTTTCTGGAAAATTTAATTAACTGCTTGGAATACTCGAAACACTTTTAGTTCGCATAAATTAAGTCGAATTAAAAGATAAACGAAGAGCTGCTCCTTTAGTTTCTTCAGATTCTTCGAAAACTCGGATAAAAAAAAGCACAAAACACAAACAACAACAAAGAGTACTGGAAATCCAGAAACATTCACAACTCTTTAATATGCAAGAATAACAAGCAAAGTGGGAAAAAAACACAGCATCGAAAATAAATGAATGTGAAAGCAAAGCGAAATGTTTTTGGAAATGCGCAAAATTCACAAAATGTGCAAAAAAGTTGCCACCGGAAGAGGAACTGCAAAACTTACAGAGCAACGAATCAGCGCATGAAAACAGACAGAAAGACAAACAAACACACAGAAACACATACAAACACACACTTAAATACATACTTAAATACATTTCAAGCACGGAGAGACAACCGTAGTGTCACTTATACACAAACACACACACACACACAGATATACACACCCATTAACATGTCAGAATCTGAGCCAAAACTTCTGTTAACAACTTTCAAGCTCAGATTCAGAAACTATTTTTGACTTCTGAAGAATGAACAACTAAGAAGAAAGAACAAAACGAAGCTAGAGAAGGAAGAAACAAAAGAAAGACAAGAAACAAACAAAAAGAAGAGAAGAATCAACAAATGAGAGGCAAGAAAAAAAGAACAGGCAAGAAACAAACAGAAAAATCAGGACGAAACAAAAGAAAGTGAAGAAACAAACAAAAGAAACAGAAGAGAAAAACAAAAAAGAGAAAAAAGACACAAAACAAAAAGAAGAGGGGAAACAAACAATCCAGAAAATGAACATGAATAAAGTTCAAAACAAAGTTAAAAAAAAAAAACACAAAACAAATAAAAAACGAACGTCAACAATGTAAGCGTTACAATAAAAGTAACGAATGTTGGCTTTTAGTTTCTTTTATTAGATTTCGTTGGGAGTTTTTATCCTGCTCTCCCCCTCTCCAGTCACCCCAATCCCCTCACCGCACTCTTCTCATGCGTCATCCCTCTCAACTTCCATCACTTGTCCAATATTTTTAACTAAGTTTTTGTGAACTGGCCAGCATTTCAAGGGGAGTAGAAAAGAGAATAGAAAGACGAGGAAAAAAGCGAGTGGAAGGGGAAGAGGACGCTAGGGGAGGCTATAGTATAGCCATCTTCAATTCCTTAGAAAGCTCAAGAGCGAAAAAACCTCACATTTGCCAAATGAATTCATTTATAAAGCTAACAATAAAGAATCCAGAAATGATTGCCAAGGAAAGTAAGCTGCTGAAGTGTTGTTGTTGTTTTATTGTTGTTTTGTTATTTCAATTATCCTTGAAAGGGAGGTGTTGAAGGGGAGGGGGGTGGGGGGTAAAGAATGAAGGATGATGACAGATTCTAAGGTTACTTTAATAAATGAAACTGACGTGGAAACGGAAATAATTTGTACAACTTCAAGTGGACTTGGATTGCTTATTACTCTCTCGTAGTATCCATGGATCTCTATTTCATTCCTTCTCTATCTCCCTCTCTATCTCTTTCTTTCCTACTCGACTCACTCTTGCGAAAGAATTCCTGGTAATTTTTCGATGCCACTTCAAAAACAGAACAGATAGAAGCATATCACAAGTGATGCCTATCAAAGAAACGCCATCAAATTGACACTCAGAATTCCATAAATAAAATGAATGAATGACGGCTCAAGTAGAAGCAGACGAAGCCATGAAAAATGAAGATGAGGCGGAAGCGAAATGAAAGGAAGTGATAAATAAGGGTGTGAGGTGTTATGCTATGTTTAGAAAGAAGAAAGGAGAAGATGTGTGAAGTAGAACCTGCACAGAAAAAAGCAAACCTCATCAAAGTAATACGATGTCCTTATTGGAGCCATTTTACCATGATATCCTAATAAAACATACAAATACTATGATTGGTTCATGGAGAAATATTAATAAATGTATAAAGAAAATCTTATTGATTATATAAAGAATAGCTTATCGAAAAACGTGGATAATTCTTTGTATTTTCGTTTCTAAAAATAAAAACGTCTCTATGAAAAGATTTCTAGATTTTAATTAGATTTTCTCCATGATTTTAAGAAGCTTTCCTTAGTGTCCATAGTGACCATAGAGAAATCTGATTGTTTTTCTTTTTTTTTTTTTTGTGCTTTTTTTGGGTCTGTTTGAGCTGAAAATTAAATCAATTTTAGAACATTGGAGAGAAATGCAAGCCCTGATATAATAATAGCAAGTGGTTGTGTTGTTGTTATCTCCAGTGTTGTTATTCCTCAGTTTTTGTTGTTGTAATTAATTTTGATTTAATTTGAAAAGAAAGTAATTAATCTTAATTTCTTTTCTTATCGACAAGAAGAAGAACAACTATTAAAAGCCACTCCAGACAAGGACACGCACATCAATACATACACACAGACACACACACATATACACACATACAAACACACTACACACCCACGTACCATAGATACACAGTCACATAGACGACGTACCCACACCATCTTCAAGCGGATGTTAATTAAAATCATGTCGCTCGGTCGTAAACGACGATGACGCGTTGTCGCGCTGTTTCGATGGCACTTGCATCGGAAGTGGAAGTGACAACAACAACAACAGCAACAAAAAACAACTGAGACAAAAATGAAACAACAACATGAACCGAAACACAAATAAAACAACAACATGAAGTAACAACAACAAAGAACACAACCCAGCAACATCACCACGGAGATTCAGAAAATATCACCGACAACAATAACAACAACAACAATAACAAAGACAACAATAACAACAACAACAAAGACAACAATAACAACAACAACAAAGATAACATCAACCACAATTAAGCACCGGAAGTCGTCGAAGTGCTGCACAGCGCTTTTAACAAGACTGAGAAAAGCTTTCAAATTAACAACGTTAGTCGTTTGTTGACGGAGGAGGGGGCGGGGAGGTGAAGCCCCTGCTGCTGCTGCTTCCTGTTGCAGCTTCCTCGGTCAACAAGGATAACAACATACTTTACTTAAAGCCATACTTTAATCTTTTTAAGACAATTTTATGTAAATTATTATTCCGAAAAATAATCAATAACAACTACAATATATAAACTACGATATAATCGACGATTCTAATAGAAATTCACATGGAACTAATGAATATATGCATTGACTGCAACCCAAGATAATAATAATGATCATGTTATGAAGGTTCATCGAAAAGGAGAGAATATATGAGTACATCAGGGTGTATGACTGATATATTCAACATATTAGTTAACCGATCGAGAGTATATTGAGTATATAACATAACTTATAATAATAATGATCGCGTTATCAAGGATTTTTCTTTAGTTTGGGTCCATTAAAAAAGTACACCGCGACGTATGAGTAACATTTTGACAACGCAAATCTTCCCCGGTGAATCGAATAGAAGATCACATGATATAAATTACTACAAAGGCACAAAATTTTGAGATTATTTTTGATAATAATGATCATGTAATCGGGTCGGTGGTTTAGGAGATACTTATAAAGTGCATCGCGACGTATGAGTGGTATTTTGAACTCACGAAGCACATCAGATCACCGAAACAGAAGATTACATGCAATACATATATTAGAATATTAGTAGTAATTAACTTATTATACTATTAATAATCACATTATCGAAATTCTATTTGGCCCTGAAGTTCAGAAATTAATACAGCAGATGAATGAATTACAAATCCACAGATTGGTAGAACAACAAACGAGGGCCTCCATGGAAAGTATAATCCTTTATACATTCAGTCAGGAAACAGGAAAAAGAATATATATTGTTGTACAGCCTTGATAGACTTTTATATCTAAGACAGAATCTTATAACCATGACAGACTTTTACAGCGATGATAGTCTATTATAACTATGACAGAGTTTTACAAGCATGATAGTATTTTGTAACTATGACAGAGTTTTACAACCATGATAGTCTTTCGTAACTATGAAAGACTTTTAGAACGATGAACACTCAGATGGAAAATTTTTTTTTCTGAATCAGATTTTTTATCGATAACATCCGATTCACCGGATTTAGCGGAAGTGCAACTGAACAAGTGGTCAAACGGAAGTGAGCAACTCTACATAACCTCAAATAAATACACAGACATACACACAAATATATACACACTAATAAACACACGAATACACACACCGACGTATGATACACACATCTAAATAACTGCATCTAGCAAAGCAGGAAATCTAAAAGTGCAAACATCACTTAATGTAGCGGAACCGGATGCGGAGACGGATGTGAATGCAGTTGAACTGGTCTATCGTACATACACTTTTTTCTAATGCTTTCCGTTTCCGATTTCAGTGCGTAGATAGGGTATGTGGATATAAAAAACCCTGTGAGTTTGCTTTGAATTTCAATACAGCAAAGTTTCAAAGGTTTGATAAAGATAGAAATGAAATTACAACAACTACTCAAAATAGGCCAATAAAATTACCGGGTTAAATAAACAGGGTTAAACAGAAACAAGTTTAATTTTAATTGGAAACACGATTAATTTTAATTTTCTTCAATTAATTCAGTTTATTTAAATTTCATGTTTTTTGGATTTGTTTGTTTTTCTTTCTGTTCTTCTTGTTTTTTTTTTCTGTTTTTGTCTTTTTTTCTTTAACAATATCTAATAATATCTAGGTTAAGAGTTTAATTGTTAAAATATCATTTATAATGGAACATTTTTTTACACACAATTTTTTTAAGGTACAATTTTATGTATTAACGAATATATAATAGATATTTTTTGTTGTTGCATGGTTTAAAAATGTTGTTGCTTGTTTTTCCCCACTTTGTTTATCAACGTGAAAATATAAATGTTTAAATTTCAATATAAATGATTAACTTTCAATATTAATGTTGAATTTAATTTTGATTTTAATTTAAAATCATAAAATTCCACGTAACTCTTCTATCTTTCATTTAGTGTGTTTACAATTATTAATAAAATTATATACTATAGTATATATTAATATGTACATTTTAATAAAATCAAACATATAAAAAAATAAAAAAAAAAAAATAAAAAGTTGAAAACTGTAAATTTATAAACAAAAAAGTTATTCATTTTTTACACCAATTTAGGCGTGACTTTTGGCCCACCCTGTATATGTTTCAATAAAATTAATAACAACATATATTAAATCATTAAATTAAGAGATTGTATTTAAATGTTTATATTTTTTAAAATTTCTGAATTTTGTTTAATATTTTAAAATTTTTGATGTATTATTTTTTGTTATTTTTTAATAATTAATTATATTAGTGTAGTTATTTTTTAATAATAACAATTAATAGTTATGATATTTTCAATCATTATTACAGTTTCAATACTCGATTTCAGTAATTATTATAATTTTAATCACTATTAATATATTAATTTATAGCAATTCATTTTTGCATCCAATATATTAAGACAAAATTTTATTTGTTTATTTGTGTAATTTTTATTATTGTTTATGTTTATCATTTGATTTAATGAATTTTAGGCTTCTAAAAATTTTTTAAATGAATATGAATGTAGTTGGATTTTAAGAAATACTTGTTTTTGTTGTTCTTTTTTTATGTTTTTTTCAGGTTTTTTCGATCCTTTCCTTACTTTTAATTATTTAAAATTTTCTCAGAAAACATTTCTACACAATTTCTTAAAATTAATAGTTTGTTAGTATTTAAATATTAAATATTTCTTTGCTAGCATCTATAAAATCTAGTTTCTTCTTATATATACTCTTCACATATTTACATTTATTTAACAATTATATTTTTTAGCTCTTAAATGTGGGAAGTAATTTAATTTTCATGTAATTTGCTATAAATTTTAAACGAACTTTTTATTTGAACTAACTTTGAGCTAACTTTGACTAATTTTAAATTAATTTTGAACTAATTTTTAATTCCATTTTGAACATGATTAACATGAAATGAAGTTTTGCTTAGATTCGGATTTATTTTGTATTTTATTAATTTTTTAATATAAATTGTGTTTTTATTTATTTTATCTATTTTTTAAACTGCATTTAAAAGTTTTGGTTTTTTTACAATTTTACGATATTTTAACTGATGTTTGTTAAAAGCTACAATCGAAATTTTGTTGTTATTTTTTGGTTCTTTAAGATTTCATTTTCCTTATTATTTTTTTCGTTTTATTCACTTATCTTGAATCAGCTTTTAACAAGCTTTTAACCAGAATTAAACTAGCTTAGTATTCTAATTCTAATGAACTCCTAAAAGTATGCTTTGTTTTATATTCTAGAAAACACAATGATAATAACTCTAATAAATTCTTTACTTTTAGAGTTATTTTAAAATGTTCTTAAATTGTTTTTGCTTACTTTATTATTATTTTATAGTTTTATATTAATATTTGTTTGTATTTTTAATATATTTATTTATATTTTTATTTATTTATATTTATATTTATTTATATTTTTTGTTATTTACATTTTTATACATATATTTTATTTATGAATATATAGTTATTTATTTCTTTTATTTATGATTACTTTTAAATATTATTATTAATATCGCTTAATTTTAGTTTATATTATAAGTTTTTTATTTATATAATATTTAAACATTTTATGCTTTATTAATTTTCGTGAATTCGAATTAACTGCTTTATTTTCAATTAAATTTAAAATCTATATATTTTTTTATTAATGGAGTTTTTATTTATTTTTTAAAACAACAAATTTTATTGTTTCAATTTTTTTAATGTTTATTGATTTTATTTAAGGTTTATTATGTACATAATTAATTTAAACTTTATCATTTTATTTTATAAGTATTTATTTAAACTTTGTTTTGTTAATGCATTTATTTAGGTAACAATTAATTTAGTTAGTTAATTGATTTTATTTACATATTTTTACAGTTTTTATAATTTTTGTAATTTTTATAATTTTATTTTACTTTTTATCTGGTTTTGGAATTTTTGTATTTTAATTTCCTTTTTTACAATTTTAAATAATGTTTTTTAGCGTTTTAATCTTAAGTTTTCATAATACTTTTTTATCTATATAATTTTTTATTAATTTTAAACTTTTGGACCAAAATTTCACAATCATTACTTTTAGTGTTGTATATAAATGAAAACAAAACTTGTGAAGAATGTAGATCATACAGATTCACTGAATACACGTAAAAGTACACGAATTTGTACACGTCCACGTACACGAACGCGAACAGAAGTACGATCACGTGTACTCCCAAATGTAAACAGCCACGTAAACTCGTAGAGGAGCCCGTGTAAACACATAAACATACAAACGTACACGTATGTGTACGTGAAGGCGTCCATGAACGCACGTGAACGCAATCAGGATCACGTTACGTACACGTGCGCACTCATGTAAACGTACCCAGAAATACGTACACACTTATACAAGTACATGAACGTGTAGCACAGAAGGTGTACACGTACTCGAGCAGGTGTACACTTAACCAAGTCTGCGTACACTTAAACAAGCCTGTGAGCACGTAAAACGTACGCGTACCAAAACACATACAAACCAACCAGCAATCATTTCCACTGAAACAATTACATTTACTTAACCTACTTAAATGTAATGTCATCTCTTCACTTCTCGCCTGCCACCCCCATTTCAGGACCCCCACCCCTCAGCGTTGCTGTCTCTTTAAAACGGAAACCGCCATTCGATGGTGCTTAATCACTGCCTCGCCGTTGCACTCGTGTACACGATATCGTTACCGTTAATTTCCCCACCACCCTCGCCACTGCCACCAGTTTGTTTCACTTCCACGTCCGCTGTTCGGCTGCTGCCAAAACCACCGACGTCACCATTAGCATCATCATCTTTACGACCATCGTCATCATCATCTCTTTTCTCATCATCATCAAAGAGCGTCACTTTCGGCTGTTGATGAGTATGCTGATGATGCGGCTGTTGTTGTTCGTGCTCTTGAGGTTGTTGTTGTTTTTGTTGATGCTGCTGCTGTTGTTGTTGTTTCTGATGTTGCTGTTGCAGATGGTGATGTTCTTGTTGTTGCACTTCCTTTGATACACTTTTCTCTGGAGTCGATGTGTTGACCGCAATTGTTATGTTGCAGCTTGACGAATGATGCGGGCCACTGGAGACCTTCGTCGCCATCGCCGTTGTTGTTGCTGTTGCCAACATCGATGTTGTTGTTGTCGTCATCATCGATGATGTCGGCATGAAAGCCGCGCAATCATACGGTAGACGTGCGTTCAGTTGCGGTGTCCGCAGGCCGGGTGGCATTTGGGCAGAGGCCGCGCCTATTGTGGGCGGTACCGTTAACACATTCAGCACCGATTTGCTGCTGCAGCCGTTGTAATGCATGCCGCCGCCAGATGGCAGCAGTTGAAAGTCTCTGCTCTCGTAGGCGGGATGCAGCGGATGTTCTTTTCGTTCTACGGAAGGAGAAGAGAGGGGAGAAAAGGGAGAAGGAGGAGAAGAAGAAGAAGAAGGAAAAGAAAAGAGAAAGAAGAAAAAGGAGTCATAAAAGCAGAAATTTAAATACATAATTCAATTAATTTATTTATGGATACATTTTTATGTTTTACAAAAAGAAAAAACCCAAAATAAACTATTCTCACAAACTACTCACATACCAACACACACACAAATACACACACACACACACACTCACATACACACATACAAACACGGACACACGAACACACACACACATACAAACACTTTGACACTCACCCAGGGGAGCCAACAGCTTCGGTTGCAGCGGCAGCATGAAATCGTGTCCGGTGGTTGCCGCACGTGGCTGCAGACTCTGTACTGGTGGCACGCTCAGGTAATCAGCTGCAATCATTAACGAGGGAGAGACAGCGAGAGAGAAGAGAAAATATGGAAAAATATTGTATGAGCAGCATATTTAAAATATGATGTAATTAAAAATGAGGAGAAAAACTTATTTATTTTGAGATAACAAGGAAAACAGAGTTAAACAGTTGCAGAGTTAAGGAACAAGAGAGAGAGAGACAGAGAGGGAAAAAGAGACGGTAATCCAAGGAAGGACATCCTGTGATTAAAAAGGTTGCAACAATACATTTAACAGTACATTGGGCACAGAAGAAATGAAGTAGCGGAAATATTAGGAAAAATTACTTAAAAATTGTAGTAAATAGTAAAAATAGTAGTAAAAATAGTATTAAAAATAATAATAAAAATAGTAATAAAAGATATCGGAACGCAAAAATAGTAACCAAAGCAGTAGCAAAAAAAGATTTAAAAATAGAATTAAACTACAGTACTACTAAAAGTAGTAGTGGAAATAGTAGTAAACGAAGATAGTGCTTAAAGTAGTAGACAAAAGAAATAATAAACCAAAATGGTTCGAAAAGTATGGAAACAATTGTAGTAAGCGAAAATAGTATTAAAAATAGTACCAAAAAAAAAAGTAGTACAAGAAAATTGTAGCAAATAAAATAGTAAACAAAATATTCGTAGACCGAAAAAATAGTATGAAAGTTTGCAGTAACCAGAAGACGGGCATACAAAAAATATTATAGTAGTTAAATCTATTAGTGGACATATGTACATAGTAGTTATAAAAATAGTAGTCATGCAAAACCAAGAGGTTTCAAAAATAGTAACAAAAAACTACTAGTAGTAGTAGAAAGCCAAAATAGTAGTGATCAGTAATAGTATCGTATTACTAATAATAATAATAATCTACAATATATACTTAAAAATAGTAGTGCATTCGAATTCACTAAAAATACTACGAAAAATACTACGAAAAAGAGTAGTGACAAATAGTAGCAAACATAGAAAATAGCATATTTGATAATATAAATATTTTAACAGGATTTTCGATATATTTTATATTTTTATTTTTTCGATATATTTCGAAACTTTTACTTGGATTTTTTCCTTCTGTTTCTTTATTCTTTTAGAATAACTGTTATTATTATTAATTTTTAAAGAATTTTTTTTACTAACGATGGCCTTCATCGTTTGCATTCACGAAAGCATGATGAATTCTTCGCTGTCACCGTGAATCACCTCGCTCAGTAGTAGTAAGGCCCAACAACAACAACAACAACAAAAAGAAAAACAACACTTCTTTTGTCAACAACGGTAAAAATGGCGTTGTTGCGGCTGTGTTTGTCTTTTATGTTGATGCTGCTGCTCTGCGGGTGGCTGCTCAACATGCCAGCAACGTCAGCCGCTAGCAGACAGCAGCACAGCGACGCAGAGAGGCGGCTACTATTTGATGGAAAACAGAAAGAAACTGGATAAAAAAGCGAAATTAAAAAAAATGTAAAAAGGAAAAAACGAAAAAAATACGAGATCCAACAAGAAAAACAAAAAATAATGCGTGACTGACTCTCACGTAGTTATTCAGCACTCGTCAACGATGTCAGCATCGTCAACGATGCCGACAGCGCGTGAACCACGTCGACTGCGTCAGCTCGTGAATGTCAACAAAGAGACGCGCGTCGGTGGAATCTGATTCCGTTTTTTCCATCATGTTTTTGCTGATTTTAATGACTTTAATGAGGATAAAGTGGAATGCAGATTGGGAAAAAAATATACGCCCTCAAACGGTGTTGCCACATTCTGTGATTATTTGCTTTGCACTCAACAACACTGGAGGTTGTTTATTTTTGTATTTTTTTCATGTTTTTGGCAGTTCTTTTATACTTCTTCTGCTATTGCGAAAAACAAATGAATTTTATGAAGAAATTTCTAAATATTATTATAATTATTGTTATTATTATTATTATTATTTTTGTTATTTTTATTGCTATTATTATTATAATTATTATTTTGATTTTTATTTTTTTTATTATTTTCATTTTTAATATTATAAAAGATTTGTTTCCCGTTAAATTTTCTGCTATACAGTATTTTATACAGTTTTTTTATTGTATTAATTTTTATGATTCATGCTAAAATTTTCTTGACTGCGGTGGCGACGGTGACGGTGACTCCAACTTCTATGCCTGTGGCAACACTGGTCGAACGAGTTCTACTCCGCTGAGCTTTCCAGCTGCTGACGGTGACACGATGATTTTTATTAAATTAAAAGCATAAAATTTTTATTTCAATTTGTGGTTAAATTGGAAAAGTTTTTCAATTTATCCATGTATTTGCAAAGGGAACTGAGGAAGAAGAAGCAGAAAACTAAGGCGAGGAGTAGGAAGGAAAAGAAGAAGCAGCATGACGTACTGCAGAAGTGGAAGAATATTTAATGGCAATAAAACTGAGTGCAGAAAATAACTGGGATAATAAATCACAATCCACATAAAATTGCTTTAAAGAGATGAGTTAATAAAATGACTTAACGAATGACCGCCGGGAGGGAGGAGGGAGGATGCCGGATGAAGGGAGAAGAGAGAGAAGGGAGATTAAATTGAATGCTATTTTATCTTTTTTTTCGGTCCTGTGATTTTTTCTTAATGAATTCATACTCATTTGCAGACCAATCGAATGAGTGTATTCATTATCATGTTTAAATATTCAAATGAATCAAATGAATCGAATGAATACTTTTCGAATCAATTCCTTGAGCTCTTAGTGAATATTTCTATTAAGTTCGATGAGTGAGTATGAAGAGTTTATTCGTAAATAAATGATTGAATAACAACAAATAAATGTGGTTTGTTTTTCAAGCTTTTTGAATGATCCACTATGAATCAAATGAATCAATGAATCTACTCAATACAACTTTAATGAATAAATTAATGAGTTAAACCAATGGAAGTAAAGCTTTCATTCATATTGTGTACATTAGATAATATAATCGATTGGTCTAGTGAAGCTCTAAATGAATCCAGCGATTCCATTCATTGAATCTCTTTTAAAAGTTTTAGGATATTCGGCTCGAAGGACCAAAAATATTTATATTTTTTGAGAGATTTTCTATTGTAACATTTTTTTTTTGTAACATTTGTTTATTAGGAAAATATATCGAAAACATGCAATAAAAAGAAAACATGCTTTTTATAAAAATTTTTAAATGTTTCTCTGCTTTAATACAACAACAACTACTTACGACATCCACAGCTAATAATTGAAGGACCGCCTGTTGCGCTGAAGGATGTCTGCATGGTTGTTGTAGTTGTTGTTGTTATTGTTGTTGGGTTGCGTCTACAGACAGCCGCTAAAGGCACTTGTGGACCCTGCAAACTGAGTCCGATGACGTTTACACCGTTGACATGATCTTGTGGAGCGATTAAAGTTTGGGACAAACACATTCAGAAAATAATAAGAAGGAAAACAACGAAAAAATAACGGAAAACAACAAAGAAAACAACAGCATGGAAACCAAAAAGGAAACACAACAATAACATCAAATGTATCAAAGATAAGATGTATAAAAACACAGCAAAGAAAACACCAACAACGCCAACAACATCACCAACAACACCAACAACAACACCAACAACATCACCAACAACAACATCAGCATCATCATTATCGACAACAACATCAGCATCATCATCACCATCAATAACAACAACAACAATAAGTTGTCGCATTATTTGCGAACGTTTACAGTAGAGCAGAATACAAGAAATAAAAAAATAAAACATAAAAATTACATTTAAAGGACACGCACATCAATGAAATTTCTTATGGTTTTGTTTTCGTTGCTTTTGTTTTTATTGTTTTTATTGCGTGTTTATTTTGGAGTATTTTCAGTACCCGATTTTATTGATTCTTGCATTTTTTTTATGGACTTCTTGACGCATTTGTAGACTTCTTTTTCGACTTTTAGCCTCTTTTATGATTTATTTCTTTCTAATTTTCTTTTAATTTCTTTTCTGTCTTGTTTCTATCTTTTTCATTTTCTTCTTTCTATATTTTTTCTTGCTCTTTTCATGTTTTCTATTTGTTTCTGCTTTTCTTCTTTTTCAGATGGCGTCTCTATGAACTCCAGTACACAGAAATGTCATATAAGCCGCCTCTCTTTCATAGGATTTTTCAGTAACAAAAACAACAATAGTACAAAAACAACAACAACAACAACAAGAAGAATAACAAAGACACCACCACCACCAACAACAAATAACAACATTAAAGATATTCATATTTTTTGAAAAAATTACCAATTTTAGCGCCCCCGAAATGATCTCTAAACATGGCCGGTTGCGCCGGTGTTGTTGTTGTTGCCACTACACTCGGCACGCCTACAGCGGTCTGTTTGATCGCATGCGTCCGTCCCCGGGGCGGTGGTCCTTGATCCCGCTTGCGACGCGGCTGTTCCACGGGCAGAACTCGTCGCCGTTTTTTAGGCAGTTTAGAGCGAGCCTGTTCAAAGAGAGAGACGAATGAAGAAAAGATGGCGGAGAGACGAATGAAGAGTGAAGAGAGAAAAACAGAAAAAATATCATGTCTCTGTGTATACTTGCCTCCTTCTCACTCACTCACTTACCTGCGTGTGCGAGTAGAACATCGAGAAGTTGCTGACAATCACGGGAACTGGCAGCGCTATCGTCAGGACCCCAGCGAGGGCGCAGAGGGCACCTACGAACATGCCCGGGTACGTTTTGGGTGCCACATCGCCATATCCGACGGTGGTCATGGTCACAATCGCCCACCAAAGACCCAGCGGAATGCTTTTGAACTGATTCTCTGGATTATCCTGGGAAAAACAGTATAACCATCGAAGAAAAAGTATGAGTATTTCATTATTCTCTTTCGGTTCTCTCACTTTAACGTTTCTCTTGCTGTTCTTCTCTCACGCACACTCACCTGCAACTTCTCCGCGTAGTAGGCGAGGCTGGCAAAGAAAACGATGCCCAACACGAGGAAGAAAACCAGCAACGTGAGCTCCTTCGCCGAGGCTTTGAAGGTGTGGATCAGGATGCGCAGCCCCGGCGAGTGACGCGTCAACTTGAAGAGCCGCATGATGCGCACGATCGAGAAGGCTTCCAGCAGGCCCGTGTACTCACCCATGCGCTGCATGACGTCCGTGTAGAAGCTGAGGGTGGCCGTGAAGTCGATGATGTTCACCGGCGACTTGATGAACGCCCAGATGTTGGGCGAAACCTGAAAGGAATCAAGAACGAAATCAAGAATCAGCAACGCATAGCTTTAGGCTTCTGTGCCGCACTTACAATGAACCTGATGATCACCTCGAAGAAGAACCACACGTTGCACACCAGCTCCACGTAGAAGAAAGCTTCGTGCGGCTGTCCGTAGGACTCGTGCCAGCCATGGGCGCGTCTGTCGCTGCCAAGCAGCTTCTGTTCGATGAAGCGGTTGATGCTGCTCACGTTCGCCCCGAGGATGGAGCGTTTCAGGCGTTGATGTTTGATACTCGTCATTCGGTTGCTGTTGCCGTAACTGTTTCTGATGTCGGTAGTCGCACTCTTCGTGAAGAAGGGCGCAACTTGAGTGCCCGAGACACCCGAGTAGTTGATGGTAGTGGCTTTAAAAGCTGACGTGGCGTTGGAGAGAATCGCCCCGAACACCGGCTCCAGCAGAGGCTGCATATTTTGATGCTGAGGTATCGTTGGTATGCGTGGTGATGATGATGATAGTAGTGCTTGTGCTGTAATTGTTGTTGTTGTTGTTGTTGGTGTGGACAACAGCTGATGGGGGTTGGCGGGGAAATCTACACGAAAACCCGGGTGAGTTTTCAAGCAGAACGATATCACAGAAACGAATATAAAGAATACGGACATACTAGCTACAATCTGTGGGTGAAAACAGCCGGGGAAAGGAGTGGGAAATAAAAAAGGGGAAAAAGAGAAGAACAGAAAAATTTAGAGAGAGGAAAACGAGGACGAAAGAGAGAGAGAGAGAGAGAGATCATTATGGCGAGAGAAAGTAGAAAGAAAATAGTAAAAAATAGGTTTCAAAAACATGTTCCAAAAAAATCTCACTCACTTTTGCTCCCGTAGAACTCGAGGGTTCATCGAAAAGTGCCCAAACTTTGGGTTTCAGGCGTTGCCAACAGTTGAGGTGCCCGTTGCTCAGCGCCTCCTCGAAGCCGAACAGACGGGCGACCTGCTCCTCTGACGGTTTCTCGTTTTCAATATCTAGCTTATCTAAAATGGCTAACGTATTCTGAACGGGGGGAGGAGGGAGGCGTGGCATAATAATTTCATTGTTAGGCATACGAAAAAAACCGTTAACTCTCTCTTGAAGCTTACTTGGGTATCTCGATGGATGCTGTACGTTGACCAACAGCACGGTTCTACCTGATTCGAGTCCAGGCCCCAGAATTCCAGCTCCTCCTCGAAGAGCGGTCCGCAGACGTCGGTTGGGTAGTGAAGTTTGCCAGTTCTAGAAGTAATAAAAGAGAGTGAGGGGAGTTAAGAAGAGAGGTGGACAGAGAAAGCGAAAAAAATTGAATAAATCAATGTTGATTACAATTTATTTATTAAATTAAATTTGGTGAGGTTTCACTGATGTAATAACAGATTTTATCGCTTAGTGTCACACACAACAACAACAACAACAAGTACAACAAAATAGAAGCACCAGAAAAACAGCAACAAAACCTGCAATAGTAACACCAACAACAACATCAACAGTGGTACCCAACATTGGTAGACGGGGGGAGGGAGAGAATGGGGGCCACACAAACCGCGGACCGCCGCCAGTTCGAAGTGAAACAATTTTGCTGCATTGTGTGTTGAACTCTCACACACACAAATAAACACACACACACAAACAAACACACACTCACACACGCATTTACACTCCGTCGCTAATGCAACACACTTCTCCCCCTTCTCCTCACTCTCTCCCTTTCACCATCTCTCATCAATTTTGCACTGATTCGCTTTTAAAAAGTTGTTTTTTTTCTGTTTTGTTGTTGTTTTTCGGTTGCCGTTACGTGGCATGTTACTTTGTCCCGTAAAAAAAGGCGTTGCACGAACAATTTGCAGCCATTTTCAAAAATTATCCAAGTGTAACCCGATTCCATCGCAGCCACGAGAGCTGCATCAGCAGCGTGTACAAATAACAAAGTGAGGGGGGGGGGGGGGGAGGAAGTGTGGGGAAGAAGGGGACGGAGGGGGGTCGGGATGAATGCGAATGATGACGCTGCGGTTGCTGATAAAAGTTCGGTGTCTGGTTCGTTTTTTTTTTTTTTGATTTTTTTGCGGTTCTTGTTTTTTATCCTCATATAAAACAGGATCATTTTAGCGAAACCTCTTTTTATGCGGTAAAAATTAATGCTGCTGAGTGTGGTATCAGGTGAGTGAGGTGTGTAAGTGTGTGTGAGAGTGTTTGTGAGAGTGTGTGTGTGTACGTGTCTATACGTTTGCTGAAAGAGGTGTGGAAGAGTGAAGAGCATGTAGAGACGAGAGAGAGAGAGCGTGTCGATATTCCGTTATTTCAATCCTCGTTAGAAACCAATTTGTTGCTCGATACTACTGCTGTTGTTGTGGTTTTTGTAAAAATTTTGATTCTTTATGTTGTTGTTGTTATTATTGTTGTTATTACTATTGTTAGTAAAGAAACCCTCCGATGCGACCCATTTAAGGGTTTATAATACGATTACGTAATCTATATAACATCTCTATAACGTAATAATAACAACAACAATAATCGCCTTTTCTCACCTGTAGTAATTCAGAATCTGCGTGAAGACGCCCGGATGTCGGTCGAAGAAGTATTCATTGAGTACCGGGTCGTAGTTGGCCAGCGCCTCCGTCAAGCGCGACAAACGGGTGGCAGGAATTTTCTTCAGTGTCGCTTTGTATGTCTCATATCTGTAAAAAGAGAGAAAGAGAGAGAGACAGAGAGAGGAAGAGAGAATAATATTATTTTAAGCTTACAAAACATACTTCAATTGATTTCGTTAAATTTCAATAAGATTTCGATAAATTTAAAGAGTAAGAATTTCATTGAAAATATCAGCATTTAACTATTATTAGTTCTTTAATATTTTACCTTTTTTCTTTTTTATAAATTTCATTAAATAAGATAAAAAATAAAGACAAAGAAATAAGGTAAAGTTAACAAACTTTCTTTGAGAATTCAACAAATCTTTAAACTTTTAAACAGTTATCCGTTAGCTTTCCGTTATCTCCTTTTTAAGTTTTTAATTCCATAGAAGATTACCCTACCACTCCCATCCGTTCTTCCCTCCCTCCCTTTGACTATCCTTTTAAAATTCTGTGGTTAGCAGCTGGTTTTATTTTAAGCATATTTAGAAAGCGAAAAGTTTTTACTAAAATAATAGCGCAGGACTTTTAAACACACACACAAGGAACACTATACCCAAGTCTGCTCTCTCTCTATCTCTCTGTCTCTTTCTCCCTCCTTATATCACTCGTTTACTCTCTCACTTTTTCACTCTTTCACTCTCATTCTCTCTCTCTCTCTCTCACTCCCTCCCTTTCTATAATGCATCGTGCAAAATACGACTCATTTGTTTCATTTGACTAACTCGATATGAAAGTTAAAAGTAACTGATTACAGTACAGATCCCCATGTGGAAGAAGGGGTCCAGTAATCATGCTTGGCGAGGGTTGGTGGGAGAGATGAGTCTCGTACCTATTCTATTCTGCGTTTGTATTCATATACAGTTGATTTAATGCTTCATCGTTCCATTAATTTTGATTCAATTCAATGTTTCAATGACAGTCTTGAAAATTGAGGTCAATCGAATTCACTGTGTTGAATGTTGTTGTTGCTTTATTATTATTATTGTTGCTATTGTTGCTATTATAGATTTTGCTATTGTTTCTATTATAAATTTTATTATTATGGATTTTGTTATTATTATAAAATTGTTATTTATTATCACGATCCATTCACGATTCGATTCATTTCATTTCATCGAGTTTCTTTTTTGTCCTTTGAAATCAACGCATTTTAAATGATAGCAATCAGCATGAAAAATGTAATTCAGGACTGCATTCAGTCATTCATTCATTCCTTCCTTCTTTCATTCCTTTATTCATGCATGTTTCATGTTTGCTTTAAGCCACCATCGTGAATCAGCGTGTAATTTATTGTAAAATATTTGACGGAGTTTTTATTATAACCACTATTATTATTATTATTATTATTATTGCTGTTGGTGTTGTTACTGTATTTAATTTCATTGCATTGTTCTGTTATTCCACAAAATTGATTAAATTGAAAATTTTACTATTTTTGTACTGTTTTTGTATTGTTTTTGTATTGTTTTTGTACTGTTTTTGTATTGTTTTTGTTTTGTTTTCGTTCAGTTCTCGTTCGACAATAATGGAAACAGTACATCATCAAAAGGATTGTATCATGTTTTTCCATTTTTCCCCCCATCAATATTATTCGTGGTTGTGCAACGTAATTGTTTTCCCATGATGTGTGTGTGGTTGTATGTGTAAAAATTTATTATGGAAATTATTGACACATTTCTGTTTGTGGTTACATGACAAAAGAGAAACAAAAGAGTAACAAGGCGAAATAAAAGGAAAACAAATAGACATAAAATAATACAAAAAAAAAAAAAGGAAAACCGAAAACAGGGAAAAATTTAATCGGAATAAATAATGATTGAAAATGTTAGCGAAAAAAATTCACAGTATAAATTATAAATTATCCAGTGAAAGAACATAGACAATTTTATGAGGAATTGAGTGCTCGGTGGCGTATGAGCACCATTTAATTATTTTTAATACAGGGTTATCCAGATCCCTAATTGCCAGGTTTTATCTATGAAAATTATGTTTTAAAACCTTATGTCATTATCACATTTAAAATGTATAATAATTTAATATCAATTATATAATAAATCCATTCGTTTTCATTACGGTTCGAAGAACATTTTTTATTTATTTATATTTATTCTATGAGTTAGTTTCATTCAAAATGGAATTGATTTTTCCCTCTTCTGAGTTGTTCTTAATACATACTTGCTAATATTAATTTATTTTGTGGTTATGAAAAATGAAAAATAGAACCCAAATAAAAACAAAAATCAAAAACGGAAGCGAAACGAAACCAAACAAGTTTCTCATTTTATTAGATGATGAGTATTTATTTTGAACTTGTATTTATTTTAGGACACAGACTCGTATATATTTTTGTATATTGATAAATATGTACATCGTATATGTACATATAGTTTTGCTGCTACAGATGAGTACTTTGAATATATGAAAAAAAATTATGATGATCATAAAAACCGAGAATTTATAGTGTTAGTTGTGGAAAAAATCAAATTGATGGAATGTGATTGCTTGGAAGAATGCAAGAAAAAAACATTTTATTCTCATAGTTTTTCAAATTCATCGATATTTTTGAATGCCATCCAAAAAATCTTCGAAACATCGAATAATCATTGAAATTTTAAAAATTTATAAGAATTTTCAACTTATTTTAGGGCAATTTTAAAATTTTTTTTCTAAACTTTACCGTTTCTTAAGGATTTTAAATGAAAAATTAACATTAAATGGAAAATCAACGTAAAACTATAAGTTTTTTCATAGGAAGAATCTAAAAATAAACCTAAAAATACTATAGTATTTATAATAGTAATACTAATTTTTAAGTAATAATGAAACTGTAAATAATAATACTATAAATAATAAAACTATAAATATTAAAAATATAAATAATAAATTTAGGAATAGTGAACATAATTATAAACTTAACTATGAAATTGAATTCAATTATTAAACCGAATCTTGAAATAAATCTTCAATAAATGCAATTCCATGCAAGAATCAGGTTTTTGAAGTACTCCTTGATGAGTACATCGAGTTACCTACGTTTGGGTTACGTTTTTTTAATGACATGAAAATTAGTGGCAACTTTTAGAAAAAATGGCACTTAAACATTACTTAAGTATTTACACTTCTATTAATGTTTATTTTATGCATTTTATTTTCATTACTTTGACGAGAAAGTCCTCGAAATGGGTTACATTTTTACTTTGAGTTCGACTGCCTGCTGAATGCCTCAGAAGCTGCAAAGTGTTTGAAGTCTTTGAAATGTTCGCTTAAATGTATTTTCTATACATTCTGAAGGGATTCAAGGTTATCTGGGTTAAATTTCTATATACTTAACTTTATTCTGCTTTTATTTTCATAATAAATAAATTAATATTTGTTATATTTGTCGTGACGAAATGATTATGATGGGTTTGATGATGATGTTTGAATCATGCATGCTGTTTTCATGGTCATATCGTATCCCATGTATTCTAAAAGGATATAGCAAAATATTTTGGCTCCTTGGACTTCAATATCTGGAAAATCTCATTTCTTTGATTCATTCATTCATTTCAACCTGTCTCCAAACCTGTCTTCAACAAATATTACAAGAATTTCTCCACGTTTTTGCAATTCATATATAATTCACTTAATAGTTTTCCGGCTTTTTTCATCCTCTTTCATCTCTTCCACTTCAACACCTTCACCGAAGATTCTTATTTATAACCTAAGAAGGAAATGAAATAAATTAAGCGAACACGAGATTTTGTTCATTCCAATAAAATGCGGTCGTCATGCAATAAAAGAATGTGTCCTCATATCTTTCTCTCCCTCTTTCTCGCCCTCTCTCTCTCTCTCTCTCTCTCTCTTATAAAAGCACACATTGAATACCAAACTCATCTACATGCATACAAATAACACAATAAATTGCTATAAATCGCCGCAAGTGTACCATTTTTCTTCCTTCACATCCATCTTACTTTTTCTCCTACTCCGTCTTCTTCTTCTTTCCCTTCTTCTTTCTCTTCTTCTTCTTCGTATTCCTCCACAAAAGGTTGTTCAACAGTTCTTTCGTCTTGAATGAGATCTTTTTCCATGTGCGTTCTTCATGATAGCGAGAGGGGAGGGTGGGGAGGGTTATGCAGGGTGTAAGCACGTTGCTCCTACTTCTTTATTTCTTAAACTTCAAATATAATATCTTTGGAATCAAATACTTTCCTAAAAGCTCTACAGGGAAACTCTTCAATACTGAACTCTATCTGAAAGACGATTTTTTATTCCCTTCTTGATCTTGTATATGTATTGTATTGTGCATTATACTATACTATACTATAATGCGCTTTCGTTTATAGAGACTCAATTTGATCGACGGAATTTTGAGTCAGACGGTTGACCATATACCAGTTTATATGCTGTACACAATGTCATCTATAAGCTTCCCGAACTGAGAACGATCAATGATATTTCTTAAAAACAGTTGTATAGCTTACAACAGTAGGTGGGTAGGTGTGCGAATCACGCCCACTCAGAACCTATCCTGATAAAGTGTGTTTTACTGCTATAAGTTTGAAAGCGATTATTAAGTTTGCCGCGTGTAGGGTATAAAAAAGCTGATGCCACCAAACAGGTCCCTGGAACAGGTCTTGGCGACAACACAAATTTTTTATTGTGATTACATAAAGAAAATTAAATAAATGTGGTTGAATAAATGTGGTTACCTAAATAAGTGTGTAGAGTGGTAAGAAAGAAGGGAGATAAGAAGGGGAGGAGGCTTGTACAAAAGAAGATTGATAAGATAATTGAAAAGGTAGGTAAATAAGGAAAAAAGGTAGGTAAATCTCTTAAATCTATCTATCTCTCTCTGTCTCTCTGTTCCTCTCTCCCTCTCTCTCTCTTTCTCTCTCTATCTTGGGATGTGTCTCTAAGACTCAAGGAAGCTTTTGTGTACTGAACAATAGACGTTGTACGTAGCTGATGAATGGGTGAGTCCTTGTTTTTTAAATTCGTCGTAAATTGAATTTTGTCGTTGTTGTTATTGTTGTTGTTGTTGTTGTTATTGTTGTTTTTGTCGTCAAAATCCTTACTAAGTAGATTAGAATTTAAATATGAAATTTGAGAAAATTGTCTGGATCCACGATGAAGTAAAGCAATATTCATAAATTTATATAAAGAACGTTGCCAAGTTCTAAATTTAACCTTAATATTCTCTAAATAAAAGCTTCCCTCTCAAGATAGTGTAATTCGAAATCACTCCCCTCTCCCTCTCTCTCTCTCTCTCTCTCTTACTCTCTGACTCCCCCCATCCCCGTATTCTTTGAGTTTGTTATCCTATTCAAGTGAATAGAGTTCACACAGAGTTTAGTTTATTAAAAGAAAAATTAATGACCGATTCTGTAGAATTTTAATATATCTCTTCGATGTCAGTGTAAGTTTAAAGATGGCGTCGTAGTGCAGACAGAGTGTGTGGGGAGGGAAGGCGGTGTGGGACGTGGTATTTCGATTCCATAAATTAAATGATGGGTAATGAAGATTATAAACGCACTCAAATTTTATACGAGTTCACTTTATGCTGTAAAATATGTCTCTATTATAGTAACCCTCCTTTTAAGTAACCTTCTATTTTAGTAACCTTCTATTTTAGTAACCTTCTATTTTAGTATCCATAAAGATTAATGAATTTAAAGCAAGTACTCGTACTTGTAAAGGAGAAAAGTGGGAGAAAAGCGAGGAAGTTGAAAATGAGTAGAGTAAAAGTTGCAAGGATAACATTGCAACAAAGTATTATTAAGATGTTGTACTGTAAATAAGTATGAGATGTTGATGAAGAAGAAGAAAAGGAAGAAAAAGACGGAGAGTATGAAGATGGAAAAGAAGAAGAAGAAGAATAATAAAATTATTCATACGTTCAGTAAATATGACGATCATAAATATTTCATGACTTAGTAAAGTAAGAGTTCTATTAAAGTTGTTTACTGTCTCGGTTTCATGTTGAAATACTGAGTGCAGTCTTATTTCGAAATTTTGAGAGTACTTCTTTTAATGTAACTGTAATTAATATAGAATAAAGTAGTAGAGTATTAGTAGAGTCGACAGATGAAAAACCTTCCTCTTCTTCTTCTTCTTCTTCTTGTCTTCCACTTACAATACTACTTTTCCAATAAAACATATCCTGCACATTCACTTTAATTATTGCTTTTTTGGGTATTCATTATAATTTCTACTTGAAATAAAAGTTGGAGCTATTAACATAAATAATCGCATTCCACAACTCCAAGTCTCTCCCTCTCTCTCTTTCTCACACTCTATCTCTCTCTTTAGAAATATCCACGTATCCCTCCTTCTCACTCTCTTCTATCTTTCTCCGTCTCTTTCATATTGTGTCGTCTTAAATACACCCTACCTTAATTTAATTCATCATCATTTTCATTGTCATTTCATAAGAAATTCCTGAGCATATCTTCATGCATGAATGACAGGATTCATTTCAATTTCCTTTATTTATTCAGCTCATTATTTATTCTGAAATTTTTCTTCTCAGAAATAGGATTACGATATTCTCCATTTCTTCTTCCACTTCTCTTTCTTCTCCTTCTTTTCGACAGTAAGAAAGCTCTTCGGTGAAATCGAAAAACTTTGTTGAGTTCGATCTCGTGTTGGATTCAGTTTCAAACTTCTTTTGTCACCAATCTTTCTTCAAGCTGTCCAAACTTTATACGTACCTCTCTGAGAACAGAAACCCATTTAATGTGTGTCCTTTCATTTCCGGTTGTCATTTGGGCACATGAGACAAATTCAAGAAGATTATAAAAGAAAAACTTATACAAACTAAACCAAAAACTATGGAAATAAAGACAGATGGATAAACAAGAAGAGATAAGTACTTTTTGAAGGAGTTGTTACTGTCTTGTACATATACGATATGTTGTTGTTGTACATTAAGAAAGGGGAGACGCAATACAAGGATTAAAGGTAGTTTCAGTATGAATGAAAACAATAATTACAATTATTTGTCGAAGTTTCATGATCATTTGCCCATTTCAAACTATTTGTTTAGATGAAATGATTATGATTTTTACGGCTTTTGATTTTGCAGAATTTAAGGGGTTTAGATACCACTGTTTAAAACTCAAACCCATTTAACTTGAATCGTTTTCAGGATCGATTTACAAGAAAACAAGCTTCCGTACACAGCACATTAGCAAACTTTTCACAGGTTTCTTTATTTAATCTCTCGTCATTTTACTTAATTTTATTTTGTTTCATTTTTTGTTCAAAACTTCAAAAGAAAAACCATAAAAAGGAAATGATTTCAGGATGAAACCAATCAAAATGTAACTGAATGATATAGTGTGATATAGATTGCGATAGTAACAGGATATACAAATAAAAAGTTATCAATTATACGCATTTTACACAATTTTGTTCTGGTATTTTTTCCTCTTCTTTCGTAGCAACAACAATAATAATAATGAAATATGTGATCTCAATTATAGATTAACTGATTTTTTTTAATAATTTTTTCATGTGTTTTTAACGGATGCTTTTGCCACTCGCTGAGCAATAAATTTAAATGAAACTTTTGTATGTGAAGATATAAAAACTCATGTTTTTATGACAGCTTTTGCGTAAATTGTGATTATAGTGCATGTATTCTTCTTCTTTCTCTGTTTTTGTTCCTTCTTCTCCTTTTCGTGTTCTTTCTTAAAGGTTCTCTTACTTCTCTTATCTTTTGGCTGCTTACATTTCTCCTTATTCAATTACTTTCTTCATTCACAACCATGATTTTAATCTTAATACGAGTATTGATCTTCATTTGATTCCTTTTCCTCTTCTATTACTATATCTGGTCCTTTTTCTATTTCATATCTTGTATATTTTTTTATCTTTCACTTCTCTTATGTCTAGTCTATAATATACCCCCCTCCCTTCCGCCTTCAACACCCACAATATATGTTCATCCATGATTTTGTCTGAATTTGTTTCATAGTTGTGAGTATTTGTTTGGTGGACCAAATATAGTACTTGCTTGGTCGATACTATTAAAATAAATAAAATGTATGACACACACATCAACATATACACGTGCATGTGTGTGCGTATGTGTGTGACTATGCATTGAAACTACATGTTTTCTCTTTCGTATAAAGGATTTCTTCAAAATGCATGAACAACTCATTCGCTTCGTTGGTCATTCACAGAATTTAAAGCAAAGATTTGTAACTGCATACATTTGTATGTGTGTGTATGTGGGTGTGTGTATGTGTGTGGGTGTGTGTGTGTGTGGCGTATATGTTTGCTTGCATAAGTGTGTGCTTCTTTCCATGAAGCTACATAAAGTGCACAGTAAATGCAAAAAAATAAAAAAATAAAAATATTTGAATGTGAATGTTGAGTGATTTCTAAGCATTTTACCGCAATCACACATACGGACATACACACCCAAACACACATACACATCCACACACACGGACACATTCAACCACACAGACACATATACATACATACACAAACACTAACAATTTCATTCATATGTTTCTTTGCATGTCTGCATGTCCAACCAACATGGAAATAAAAGAGTTTCTGTGCGAAAAAGAAAATAAATTTTGTCGGTAGCTGGTAGCTATTAAAAGTAGCAAATATTTGAACAAGAAGGACATTTGAAGGAAAATAATACCACCACAAAGAAGAAGAAGAAGAATACAACGAAATGAAGAAAAGGATCAAAGAAAAACTACAGCTTTAGTTTCTTTGTAGATGAAAAAGTTTCACAGCCCGATTTCTTAAAACTTCCGGGAAAAATTTGGAGAAAAGTGTCCAGTCTCTTAAAAATAACTGTATTTGTTGGTGTATGTGTATTCAAACAACAATAAAATGTACTTAGTACTCAGAGGCAACGGTTTCAATTTTTTTTTCCTTAAAGTCACACACATAAAAATGAAAGTCATTAATTTTTTTCACAAGTTTTTAATATACTCAAAGCTGCGACATATTTCATTGTCAACACTTCACCACCTCGCCGAAAGGTACTTCACACATGTACACACATATACACACACATATACACAGGCATACACACACACATACACACTTATGTACATAAACACACATGCATCTACACTTCGAACTTACTTCGTAGTTAAGAGCCTTGGAATTACGCCGGGTAAAGCTCTTAAAGAGGTCGTAAATTTGTTTAAAAACTGATCCAATCGGGTTTCGCCAGATCGAGCCGGGAGTCTCGGGCCCCGAGCCCTATGGCGCTGAGCCGCTTGATGAACATGTTAAACATACTCAAGAAAAAGCTCAGAAAATGGGACAAAACACAATAAATAACGGTAGCCATAAATAACGAGGCGTATAAATAAAAATGCTTCACTGTTTTTTCGCAGAGCGGAACAACACGGTGACCTTTTTTTGCCCTCCTTTCCCCGTATTCCCCGTCTTTTCCCACTTCCTTCTTTTGTACTAACATATTTTATTCTTGTGTGTGTTTTTTAAATTTTTTTTTTCATTCTCCTTCCTTTCTCTGAGCACTTTTAATAGGTTTTTGCAACATCTTAAAAAAGGCCGCAACGTTCATTATTCATTTTGAACTACTTTTCGTTTTACTTTGGTTTTTGTTCTTCTCTTCTTCTTCTTTTTGTTTTTTCCTCTTTATCTTCTTCTTCCTTCTTCGCATTTCTGTTCTTCTTGTTCTTTCTTTTTTTTCTTCATGTTTTTCCACCTTCCAGAATCCTTATTTATAGCACTCTTCGTTGTTGTCCTTTCAGCAAAAGAGTATTAATTGCTTGTTCTTCTCTAAAGATTTTAATTGCTATACAAACAGCTTATTTGTTTTATTCCTCCTCCTCCTGTTGTTGTTGTTGTTGTTTTTTCCATTGTTTTCCTTTCTTTTCATAGTTATTCTTATTATTGTTGTTGTTGTTCTCTTTGTCATTTTAACACTCGTTATTATTTTTCTTGGTTTTTTATTGTGTGTTGTGCTTGTTTTATTGCTGTTGTTGTTATCGTTCTTGTTACTATTGTTGTTCTTGTTGCTGTTGTTGTTATTGTTGTTGTTGTTCTTCTTGTTATTTCTGTTGATACAGTTGCTGCCCTTTTTGCCATTTTTATTGTTGTTCCTAATATTTGTGCTTTGTTATTTTTTCTTTCTTTGTTTTTTAAATCTACTCAACGGGCTACTTTTTCTTGTGACGTTTAATTTTTTTTTGTGTTTCTGTTTTTCTGTGTTTCTCATCTGTTGGTGTTAATTTTAATGACTTCCTTTTTTTAGTTTCCTTCTTCTTTATTTAATCCTCTGCACTTTGGACTTGTAGAACATGTGGCTCTTAGAAGCTGACTAATTTTTTTGTCCTCTGATGGATGTAAGTTTATTGCTTTGATTTTTCTAATATTTTTTTAATTAATAGACATATTATCGAGTATTAACGAGTATGTTACCCTAAATATTCGACTTTCGATCACTTAATGGAGCTATTATTTCCAGAAGTTCAATTTCTTGCATTGTGAAAATCTGAAGAACTTTTTTCCTCTCGTTCTTTTGTATTTCATTTCAACTTCCTTCATCCACTCTCCTTTAATGGGCGTATTTCTCCCTTCTCTATTCTCTTCTGTTCCATCAGGCTTTGATCAGCAGCCTCATCAAATGGTATCCCACCACCAGAGAGGAAGTCAATCAGCTTTGATGACTCTGTCGATGACAGCCATCATTACACGCCCCCCTTCCTCCCCACATGTCACTTGATAACAAAGCGACCATTTCTCGTTATACGTACTGCTGGCTTTGTCACTCATCATCTAAACACTATTTTAGATGTCGACATCATTGGCGCCATTATCAACATTATTTCATCTCTCATTTTTCATTTCTTACCCTTTGTAATCTCACTTCTTATGGCCTATCTTTCATTTCTTCTATTTATCATCATTCATGGTTCTTTTTCTCATTTCTCGTTATCATCTGTCATCTTTAACCTCTCGTTTTCTATCTTTCCTCTGTCATCTTTCTTCTCTGAACTTTTCATCTCGCATCTTTTATTCCTCATCTCTTGTCTCTGATCTCCCAGGTTTCATTCTTCATTCCATATCATCTAATTTAATTTTTCCTATTTTGTTACTTATTCCAGTTTTCTTATCTCATCCCGTATCTCATCTCTTATATAATTTCTCATAATTTTCTTTCATTTGTCATCTAATTTCTTGTATTATTCCTTATATCATCTCTCATCTCACATCTGCGAATGACGACAAACTCTTATCAGCCTCATCAACACAATCCTTATGACCTCATAAAATATTCTTATACCCATAATCATTATCACTCTCCTCATAATCATTATCATTCTTCTCATTATCAACATCATCCGCAGTCTCATCATCATCTACAGTCCCATCATCATCTACAGTCTTATCATCATCCACAGTATAATCATCATCATCCACAGACTCGTCATCATCACGAAGCATTCAACATAAGTATCAGCCGCAACCGTATCATAGATCCAATTCCATGGTAGGCAAAGTGTTCATCCTCCCAGTTTTTACTACAATTTTGCTGTCTTTAACACTCGATAGCAACACTGGCGGCATGTTGCATGTACGATAAAAGCACCGTACTACAGCTCAACAAGAGAACTGAATATAATGAAAGAAGGGCACAGAAATTCCTTTGTCGTTGTAGTTTATAACTGTTACTTCGAATGAGATTATTTGAGCACGATTTCACGATGTCGAAATCGGAAAATAAAATAGAAACCAAGAAAGAAAAAAAGAGAGAGAAAGAAGACGATAGTAGTTGTTAATGCTGCAGATGGCCAACTTAGACAAGAAGTGACAGAATAAAGCTGAAGAACGAGCATTGTGCTTTCTACTATTCACCCTTTCTACCTCCTGCATCCTCCTGTCTTCATGCTTTCTCTTCTTGTCTTCTTTTTCTCTTCTTCTTCTCTCTCTTCTTAGCTCCTAAGAAGCCAAGAAGCCAAGCCAAGTCTCTTCTTCTTCTTTCTCTTGGTTCCTAAGAAGCCAATGATTATGAAACAGATGATGTGGCTAAGGACTGAAATCTGAAAACTGTTGACTCTGCTGGCATAAATGATGAGACCAATAAAGTAGAAGAGTAGAAGAAGAAGAAGAGAATAAGAGAAGATAAGATAATAAGAAGAAGTTGAGAGCAACCAAAAGATTTGGCCAATTTTAGAAATGAAACAAGACTCTTAAAGTAAAGAGGGCCATTAAACAGAAAAGGAAAGTGAGAGAGAAAGAGCGACAGCGGGAGAGGGGAAAGAGTGACCGGGAGAGAGAGAGAGAGCGACCGGGGGAGAGAGAAAGAGTGAACGAGAAGAAGGCAATCAAAATGATAGTGAAATTTTCGAGCGTTCTAAACAACGAAAACAGTTCATCACCATGAGACTGGAATCCTTCTGCAATCTTAAGGATTTAGGTACTTAATTTTAGGTCAAACTTGAAATGTGGAAAAGAGACAAAAAGAAACGAAACAAAAATATTATGAATCTTTTGTTCTCGTCTCCCTTGACGATGACGAATTTGTTAGGATAATTGTTAGGATTAGTTAGGGGATTCACTCACCTTATGCCGCCGACATTCAGTATGATCCGATTTTCGCCATCCATAATGTAGTAAAGTAGGGTTGCCACAGCAACATGCCAGCCACACAACGACCCTGGCGACGACCACAATGATGATGAATACTGAATGAACTAAGCTTCAACTGCTGCTTCAACGCTTCAAAAAGCTTTCTGAGGAAGTCCGGAAACGCGCACAATGCTTTTTAATCCTTTGTGTTCATGTTCATTTTTCTTAAACAATAGGCGCGGTTTTTCTATCACACTTTCTACACATTATTTTCGTATATTTTAATTAAATTTTATAACAATGCGGCGAATTTCTTCAAATTCAACAGCATTGCCGCTTCCAGCATCGCTTTTCACTTTTGCAATTTTTCACTTGTTCACTTTTGCACTTTATCACTCTTTCACTTTTTACCTTTCTTCGGTCCTTTTGGTCCTTTAAATAATGTTTTTGTTTTTGGTTCTTCAGCACTGTCGTCTATTTAAATCATTATTCCGTCGAGAGCGTTGAGAGAACTTTAATTAAGCGTTGCTAAGGATATCTCAACAATCACAGTCTTAGCCACAAAGGTGATTAGTAAAGCTGTCAGAGGCGAGGTATTTTCAAACATGTCACGACTCAGCTGAGCCACGTGTCCTTAATTACGAATTTAATTGCAGCAGATGTTAGTTGCCAAAGTCCAATGCATTTTCATTCCGAGGAACTGCAAAGATAGAGAAAGAAAGAAAAAATGTCATTTATGAATTATATTTTGAGGTAGCGAAAAAGTTTTATAGTTTCACAGGATTTTTGCAGATTTGCTGCAAAATAGTAAAACAAATAATCACTTTTCGCTGGCTTTTTATATATCAAAGGACAGTCTTAAGTAGATACCGAACATCACTCATTAAGATCTTTAATACATTATAGACACCTTTATAGTAATACATTCTTAATATAATTCTAAACTCGCTCTGTGGACACTCGCAAAGCGGCTTAAAAGCAGTCTTAAAATACTCTAAAAATACCATTTAAGACATTCTTTTAATAAATTTAATAATTCTTTTAATATATACATTCTTTAAATGCCCTTTTTTAACATTCTTAAAGACACTCTCTATTAGACTCTTTAATAAATCTTTAAGACGAATTTTCTTTAAACATCTTCGAATTCTCTTTAAGTTTAGACACTTTTTAATACACTCTTCATTATAATTAAATCCTCCTGTATATACAAATACTTGAAGTTTACCTTTCATCCTGATTGAAATATAATCCTCGCTGAACTCGATTTATTTCAATTTATCAAACTACCCCTATTTTGATTACCTGACTGTCCTTTGGACCCCGTCTTCCCTCCGCCCTCATCCCTCAAATCAATTGTTGTCAAACACATGATGCCTTTGTAAATCTGCTTAGCTTACCCGAAAACACGAAGCTGGGTGTTTAATCCATCCATGTATACCATCCAATCCAATCAACAAACAACCCAACCCAACCTGAATCTGGAGTGAATAATTTGCTCCATATTTTTGAAATTCTTTTTCATCATATTATTATTTCATTATTGTTTTTTTAACATTTTTTTTTTATTCATCAATGATTGATTGGCGCGTGATGTATTAAAAAATATGGCTGAATTCGGTTCTGACTGGATGATTACCCTGTGCATGTCATACACGGCATGTGATATGCGTGGAGGTTTGTTGTTGTGAGTGACATTTGACAATTGTCAATATTTGTTGGGTGTGTTTTTTAATATTTCGATGAAGTAATCTATTGATGAGAAAAATGGGCGAATGAAAAGGCGAAATGTGAAGAGAAAAGAGTACAGAGAACAGAAGAGAAAGTCCTTAGCTTTGTACAGGATTATGACGAGTCTCTGGCGAATACTATTTCGAGCAACTAATATCTAGCTGTTGACTTTTCCACAGTTATTCCACACTCATTACCACACTCATGTTTAGGTAAAAAGTGCATTTCTTCCCAAAAAAGATCAGAGGATCAGATGTCAGAATCAAGGTCTTTGGTATTGACATTGAAACCAACTTCATAACTTCCGAGGTACCGAGTTAAAAGACTTTGATAGGATCTCGTAACAGTGCTACTAACAGGAGTTACGTGAAGAGATTATAGCCATTATCTTATGTGGAAAAGATCAAAAATTATGATAGAGACAAAAGATTAATTTATACGATTATGATTAATAATTAGATTAATGATTTTGAGACTGGTTAATAACCAGCGGTGGAGGGTGGATAATAATATAACACACAAGAAGATGATATAACACTCAAAATATGAGAAAATAAAGCAGAAAGAGAAGAGGGTTGGGAAATGAGCGATGGAAATCGAAGAGTTATCCGAAGGTACAAATGACAAATGACTTGACCGGAGATCAATGTTGAAATACCACAAATTAAAGATGAGAAACTTAAGGTGACGATTGACAGTTGATAGATGACGGTTGACAGTTGATAGTTGACAGCTGATAGCTACCAATTGATGGTTGATAGTTAAAATTTGACAGTGAACAGTTGAACGGTGAAAGATAACATATGACACGTTATATATGTATATTATTTGAGCGATAAAGTTGTTCTTATTTGAATATTATTTGAATATGAATAGTAAAGAAGGTTCTTTTCAGCTATTCAATAGACGATTACCAAATGAATTCATCTTCTAGAACATAAAACATTATAAGTTTTATAATGATAAGAGTTTATATAAAATATGCTATTATTTGTCATTCATATATAATATTATACGTGTCTTTATTTATGTGTATGTAATGTATGTATGTATGTTTTTTTAATGCAATCAAAAGTAATTTCTTTAAAAGCATAAGTCCTTAAAAATTAATGTCATCATCATCATCATTGTTGTCGTGCTTTACGACGAAAAGAACAAAAGAGGGTCACCGACATCGTCTTCGCCCGTGACTCTTGGAATACGGTCCTTAAAAATACGTCATCATGAGTCCGCATCTTATTCAATTTCATAAACTATTCAACTGTGGAATCTTTGCTCTATACACACATTTCACATTCCACTTTACACTTTATATTTCTCCACTCTTTTCTCAAAAAGTAAAAAGATTAATAACAAAAATTATACAAACACGTCTTCTATTTTGCATATGACATGGATAACAACAACAACAGCAAAAACAAAAACAACCAAAATAGATGACAAAACGTAGCTGTCAAAATGACTACTCGTAAAGCTTAAAGGACTCACACTTTCACCCTCTTAAACAAAAGTACAGAGTGTAATAAAGGGCGTTGTTGAGAGAGGGGGGGGGGGCGGGTGAAGGATGAATAAAAGGACGAAAGGAGAGAATGAAAACGCAGAACACGAGGGAGAAGAAGAAGAAGCAGGAGAATGAATAAATATATCCACTCATACTTCATGCCGAATATTTAGAAAAGCTTTCCAGGAGTCTAATAAATCAAGCAAAAAAGGACACTTCAAAAGCAATCCATCGCGGCTGCTTTTTCCGAACTGTTGTTGTTGTTGTTGTGTTTGTGTTGGTTGCTTTTGTTTTTACTTTAAACTTTGCTTTTGGTTATGTCCTTGTTGTTGCTGTTGTTGGTGTGGCTTTCGTTTTTCAGATCTTAGTGAGGTTTTTAGAGGTTGTGTCGGTTTTATTGCTCATGTGGGGACTGTCGATGGCATGGAATATGGGATTCATATATACAGATATACTATATATACATATTTATATACATTTGCTTGGATACTCATGTGACTGGCATGGAAATGCATTTAATGTGAGTACTTGAAGGCATTAAAATTGCATTGAATGATATTTCGTATTTATGTCTTTCATACAAAAGTTTCAGTGAGCCGGGAGGATGTCTCTACTCACACAAAGACAGATAGAGATACATGTATATATGCATGTGTACGTGGATATATTTTTGTCTGATGAGTCTAATGTGAGGGCCATTATTTTAACCTACTGGCATTCATGTCATAAATATTACAATGCGGAAAAAAGCAACCCTTTAGAAGGAATTTCAATGAAATTACGTGCTCGTGCGACTTTTATTACGACTCCTTTTCTTGTGCTTCAAATTATAGAGGGAAAGAGACAGAAAGAGAAGGAGAGAGACGGGCACAGAAAGAGGGGGATAGAAAGACACAGGAAGGAAGCGAGATAATGATTTGCATCGCAAGCTTATATTAAAATAATTGAAATTTGTATCTTCTTGAGTATTTTTTAAATTTCTAAAGAAAAGAAACTTTAGAAACTATTCAATATTTTTAAAATTCAATCTAAGAATCTATTGAAGTGAGCTTTAAAGTTAAAAACAAAAATATTCTGTAAATGTTGTTGCATTCATTCATTGTAAGTTGCATTCAGTACGAATTCAGTCATAAATCTTGAGAGAATTAGTAAACAGCCAGAACTAATAAGCTGTTATGATGATAAATATTATCTAACATAAGAAAAACAACAACAATAGAAGAACAAAAAACGAAAAGAATAAAACAACATCAACCAGCAAACCGACAACTTTTACTTTACTTTGTTTACCTTTCGGCTCATTAGTTATGCTTGAGTATAGTTGGCAACACTGCTTCGCCAAAAAGTGACAGAAGCATAACGAATGAAAACAAAACAACGAGGCGACTACAAAAATATACGAATGCCAAAGAACAACGAATAAAAAAAAAATAAGAAAAAAAAGAATAATGACTTAAATAATAATAATAAGAATAATGAATAATATTTAAAGATTACGAAAATAACAAATAAAAAGCGAGCAATGAATTGAAAAAGTGACGAGTATAAAGTAACGAATAAATACAGAACATTAGGAAAGAATAAATAATGAAATAATAAATTAATACAAAATTATTGAATAAAAAACAAGGAATATTATACAATATTTTGTATAGAATGAATACAATAACAAATAAGAAACATAAAACAATGGATAAAAAGAACTAATGAAAAGAGCGAGTAGGAGCAACGAGCGATAGAAGCAACGAATTCAAATAAATGAGGAAAAAGAAAGATACAAAATAACGAATGAACACAAAAAACAATGAATTTGTAAAACTTGGGAATAAAAATAGACGAGAAAAAGTAACGCATAAAAATTAACGAGTAAAAGTAACGAACAGTGAATTTTTGAAAGAAAGTAGTAAAAATAGACGATTAAAAGTAACCAGTAAAAACCAACGAGATGTTTGAAATTTTGGAGAAAATTGGACGAGTAAAAGTAACGCGTAAAAAGCCACGAGTAAAGAGCAACGAGTAAAACGTAAAAAGTTGAAGAAGTTTTGTTGACATGTTGTTACTTGTCACATTGTTGCTGTAGCGACTAGACGCTGATTCTCCTGTGGTTGTTGTTGCAATCGTTACTTGTTACGTTGTTGTTAAATTTCTTGTTTTATCGCTCTTTTTTTCTTTAGTTCTTTATTTTTTCTTTAGTGGCTCTTCTGGCTCTGACTCGAAATTTATTTGTTGTTGTTGGCATTTTTATTTTTATTGATATTTTTTGTTTACTGTTCTGGAGACTCCGCTGCTGAGTGATCTGCTGACAGCTCTGCTCTCCACTCTACTCAACCTTCACTTGCTTTGTGACTTCGTGACTCTTCCTCCGCATCTTCTGTTGGTTTCTGTTTTGTTTTTATTTTTGATTTATTTTTATTTGGTTTTTATTTTTGGCAACAATGTTTGTTGCACATTTCATTGTTGAGAAAGTTGATCGTCCGAATAACACAATTGTTGGGTTCATTAAATGTTTTTCCCCAGCTTAAAATGAAACTTTGTAGTTTTTACAAATTTTTCCCCCAAACTGAGTGAAAAAACACAATTTTTTTTTACTCGCATCGCTTTTAGAGTCGATTTTATCTTCGAGATAAAAGAAAACATATTCGAAAAAAAGGAAGTACCACCACAACAACAACAACAACAATACAAACACAGAAAACAACAACATCCAAGTGCTTCACAACTACAGAAATGCATTTTATTTGCAACAACAAAGTAAGTAAAATAAAAATCGTCAAGTTTTCATCAAGCAATGAAATTTGATGGCAGCGATGATGATGATGACGCTTTTATAGCTTAACTTTTGATTGAGACGACAGACTTTACAAAGAAAAGCGATTGTTTTTAAATGAAAAGTGCAAACAACTCTTTTAACGTTTTATTACGATCCCTAATGAAACCTTTTTAATGATTCTTTTGTTAAAAAAGGACTGTAAAACAAGATTAATTCAGGAAACCAAGATTTAGCTGCATTAAACTAGTCTTTAATCGCTTCAACTTACTTAACTTGTTACACATGATAGCAGTGTATTATTTCGTTCATAATAATTATATTATAATTCCTTCAGTTAAAAGTTTAAACTTTCTTTAGTTTGTTCAACGATTAACGATTAGAAAAGAAGCAAAAAAAGCCAAAAACTAAACTCATGTTCATCACGTCGTATGAGCGACTTTTTGAGAAGTGTTCTTTTTTATCCCTTTTTTTAGAAGTGGTAATTTTCAACATCCGCTTGAAGCATACGCAGCTGAACCATTTTGTGCACAACGAGCTAACATCAGACAAGAAAAACCATAAAAATAATCGAGTTCGTGTAAAATTTGTAGAACAAAAACAACACGGAAAGCGCTTTAAGGCTTCAAGCGTGTCTTTTCTCCGTTGATATCACTCTAGCTCACATCGCTATCTCTGTCTTGCACTCTCACTTTCTCTCTCACTCTCTCAGTCTCACTCTTTGTCTCTAAGTATTCTAAATAAAGTCCATCGAAGCGGACAATTTAATGATCATAGCAAAAATGTTTGTTGTTCGTTGCTTCTGAAACTCCGTCGAAGTCTATTTTGCAACTCAGTTGAAGTCGATTTTGAAACTCCGTCGAAGTCTATTTTGCAACTCACTTGAAGTCTATTTCGCTGCTCTGACGAAGTGGATTCCGCTGCTCTGATGAAGCTGATGCTGAGTCCTTGTTGTAGGCAGCGATTGCGTTCGTACTTTTTTAGAGTAATTTTTAAAGAATTTCCTACTTCTTTCCTTATTAAATGGAGATTATATAATAATATGCTTGTTCTTCTTCCCTGCCAAGTAGCAAGAAGAATTAAGAATTTAGTAAGTCAGAAAGGACAGCAACACAATACAACCAACAACTACACTCACACTACCATTAAAAGCAACAACTGTTGGATATTTCGCAACAGAAAATATAGAGCAATAGACGAACACCTTACTTTTCACTTCAAAGCTTTATTACGAACTGGTAAAAACTAGAGATGATATCTTATTAACTAGAGATGGTATTTTGTTAACTAACATTATTCAAAGTATATAAGGGTTGCTTCGTAACACATTTTCAACACACCCCCTCAACTATTATATACTCTTTACAATATTTTCATACAGAGGAAGGCCATCATTTTGTTGTTTCCCATATCAAAATTAAATCAATCAATATTTAATCCTAATAATTCAGTGAATTTAGAATGGTTTGTTTTTTGCAAGTTTTTGGTAAGCACATCTGCCACCATACAATTTGTTGGACAATATTTCAATTCAATCTCATTTTTGTTATACACCTCTCTGATAAAATGAAACTTAATTGCGATATGTTTGCTTCTATCATGGTAAACAGGATTCTTAACTAAATTAATAGCACTCATGTTATCCCCGTTTATAATAACAGGAGCAATTTTTACATACATATTCATTTCGGACCATATTTTTCTAAGATAAATAGCTTCTTTAGCCGCCGCCGACAATGCCATATATTCGGCCTCCATGCTGCTGAGTGCAACGGTTGATTGCTTTCTACATTCCCAGCTGAATGCGCTGCCACCAAGGAAAAATACATATCCTGTATAGGATCTGCGATCCGACTTATCACCACCCCAGTCAGCATCAGAATAGCCATACATCCACTTCCCAGTCTTTCGGTAATGTAATCCTAAATCAATAGTTTTACTTAGGTATCGGAGGATATGCTTCGCCGCTGCTAAGTGCTCCGAATGGGGTTCAGCATTGCGTTGAGCCAGCTTGCAAACCGAATGTAGAATGTCTGGGCGCGTGTTTACTGCGATGTACATTAATGAACCAATGAGCGATTGATATTCTGTCTTATCGACTTTCCGACATTCATCACTGCTGCATGCTACCTGATAATTTGGTTCCAAAGGAGTCGATACTGTACGACATGAAATCATGTCGTGTCTTTGCAGTAGTTGCAATACTTGTTGCCTTTGTATAATTTTAATTTCGCCAGTTGGAGTATTTCTTTCAATTTCCATGCCCAAAAATTTATGGATTTCTCCCTTGTCGACTATCTGAAATATTTTCGAAAGTTTAGTTTTCGTCTCATTTAACTCACCTAGGTCAGAGCATGCTATCATCAGATCATCGACGTAGACTGCAATCATATTAAGTCTGCCTCCATTATTCTTCGTATACAAACATGGCTCGCTTGGGCAAGGAGTATAACCAAGCTGCTTAAGTGTTTCATTTAACTTTGTGTTCCAAACACGTCCCGACTGTTTAAGTCCGTATAGGGATTTTTTCAGCTTAAGTACTTTGTCTCCACGTTGCTCGAACATTTTCGGGAATGTCATGTATACTTCCTCTTCTAGTACGCCATTTAAATATGCAGTTGAAACATCGAGCTGATGCACGTACAATTCATATTCAGCCGCTAATGCCAAAATCATGCGTATGGTAGCATATCGTGTGACCGGTGAAAAGATTTCGCTATAATTTACGCCTTCTACCTGGCTGCAGCCCTTCGCTACCAGTCTGGCCTTATATCTCTCGATTTCACCATTTGCGTCTCTTTTAATAGCAAAAACCCATTTGCATCCTATTGTGTTTTGGTTTTTTGGCAATCTGACTGCTTCCCAGGTGTCATTTTGTATCAACGCTTTATATTCATCCTGCATAGCTCTTCGCCAATGTTCGGCTTGATCACTTTTCAGAGCTGCTTCAACAGTTTCTGGAACTTCGATTCTTTGATGATTTGCCAAGTTCACCATATTGTATTGTTTTTTCGGCCGTCCTACATTACCCGTTCTGATAATTCTCGGTCTTCCTGGTCCGATGTGCTGCCCACCTTCACCGATTTCTTGCTCCACGTTGTCTGAAGATAGACTTTCTTCTGCGTCTTCGTAATCGGATGATATTTCTGGATGGTTTATTTCATGTTCTTGCGAGGTCTGCTGTTTTTCATTTATATCAATCGTAAAATGGGCTAGTTGTAATGGAGAAGACCCATTTTCGTTAATGTTGCCCATCATCATGTCTTCATCAAACCTTACGTCACGCCTAACGACTATTTTTCGACCTTTTGGATCATACAGCCGATATGCTTTTGACTCGCTGTCATATCCAACCATAACATATTCTTTTCCCTTTGGCTGAAGTTTGTTCTTTTGCGTTTTTTCCAAAGCAACAGCTAAACACCCGAATACTTTTAAATGCTTAACCATTGGCTTTCTGCCATACCACGCCTCGAAAGGAGTAATTTCTTTGTTAAGCGCTTTTGTCGGTGACCGATTTCGAAGATATGCCGCGCAATTGATGGCTTCTGCCCAATAACTCTCCGATAGCTTAGCGTGTGCCAACATGCACCGTGCCATCTCCACTAGAGTTCTATTGACTCTCTCTGCCACGCCATTTTGTTGCGGTGTATATGGTACCGTGAGTTGACGCTTAATACCGCAGTTTCGTAAATATTTGGAAAAGTCATTGTTCACGAATTCACCGCCGTTGTCAGTACGCAAGCATTTAATTTTTCGCCCCGATTGTAACTCAGTCATTTTCTTGAATAACTTAAAGGTCTCGAAAACTTCGTCCTTTGATCGCAAAAAGTATACAAAAATTTTTCTCGTATTGTCATCAATGAACGTCAAAAAATATCGCGATCCGCCATGCGATTGCGTGGGGAAAGGTCCACAAACGTCCGAGTGAATAAGTTGTAAAATATTTTCAGATCGTTTTTCTGAAACTGGAAAAGGCTGAGCACTTATCTTGTTTTTTAGACACGAAATGCATACAATATCTTTTTTAGTACGTATCGGAGCTATGCCATTTACTATGTCTTTATTCGCGAGATCAATGAGACTTACAAAATTAATATGTCCATAGCGATTATGCCATTTAATTGAACTTTCTGTACAAGTAAAATTACACTTCTGTTTTTCATTTCTCAATATGTACAGATTTTCTTCTTTTTTTGCTTTCAGATATATTTCACCGTCATATTTGTTTTCAATTTTCGCGAAACCATTTTCAAAAGTTACTTTAAGTTCGTTTTCATCTGCTCGCGGAACTGATATGAAATTTATGTTTAAGTCCGGCACAAATAAACACTTTTTAAGGATAAAATCGTATTGTGGTGTTTTTACATGGACGTCGCCTATACCTTCTGCTTTGACGCTATATTTTCCGGCTAATTCGATTCTTTCGCTATGTTGTTTCATGTTCACAAACATGTTTCGATCAGCACACATATGCGAGGTCGCGCCACTGTCGATACACCACTCACCTGAAGTAACCTTTTTCACTTCGGCTGCCGAAAAAACTGCGAATGATTTCTGTTGTCTTCGTTGCTTGTCTTTGCACTGTGATGCATAGTGGCCCTTTTTGCCGCAATTGAAACATTTTATGTTTCTCTTTTTGCCGTTTGTGCTATTATCGCTTTCCTTTTCATCGTTTTCATTACTGTTGTTGTTTCTATTTCGATTTTGACTTCTAAAATTCTTATTGGAGTTGTCGCGAGCAACAAATGCTTGGGAACTGCTAATATTCCTATTTATTTTTCGGCGTTCGTCTTCTTCAATTAATTTGCCTTTAATTGTATTCAGCTTTGGGAGTTCGTCTCTGGTTTCCATCGCAACTACGAAGTTCTCGAATGTTCTGGGTAGACTCGCTAGAAGCATTATAACGAGTAGCTCTTCTTGCATTGCTATGCCGATTTCCACTAGTTCGTCAGCGGTTTTGCAAAAACTGTGAATATGCTCTTGTATATTTTCTTCTTCACTCATTTGCATGTTGAGTAATTTCTTGAATAGCGTTACTTTTTTAACGGGACCAGTAAGGCGGTGCAAATCTTTCAATACATCCCATACTGATTTGGCCGTTTCCAAATTTTTGACATCATTTAGGCATTTTGCTTTGATACTCAGGAATATTGTCGCGATAGCTTTCGCATTTTTGGAAGACCACTCTTCCGCGTTTTCTTGTGTCTTTTTATATTCACCGTTTGTGACTTTCCACAAATCGGAGTGCACAAGAACACTTTTCATTAACAGACACCACGTGTCGTAATTATTTTCATCAAGTTTTTCGATGCTTAAATTCATACTGTTTTCTTTCTTTTCACAATCACGACGCTCACCGTGAAAAAAGAACCCTTTTATCTGGGCCCATAACCTTTGTTGGATATTTCGCAACAGAAAATATAGAGCAATAGACGAACACCTTACTTTTCACTTCAAAGCTTTATTACGAACTGGTAAAAACTAGAGATGATATCTTATTAACTAGAGATGGTATTTTGTTAACTAACATTATTCAAAGTATATAAGGGTTGCTTCGTAACACATTTTCAACAACAACAAAGCCAGAGTCTTATTTTGTAGGGATTAAAACTCAGCCTGGGACTCAGCAGTGGACGAGTTGACGCCGACATGCATCAAGCGTGGAGCTGAAATGACATGCAACTATTTTCGGGTGTCCTCATTTAAGATGTGGTTTTTTCTCCCTTCTTTTATTATTTATTTTCTATCTTCTTCCCGACCTTTTTCATCACATGTTTCTTTCTGTCGCTTCTGTATTTTATTTTTGAAATATTTTTAATTTTTTCTTCACTCTTCTCCGCATTCTTTTTTCTCACTCTTTGGCATTTCTTTTTCTCACATTTTAACATTTGTTCTACTCTTTCTTTTCTAAATTTTTCACTTTTCTCTCCTTCTCTCTTTTGTAGTAGTGGTTTTTTAGCTGACTTCTTTATTTTTGTTTTTATTTTGATTTCTTTTTTCTCTCCTCTGTTCTTAATTTTTTCCATCTAAGTATTTGTTGTTGTTGTTGTAATTGTTGTTGTTGTTGCTGTTGTTATTGCTGTTGTTGTTGCTGTAGTTGTTGTTATTGTTGTTGTTGTTGTAGTTGTTCTCTTTTGCTTTTAGTTAACAAGGCCAACGACTTGCAGCATCGGCTTTAAGGACATAAAAAAGAACTCTAAAACTAGAAGAAGAAAAAGAAAACACACACACAGAACACATGCATGCTTTAGAATAACGAAGCAGAAGAGGAAAAAGAAGCAGAAGGGAAACACGAAGGAAAAGGAGAAGAACAAGAAGCAGATGCAGCAGCAGCAGCAGTGAAGTTGCAAAATTGCTGACGTCATCATGGTAGAGTGCAAAAAAACGGGGACACACAAACTTTGAATACGCGGCATAGTTTTGTGACGCAGAAGAAAAAAGAGAAGGCGATGGCAGGGGTAGGAAGAGGAGGGTATATGGTGGGGAAGACCGTATAGCGAGGCCTTAGAGCAAATATAAAACGAGGCATGAATGGAGCCATGTAAGTATGCCTGACGTGGAGATGAGTAGAGGAGGGGAGGGGGCAGGGACCAGAAGTGGACTCATCTGCTCTTCATCTGCAACGCAAATGAACTACGAGACGAGCAACGAACAGCAAGAAACGAGCAACGAGCGCAACCGGTAATCGGTCAAGTGAGCCGAGTGGCTGTTTAAATGCCGTTAGCTGAGCAACCGTCTTTGCAGCTCTTCTCGTCTCGTCTCGTCTCGTTTCAGTTCAGTGAAACTATAAGCTAAGTTAACTTTGTGCATATTTTCCTTCATCTGCCTACTTTCGCCTCCTTCTTTTTTTCCTTTCGTCCTTTGCTTCAGCTTATTTTCTGTTTTATTTTCAATTTCTGCTTTATTAAGAGTGTAATTTTTCCCCTCATTATATTGTTTTTTTTAATGTATGCCCTTGGACACAAGTTTCCAGAGTTTTCTTTTTGTATGGTTTTTATTTAAAGTTTTCCTTTAAAAGGCTCTCATCGGCCTTTTAATAGTTTTTATCGTCTATATTCTGGGTTTTTAGTATAGATTATGGTTTTATAAGGTCAATTATGGATTTTATAACGTCGAATATGAGTTTTAAGGTCAATTATGGAGTTTATAATGTCGATTATGAGTATTAAGGTCGATCTGAGCTTTTCTACCAACAGATATGAGATAACTTTTTAATAGAGATTTTGTTATGGTGACTTTGAGCTGCGGTAGTCACCTTCTTCATGTTCTACCTATTTTTCTTATTCCTTTTATTCTTCTTGCTGTTCTTCTTCGTGTTTTTCGTTCTGTAGCTCTTCCTTTTTGTTTGTTTCTCCTAGTATTCTTCTCCTTTTCCTTACCTTCCTCTCTGTCTCTGGCAGAATGTACAAATATTGTTTTTAATTAAAAGTTACTCATACGTCACGGGAGACCGAATATAAAACTGAACAAAAGCAACAGCAACATCGTAAGAAACAAATTTAAAATGTTCAAAATCAAATTCAATTTGATGCTATTGAAAGCAAACAACTTCGGAAAGAGCAAATATTTAATTATTAATTTGAAAGAAGCAAAAACAGATGATGAACGCAAGTGAAAATAAGCAAAGGCCAGGGAGAGAGACAGAGAGGGAGAGAAAGATCGAGAGAGAGAGAGACAGAGAGAGGGAGAGAAAAACACAGGGTCACAAAGAATGAGTTCAATATAAATATAAAGTGTGTTTTAAATATCAAGGATGCGATTAAAGTGCTCTCAAGTAGAATTTTGTGGTTTCTACAAGTTCAGAGATAAATTATCGTTAAGCAAACACTTTGATTTTTGGGGTTTGTTTGTTTTTTATGGCATGGGGCGGGAAGGGAGGATGTGCATTTAAATCCATTCATTTCAGGTCAAAATGGGGCAGAAACTGAACTGGTATATTTTTATCGATGATCCAAATGACGACCGAAAAGCAAATATTTGCACATTTAATACGATTAGGAAATCGCAAACAATACATTGGATTTTTTTTATGGGTATTTTTGGAGAAAAAGTGTGTTTGAAAAATTATCTATCAACTCGTTGTATTCGACTCGTTTAATCCAGTCTCACTCTTTGTTATCACTCGTTGTTCTCATTCGTGGTTCTCACTCGTTGTTCTCACTCGTTATTGTCATTCACTGTTCTCACTCGTTGTTCACACTCGTTATTCTTACTCGCTAATATCATTCGTTACTCGTTACTGTTTTCGCTTCATTTTTACCCTTTATAGCTCACTCACCTTTACTTTACTTACTTTTATAATAAGTTTTGTTTACTTATATTATCTGTTTCTTTTACTCACTTATCTCACGTCTCATCTGTTACTCTTTCTAGTCTCTTATTTACTCTTTTACTTAAAACCTTCGTTTTAGTCTTTAAATTTATATAACTTATCAAACTAAAACTCAAAATATTTTCATTTTCTTTTCATTTCTCCTCACTATTCTCATTCCATATGAGTCCCAGCTTACTCCCCAAGACCCACTTACTTCTTCCATCTCTCTCACTCCTTCTCACTCTCTTCTTTTCTCTCTTTCTGTTTCTCTCAGTGTCTGTTTATGGTTTCCATACTCACTGTTTACAAGAGCATAAATAATTTTCTACAATCTCGTTGTTTTTTTTTTTTACTTTTTACTTCTTTTGTCTTCGATTGCATGCGTAGAAGTGTTGTTGGTAGTCGTCGTTTTGAAATTTATTATTTTGGTCCCTAGACGAACAGATGCACACAGACGCATACATGCCACAAACACACACACGCACACACAGAAACCTACGTTGATTAGCAACA